>LFYR01002156.1:83147-306281 GCA_001185155.1 Zostera marina
TGGCCGGCGGATCGGAGATGTCGGCGGTTACTGCTTGGAGGTCGATGTTGGAGAAGGAAATATGAATTAGGTTGAAATTTCGAAGGTTTTCGGATATTAATTTTGGTATCTGAATTCCTATCTGGATATCCGAATTCGAAAGAATACAGATTTCGATAAATGTCAAATATCTTATTTCAACAAGTTAGTTTTATAAATACACAGTAGTATTTATAGAGTGTACTTCAGGTGCGTCGTACTTTGAATGCGTCATCAAATCGTGGTCGTTATTATTTAATCCAGGTGTGTCGTACAGTACGAATATTATACGTGTCAAGTTGATCATGTCAATTAAATCAACTTTGCATCGCACATATGTTAATATCTTATATAATATATTATTTTAGTCATTGGATTAAATATTAATAATCACGATTTAATGACGTACCTAAGACGTCTTATAAATATATTGTTGGTGATTTTAGGATGTTAAGTGATGGATGTTGTTTCAACCTCTAGATTGAAATTGAAGTAACAAAAAAAAAACATTATAGATTGATATGAGTTATCAACTAACAAGTTGTAAGTACTTTCAATTGTACGTTAAACAGTTTTTTTGGAGGTTGGCGGTGGTTGAATTAAATAAATCGTGATAAAAATAACTGCAAATACGACAAATATTAAGATGTGTTTTCATACTAAAAAATCGATCGGAGGAATAAACCACCGTTGAGAAGAAAAAAACAATCACCGACAAACGACAACCCACCGCCAAATCTCCGACTCTCGGTTGTCGTTATCTTTCTTAATGATGAATTTAATTAATCACTATATTTTTATAATCGTGTATTAATTTTTTAGGACGCTATGTGTCGTCATACGTAAGTCTGTAAATGGTATACCAGGATCCGTATTCGAATTTGACTATCCAGATTTGGATATCCGAAAAATAAAAATTTCAGATTTTATCCAGATAAATATATAATAAATTAATATTATTATATTTATATTATAAATCATTAAACACTTAAAATCTTAAATCTTAGCCCTAACCCTAAACCTAACCTTAAAGTTATCTGGATTCAGATTCGGATTCCTGCATATCCAATTCGAATCCGACCGATATGCAGACTTAGCCGTGCGTCATCAAATCGTGTCTATTAATATTTAATCAAATAGTTAAATTAATATACTGCAAATATTAAACGTTGAGTGCGTTCCAGTAGACGGAATACGCAAACTCCGGCGACCTTGGCTCGCCGGACGATGAGAAATCAGCAAGAAGGGGGAAGGAAATAGGGTAATTCGTATTACCTGAATGAGATAGACGTTAACACTGTAGTGAAGTAATTAGTGTTAACTATGTCATTTACTCTCTCAAATTGTATATTACATCATCCTTAAGTTTCTGCATTAATAGATAGTTTATTAACAACTAATTAACTAATTAGTAGCTAATACAATACTAACTAAAACTAACTATCTAAATGGATCTTTAGTTGGGTAGCAATCCGGATCCGTTAGCCCAATTATTCTGATTTAATTGGTAGAACTGCAGTTAAGCCCTCGTACTCTTAAGTATTTCTCGGGCGTCTTTAAGTGGTTAAAGTTGCACTCTCGCCCTCGTGCTTCTTCATATTTATCAACTATCTTTAAGTGGTTAAAGTTGCACTCTCGCCCTCGTGCTCCTTCATATTTACGAACTGCTTTTAAGTGGTGAATTTTGCCTCTTTGACCTTGCAGTTTCTTCTCTTAGGCAAAACTCCATAACCTTATGTTTTATTTAATTACACTTAGATCCAGTTCAGTGATTGTTTTATATTAATCATTTTCTGATTACTCTCTTAGTCTAGTAATCTTCTGATCACTCTTTTACTCTCCCCTCAAGCTCTGGAGTAAATGTTTATGACTCCAAGCTTGACAGAGGAAGATGTGATCTCAACCTCACCCAAGGGCTTAGTAAACATATCTGCTAATTGGAATTTAGTTCCAACTTGTTTTAGGAAAATCACTCCTTGGGTAATTAATTCTCTAATAAAATGGCAATCAATCTCTATGTGTTTTGTTCTCTCATGGAAAACAGGGTTATTAGCTAGGTTGATTGCTGACTTGTTATCACAATATAGTGTTGTTGTTTTAAAATCTGTTTTTAAATTCATTTCTTTTATTAGTTGGTGTATCCATATCACCTCACAAGCTGTTTGAGCTATTGCTCTATATTCAGCCTCACAGGAGGATCTTGAGATTATGGCTTGCTTCTTAGATTTCCATGATATTATGGAATTCCCAATTAGGATACAAAAACCAGTTACAGACTTCCTACTTATCTGGCAGCCAGCCCAATCAGAGTCACAATAAGCATGGATACTTAAATCCTGATTTTTCTTATAAATGATTCCCTGCCCAGGGGCTCCTTTGAGATATCTTAATACTTTGAATAAGGCTTTTAAATGAACTTCTTTTGGTTCACTCATAAACTGACTGAGCCAGTGGACTGCATAGCTTAAGTCAGGTCTAGTTATATTTAGGTATATTAGTTTTCCAACTAGTTTCCTATAGAATGTTGGATCTTGGATTTGTTTAGACTCATTTTTGAGGTCTATATTTCTTTCCATAGGAACTTTGGATTCTTTTGCACCTGAGATGCCACTTTCCTCAAGTATCTCTAAGGCATATTTCCTTTGGGACAAAAAAATCCCTTCATTTGAGTATGATACCTCAATTCCTAGAAAATAGCTTAATTTTCCAAGATCCTTTAGTTTAAATTTATTTTCTAACTGGATTTTCAGAAATCCTATTTCTAGTTCATTGCTGCCTGTGATGATTATATCATCTACATATACAACTAGATAGACTATGTTTTCATTCTTTTCTCTTATGAAAAGAGAGTAGTCTGATTTGGCTTGTGAAAAACCTATTTCTAGGAGTGTAGTTCTTAACTTTTCAAACCAGTTCCTTGAGGCTTGTTTAAGGCCATATAGGGATTTACTGAGTTTGCACACTCTTTTATCTCCTTCTTGGAGTAATCCTTGGGGTGGTTTTAGATATACTTCCTCATGGAGATCTCCATGGAGGAAAGCATTGTTAACATCTATTTGATATAGATTCCATCTTTTATGAGCTGCTAGAGCAATTAGAATCCTCACTGTTGTCATTTTTGCAACTGGTGCAAAAGTTTCATAAAAATCAAAACCTTCTTTCTGAGAGAATCCCTTTGCTACAAGTCTTGCCTTGTATCTCTCAATTTCTCCATTTGGTTTATATTTAATTTTATAAATCCACTTGGATCCTACTGCTTTTCTTCCTTTTGGAAGTTCAGTAATGACCCAAGTGTTATTTGAGATGAGGGCATCCATCTCTTTTTTCATTGCCTCTATCCATTTTGGATTGGTTGATGCCTCATAGAAGGTTTTTGGTTCAATGTTTTTAGTAATTTGTTTGAGAAGATCTTTGTGTTGATCATTTATTCTGTGATATGACACATAGTTACTCATGGGATATTTGATTTTCTTTGGTGATTCACTTCCCATATGAAAATCATCAAAATGTTTGGGTTTGGATATAACTCTGCCCAATCTAGTTTGCTTTGTATTTCTACTTGTTATTTTGTTATTTTCAGTGTTTTTAACTGAATCTAACCCTTTATCTTGAATTCTATGATCACTTGTATTGTGATCCTTTCATTAATACCCTGGATTTCTGTGTCATGAATAAGGATTTGTCTAGAATTTATTAATTCTTGTGTATATTCAGATTGGTTATTGCCAATGCTGTGATGGGATTGTATTTCTGGTGTTGCCCTGGTCTGTCCATTTTTATTTGTTTTTGGTCTGTCCATGGCAATTTTTGATTGTTTTTCTAAAACAATTTCAGACTGAATAGATTGATTATTTTCAGCTCTATCTGGCCTGTTTAAAGATTGATCTTCTGAAATGAATTCAAGCTGGCCAGGCTGATTATTTTCAGCTCTATCTGGCATGTTTAAAGATTGATCTTCTGAAATGAATTCAAGCTGGCCAGGCTGATTATTTTCAGCTTTATCTGGCCTGTTTGAAGATTGATTTTCTGATATGAGGTCAAGCTGGCCAGGCTGATTATTTTCAGCTCTATCTGGCCTGTCTAAGGCTTGAACTATTGATGTAATTTTAGACTGTCCAGACTGGTTATTTCCAGTAATATCTGGTTTGTCTTGAATTATTTTATGATCTTTGTTTGTTTGCCCTGGGGTTATTTTAAAACAGTCTGCCCTGGGGTGGTGTTCTTCTATTATTTCATTAAAAACTTTTTGCAGTGGAAATGTGTTTTCTTTTTCATTGTTTGGGTCAACTTTGGATGTAATTTGATTAAAAGGAAAAATATCCTCTCTAAAAACTACATCTCTACTTATGTAGAATTTTTCATCTTCTAGGCAAAGTACTAAATACCCTTTTATGTTGGGAGGATATCCCATGAATATCCCTTTGAAAGTTCTTGGAGAGAACTTGTGTTCTCTATTATGTGTTGTTGCATAACATAAACAACCAAAAGTTCTTAGAAAATTGTATTTTGGTTTTTGTTTATGTAGGATTTCAAAAGGGGTTTTATTATCTAGAATTTTTGATGGAATTCTATTTATTATGTATGTGGCAGCCAATATGCATTCTCCCCAATATTTTAGGGGAATATTGGCTTGTATGTGTAGAGACCTAGCTATATTCAGTAGGCATCTATGTTTTCTCTCAACCCTTGCATTTTGTTGAGGGTTGTATGGACATGTGAGTTGGTGTATGATTCCAAAACTCTCAACCATATCTTTAAATTTATTTGATTTGAATTCTCCACCATTATCACTTATTATCTTTATATTTTTAGAAAAGAAGTTCTTAACTTTGAATATAAATTTTCTTATGCAATCATAGGCAGTAGATTTATCTTTTATTAAAAAAATCCAAGTTGTTCTACTTAAGTCCTCTACAATGGTTAAAAAATATTTGAAACCATCATGAGTGGTAATTGGGAACTTACCCCAAATATCTATATGAATTAAATCAAATAGATTTTTACTTATTGTCATACTTTTTGTATATTTGAGTTTGTTTTGTTTGGATAATGGGCAAACATCACAATTTTTATTTGAAAAAACTTTATTACAATCATCTAAAATAGAATTTTTATTACAAAGTAAACTTTTTACTCTACACTTTATTTGCTGATTTTTAGCAAGCATAAGAAGTTTCTCATTGGAGATGTGTCCAAGTCTATTATGCCAAGTTCTAGAGTCTAGGGCTGTGTATGCAAAACCAGGGGGATTAGAACTGTATATATAGAGCCCATCTTGGCTCCTACCCTTCCCAATCACTTTCCCTGACTTGCTTTCCTGAAAATGACAATTTTTATCATCAAATAATACTTTTAAATTGTTGTTTAGAGTTAATTTATTAACTGATATTAGATTCACTTTAAATTGTGGTATATAAAGGACATCTTGTAGAACTATATCTTTGGAAAGTGTTATCTTTCCTGTGGATTTGGTTCTACAAACCTCACCACTTGGAATGGTGACAAAATGAACACCATTTTCAGTTGGTGGTTTATCAAATATCTGAAGATTCCCAGTCATGTGTTGGGAGGCTCCAGTCACTACAAAAAATCAGCGTATTTCTGGCGGCCATTTCTGGCGGCTTGGCCGCCGGTAAATGGTATCCTGGCGGCTAGGCCGTCGGTATGCCATCGCCAGAAGTAATGTCGCCAGCTTGGTCATTTCCAGGCGGCCAGGCCGCTGGTAATATTTTTTGGAATCCGATTGTTCATCGAAACTGCTAGCGGCTTAGCCGCTAGTAATTTTTTGGTGTAAATTTCAATTTCTGGCGGCCAAGCCGCCGGGATAATCTACCCGGCAAAAAAAAAGGTAAAAACAAAAAAATTTAAAACCCTAAATAATAAAATCAAAACCCTGATAATTAATCTCAAATTAAAAAATAAAACCCTAAAACTTAAACATCATATACATAAACCCCCAAAATAATATCATCAAATCCTCAAATGAAATCCACAAATACATAAAACATCATATACATAAACCCCCAAAATACAAGATGCAACACACACATAACACATATAACACTTAAATTTAAAAATTATACAAACCTTCAAAACACGGACCGGGAGATGTCCGACGGAAAAACAGTTCGGCGGATGACCGGCGATGAAGAAATCCAACCTATAACAAAATAATTTAAATACATAATTAAAACCCCAATTAAATTAATTAATTAATCTGTAATTAAATAAATTCAAACAGTAAAACTAAATAAATAAACTAAAATGAAATAAAACTAAAAATAAATAAACTAAAACAGTAAAACAGTAAAACTAAAACTAAATAAATAAAACTTAAACTAACTAAATAAACTTAAACTACATAAATCAACCTATTATATCAACATACATAAATCAACCTATTATATCAACATACATAAACATACATAACTCAACATACATAAATATAGTAAATCAACTCTAATTTAATTTAACTTCACTTCATGCATTTCATTTAATTTAACCATAAACATACATAAATCCGATAAACTTCATTTCATTCATTTTTTTCATTTAATTTAACTATTTCATTTCATCAACATACATAAATCAACCATAAACTTGACCCTAATTAAATCATAAACTTAACCCCTAATTAAAACAGTAAATCAACTCTAATTAAATCAACCAAAATATAACTAATTTCAAAACCTAACATCTAACCATAAAATAAAACCCCCAAATACATAAACCCCCAAATAAAACCCCCAAATACATAAACCTCCAAAAAGATAAACCCCTAATTAAATTAAACACCAATAAATCAAATGAAGAACAAAAGATAAATAAAAAAGATAAAAAGATTAAATGTAGATTAAATGAAGAAGATTAAATGAAGAAGATTAAATGAAGAAGATTAAATGAAGAAGATTAAATGAAGAAGATTAAATGAAGAAGATTAAATGAAAAAAAAGAAGAAGAAGAAAAAGAATAGATGAAAAATAAGAGGACAAGATCGAAGAAGAAGAAGAAGAAGAAGAAGATGGAGAAGAAGAAGAAGAGGAAGATGAAGAAGGAGAGTAAAATACCTTGGAAAGATGACCAGATGTGCTCAAATCGTCGGAAAAGAGTTGGGGAGGAGTGGGTAGAAGTTGGGAGAAATGAAAGAAATCTGAAAATTTTTTTATATATATAAAAAATCCTGGCGGCCTGGCCGCCAGGAAATAGTTAAGTTATAGTTGACTAGGGTTGACTGTACAGAGAACCACGGCGGCGCAAATGGAAAATTTTTAGGGTTTCCTGAAATTCCTGGCGGCCTGGCTGCCAGAAAATTTCTCTCAATTACATGGGGAAAATTTTCTGGCGGCCTGGCCGCCGGTAACTTAACAAAAAAAGGTCCTGGCGGCCTGGCCACCAGCTCATTTCTCACATTTAAGTGGGGAAAATTGTACCGGCGGACTAGTGTTATTTTCCGGCGGCCTAGCCGCTGGTCCTAACTACCGGCGGCCAGGCCGCCAGGAAGCGGCCGCCAGAAATACGCTGGTTTTTTGTAGTGAAAATACAAATTTCTTATCAATGATGAAAGTTCTAACCCCCAAACCCTTATTAATATAAAAATGTGTTTCCTTCTGGTCATCGATGATCAGTTCATCAGGGAATATAACACGTGAAATTGCAAGTGGCGAATCAATTTATTCAAGTGAGAACATATCTGGCATTAAGGTAATCATACTGAATAACGAAAGAAATATGATTGCATGAGAAAGTTAAATAATCGAACACTGCCTATATATATTGAACAATTCAGTTTTCATTCTTTGATTCGATAAATAAACGCAGGAAAATGACACTATTGAAGATTATGTAGAAGATGACATTCCAGGAGTTTCTGCCTATTTTAAAAATTGGGTTCTTTATGGACATACATTTTGGTCTGATGAATTCTTATAAATTCGATCGATATTAACAATATTCATAGTCATTAAGGAATTAGATTGACAGGAAGCTGCCGAGACAATTAATCTGTAAATTATTTAGGTTGTCTCAGGCTCCAGGTGGTGATTTGGGTGTGTTGCTTATCTGATTAGGAGAAATAAGGTGTAATTAACGTTTGCTCCGAATTCATTTGAGTTATAATTAATTATCTCATTGTTGTTTTTATTTTTCTGCAGAAATAATTGTTGTATTCTTTAAATTCTTTTGTAATGAATAAAAGCATTGTTTGGACTTTTGAATTGATTGGATGAAATGAAAAGAGTTTAAAAAAAATTGGGCATTTTAATGTGATTTTACTAATAAAAAAAATGAGTCAGAGAATTATGTGAGATAATCAATGATGAGATAAACACTACCTCGACATTGAAGACAAGTTCATTTATCCTTTATTTTATTATTTCTTTCATCACTACTTCACCATTGAGATTGGAATGAACGGTAATGATTCAATTATCTTATCTTGATTCAAAAACAAAGAGAAAATGAGCATTTGTGTGAGACATGTGGTAAGTTTGAAAGAGGAAGAGTAGCCTGCAATATAACATGAAGAAAAACAATGAAATAATGTGAAGATCAGAGTAGCACAGATCGATAGTGCAATTAGATATAACCTAATTAATCAACCTTGTGTTTTTTGATGGAAGCCATTCGTTGATAAACAGAAGCTAACATTAACAGGCCATGATCGTGACCCATCCATATCTTGCAATCCACAGCAATCTGATCGATAGGACACAAACATAAATAAAAGAGAAATCAATAAACGAATTACATTAACTCAACTTTTCAAATTAATTATTAATGTTTACGAAGGTCTTCGAGTCTTTCTCTGTAAATTTTTGTTACTGATATAATGGTTTTCTTTGTTATCAAAAAAAATCACTAGCGATTGATTTGATGTTGATCACCTTGATGACTGGCAATGGAAGTGGAAGGAAGTTATCGATCTTGGACACACCCAGCGGAACACATCCGACCACTCGAAACTCCGTAGAAGAGTTTTGGTTTCCGATATCGACGACAAGCTGTGTAAGATTGAATCGTTGCTGTCGGTATATAGTAGCATGGATTGAGAAGCTGATGTTGGTGTTGCCATGATCCCGATGAGGAGGTTGGTAGAATGTTGGTATACGAATGACGCCCACCGGACTGTCGGAGTAGAAAACGTGGAGCTCCGTGGAGCTGTATGTTATGGCGAAGTTATTAGGATTGGTTGTGGCAAATGACATGGACACCGTGAATGGCGGTAGGTATATGAGTTGGTGCTTGATTGATGAGATGTTGAGGTCGATAGAGCGTAGATGGATTGCTTCGACAACGAATACTGGCTTCTTGGGTCGAGGCAGGAAAAACAATGCCACCACTACTGCTAGAGAGACAAGAATGATGAGAATGATTATGATGAGGAGGAGGATGAAAGTGAACATGGAAAGAAGAGAGTAGAGAGATGTGGGTTTGGATCGATTTCCAATTTGATGATGGATTGGGATCTCCATGTGAGCACCATCGTTGTATTCAGTCTCCATGCATGTTTCAAATTTGAATAGCTAGAGACTAGAACACTGCCATTGATATAACAGCACAGCTCTTGATTCGTTTCTTTAACTCCTTCCAAAATTCTTCAACTTCAACAACTATTTCATACTCTGTCCGATTTGGGTAAGGTGAAAATTGTGGATCGAGTAAAAAAAAAAAAAAAAAAATCACTAATATCGATCTTATCCAATATGTTTGGACTTTGGATTGTAATATTGGGTATATCTAAATAAAACACTAATTATATTCATACCCTACTCGATTTAGTCGAATAAATTCCACATCTTTTGACATATTTTATCTAATTATCCAAACAAAAATACCAAATTCATCATTGATTTTTTTTTTTACTTTATACTTTACTTTGTGTTGGATCACCTTTTGATCAAACAGTTTTATGCCAAATGGATAATACATTACTTGCACTGAAAATTTAATTAAACATCTTCATCAGATTCTTGATGCCGCCGACAATAAAAAGATGTAAAGTTTAAAGCAAATCTTTGTTGCTAATGTTATAACTTATAACTACTTAAAAAACTTAATTATATAACTATGTACATTAGTACTACTTAAAAAACCAATGTTTCTCCTTAGATCACTGAAACCTTGATGCACACTGAGACTGCCTATGACGTATGGAAGGACTTGGAAGACCGTTATAAACAGAAAATCGCACCCAAGGAAAACTACTTACAGTATGAACTTAATCGATGCGCTTCAAGTGCGCTGAAGTTCAATGTGTGATCGTGTGCCAAATCAATCTTCGCCCTGTAAATGTTAAAAATTATTTTTAGTTCTTCGACCTTATCTTAGTTTCGACATGATCGTAGTACATGAAAACATAATGTTTACTGTTGTACTATATGTGGTTCAATACGATTCTGGCCTGTGTGTTGGTAAATTTACAGTTCGAAAATTAAAAGCCTGAGACCCTAATTGACTGACCATTTATGAACTCTTGACCACGCATATACCTGTCACACGTTGTTGGGAGTCCTTTACCATGAATATGCGTGCCGCAATTGGAAATTTCATGCACTGATGTACTCACCGCGCGCAAAGCATGTAGCGACAGTCTACCCAAGATTGCATTATAACTCGAGTCCATCCTCACCACTGTGAAACACACTGTTATGGACCTATGGTTATGCGTTGAGCGTGATTTCTAAATGTTATCAGGACCGTTATCAATCCAGTCGTGGGGACTTTCGATTGGCCATAGCTACGTATTGGATTTCCGATCGGGTAAAGGCCCGACTCACCCAAGTGCATTGGCTCAAAAGTTCTCTAATAGAGGATGTCGATTAGTAACGTCAGCCTGAATTGCCATCATGATCTCAGAATCATGGGTGTTACTAACGGATTGTACCGAAGTCGCGAAACGGTTCTGTAACCCCTCAGATTTTCATCTGGGCTTGAATGATATTCAATAGCACTTTCTGGTTGCAACACTCCCTTCTCCTATGGCTGAAAGCTATCTTGAAGAGACACTGCATTTCTGAAATATTTCCACGCTCCTCACTGCCAGAGATTTATACCAGGCTCCTGCATCATCGATTAGCATGCGACGGAATATCCGGCACCGTATGTCGCGTCTGGACGTCATGTCTTTCATGAAGCCATGTAGCTAGGTGGTCCTCTTGATCCGACTTCCCATCGTACATGGAAAGCCGGGGTGCTTTCTAGCCTTTGGGCTACACTTCCTTAAGAAGCATTTGCGAGAACACTGTCATGAAGCCATGTAGGTGGTCTTCCTGATCCGACTTCCCATCGTACATGGAAAGCCGGGATGCTTTCCAGCCTTTGGGCTACACTTCCTTAAGAAGCATTTGCGACAACACCTCTGGGTCTGGTAAGAGTTCCACGGATTGTGCCGTAACTTCTGCACCAATGGCTTAAAGAAGTAATTAGCTTAATACTGAATTAGATACTGGATTGGACCTAAGTGCAAATAAATAAAACAGAAGCACTTACAGTTTTAACTTAGAAAGAAACTGTAAGGTTCAGTTTGTAATATTCACCACTTAAAACTATTAACAGAATAAAAAGGAATGTGAGGACTGGACTGCAAGTTTACCCACTTAAAGGATATATAAAAGGACGAGGACTGGACTGCAAGTTTACCCACTTAAAGGATATATAAAAGGACGAGGACCAAACTGCAAGTTTGCCCACTTAAAAGAGATATAAAAAGGACGAGGACCAAACTGCAAGTTTGCCCACTTAAATTAAAGTAATCGGGTAATTGGGTATTTGGATCATCAACTGTTTAAAGATCCAATTATCCAAGTTATGTTATTAGTTGATATTAGTTAGTTAGTTAGTTAGTAATAATCTTAGTTAAATAGACTACTGTAATTAAACAAAGATTATTACATTTTAGCGTTTAATACATTTGAATGACTAACGGCTAATTACAGCGCTACAGTGATAACGGCTAGTTAGGTCGTTAATGCGAAATAACCTAACTCTTTCTCCCCCTTTCTTCTATTGCTCGCCGGACGACGAGCTCTGTCCGCCGGAGACTCTCCACAGCTCCCAAGTCCGCCGTTGGATCGACGCTATCTTTTTAACATGGTATCTACTGGCAAGATCGACTACGCTTCCGCAGGAAAAGCATCCATCGGCACTCCAGACAGGGAGAATCAATCCGATTCAAGCCCATCAGCTTCTCCATCTCCTCCATCAATTATGAAGTCTCCTTCCCGAAAGAATCATCCTTCATCCAAGCAGCACAGGTCGCACACCCACTAATCATCACATAGCTCCAAACACAAGAGGTCACGAGTATATGTCTCTGCCATAAATGACAAAGAGTCTATATACTATTTAAATTCAGGTGATCATCCAGGAGCTCTCATGGTGGCTGACAAGCTAAAGGGTGAAGCCAATTACCAAAGTTGGGCTAATGCTATGAAGCTTTCTTTGATTTCTAGAAGAAAAATAGCATTTATAAATGGAAAAGTCAAAAGACCAGAGGATAGGTCAGGGAAGGAATTTGAAGCATGGGAAACAGTGAATGGGCTTGTATTATCTTGGATTGTGAACAGTGTTGATCCTCAGATATCATCCACGCTAATGCACACTGAAGAGGCTTGCATAGCATGGAAGGATCTTCAAGAAAGGTATAACCAAGGTAATGCACCTAAGGTTAATCAAATCAGGTATGAACTGAATAACTTGCATCAAGGTAATAATACTGTTACCAAGTTCTATGATAAATTTAAATCTCTTTGGAATCAGAAGATAGAGCTAGAAGATATTGATTTTTGCAAGATTTGTGCCCCCAAATATTGTGATAAAATGGAAAAAGATAAAATCCATCAGTTCCTATTAGGACTGAATGAGGATTTTAAAACCATAAGAGGGCAAATACTCTCTTATGATGAATTGCCAAGCATGAGCAAGGTTTTCTATCTTATTATACAAGAAGAAAACCAGAAAATAAATTTCAGGGATGATAAACCCCAAACAGAAACCTCTGCCCTATTTGCAAAGAAATCTAATGAAAAAGAAGAGGGAAAAGGATTGTACAGTAAGAATGGGAAGAAATTGGATACTTCCAAATACTGTGACAATTGTAAATATTATGGGCATATTAGGAAAGAATGCTTCCACATTATAGGTTTTCCCAATGACAAGAACAAAGAAAACAACAAGAAAGGGAATAGGTTCAAAAAGGCTAAAACTGATTCAGCCAATCAAGCCTCTTCATCAAACTCTATAATACCAGGGATGTCTAATGAAGAGCTACTAATGCTCAAAGACTTCTTCCAATCAAATGGTATGTTTTATGCTTTCAATTTTTTGAATTTTAAAATGAACCATGCTTATAATATGATAAATTTTAAAACAAATTGGATCATAGATACTGGGGCCTCCCAACACATGACTGGGAACCTCAAATATTTTGATAAACCACCAACTAAGAGTGGTGATCATTTTGTCACCATTCCAAGTGGTGAGATATGCAATGCAAAATTTACAGGAAAAATAAAAATCTCTGAAAATATAATTTTAGAAGATGTATTATACATACCTCAATTCAAGGTAAACTTAATATCAGTAAGCAAGATAGTCCTTGATAATAATCTAAAAATACTATTTGATAATGAAAATTGCTATTTTCAGGAAAACAAGTCAAAGAAAGTGATTGGGAAGGGTAGGTGCCAAGATGGACTCTATCTGTTCAACTACACTCCCTCTGCATATGCCAACACATCCATAAACTCTAAAGTCTGGCATAACAGGCTTGGTCATATATCAAATCAAAAGCTTGCTATATTAGTTAAAAATCAGCAAGTAGATTGTTTTCTTAAAAATGTAAAGAATATTGTTTCAGATAATTGTGATAATAAAATTTCGTTTTTTCAAAATAAAGAATGTGATATTTGCCTATTATCTAAACAAAGTAAACTCAAATATCCCAAAAGTTCAACAAAAAGTAAAAATTTATTTGATCTAATCCATATTGATATTTGGGGTAAATTCCCAATTGAAACTCATGATGGTTTCAAATATTTTTTAACCATTGTAGAAGATCTAAGTAGATCAACCTGGATTTACTTAATCAAAGACAAAGCCATTGCTTATGAATGTATTAAGAAATTCATAACTAAAGTCAAAAACTTTTTAAATAAAAATATTAAAACAATAAGAAGTGATAATGGGGGTGAATTTAAATCAAATAAGTTCAAAGAAATGCTTGAAAGCTATGGAATCATACATCAAGCCACTTGTCCTTACAACCCTCAGCAAAATGCAAGGGTTGAAAGAAAACACAAGTGTCTATTAAACATAGCTAGAGCCTTACATATGCAAGCTAATATTCCCTTGAAATATTGGGGAGAATGCATATTAGCTGCAACATATATAATGAATAGGATTCCATCAAAAGTCCTAGAGAATAAGACCCCATTTGAGGTCCTACATGAGCAAAAACCAAAATATGACCTATTAAGGACTTTTGGGTGCTTGTGTTATGCAACAACACATCATAAAGAACATAAGTTCTCCCCAAGAACATTCAAGGGAATATTCATGGGATATCCTCCAAACACAAAAGGTTATTTAATACTTGACCTAGAAAATGAAAAATTTCATATAAGTAGAGATGTGGTGTTTAAAGAAGATATCTTCCCATTCCACCAAACTAAACCCAAAACTAATGAAAACAAGGCAACTGAAATATTTCCAATTCAAAAAGCATTTAATGAACTGGATAATGAACTGGACTCTAGAACAACACACAATCCTGGAATTTCAATGAAAATTTCAGAAAAATTGGATAATGAACAATCCAAAACACATAACACTCAAGAAACCACAAAACAAAGCATAAAATACCCTGGAGAACATAAAAACCAGGACAGAGTTATTAAAAATAAACCAACTCTGGACAAGTCAGATATGACTGAAAATAATCAGTCTGACCAGTCCTCAACTGGAAAAGAAATACCATACATTTCAGAGGAACTTGAAAATACTCATTCTGATCAGAATATTCAAAATCAACTCCTCACTGATAGTCAGACAGAAAATACACATAAAAATCATCAAACTGAAAAACAAAGCTCAAAACAAAGCTTTGCAACCAATTATACAGAAAAAGAACAAGTTGAAAAATCATCTCAAATTGAGTCTGGAAATAAAACAGGAATCATAAATGAAGCTGTAAAAACAAGATTGGGGAGGATAATAACTAAACCCAAGCATTTTGATGAATTCTATATGGATAATGAATCAAAAAGCAAGATAAAATACCCCATGAGTAACTATGTATCATATCATAGAATAAATCCCAGGCATAAGGAATTTCTTAAACAAGTTAATAACAACATAGAACCCAACACATATAATGAAGCATCTAAAGACCCAAAATGGGTAGATGCAATGAAAAATGAGATGGAAGCTCTCATCTCAAATAAAACTTGGGATATAACTGAACTTCCTAAAGGAAGGAAGGCAGTAGGCTCTAAATGGATATACAAAATCAAGTATAAACCAAATGGAGAAATTGAAAGATATAAAGCAAGGTTAGTAGCAAAAGGTTTTTCTCAAAAGGAAGGTTTTGATTTTTATGAAACTTTTGCACCAGTTGCAAAAATGACCACAGTAAGGCTATTAATTGCTCTTGCAACACAAAATAGATGGAATCTATATCAAATAGATGTCAATAATGCCTTCCTACATGGTGATCTCCATGAGGAAGTATATCTAAAAGCACCTCAAGGATTACTCCAAGAAGGAGATAAAAGAGTGTGCAAACTCAAAAAATCATTATATGGCCTCAAACAGGCCTCTAGGAATTGGTTTGAGAAACTAAGAAACACCCTATTAGAGATTGGATTCTCACAAACAAAATCAGATTATTCCCTATTCATTAGAGAGAGAAATGATAACCTGATATACCTAATTGTCTATGTAGATGATATAATCATCACAGGCAGTAATGAGCTAGAGATAGCATTTCTCAAAATCCAGCTAGAAAATAAATTTAAACTAAAGGATCTTGGAAAACTAAACTACTTTCTAGGAATAGAGGTATTATACTCTAGTGAGGGAACCCTTTTAACACAAAGGAAATATGCACTAGAGATACTTAAGGAAAGTGGCATCTCAGGTGCAAAAGAATCTAAAATACCCATTGAGAAAAACATAGATCTCAAAAGTGAATCCAAACAAATTGAAGACCCAACCTTCTATAGGAAGTTAGTTGGGAAGTTAATATATCTTAACATCACTAGACCTGACTTAAGCTATGCAGTACACTGGCTGAGTCAGTTCATGAGTGATCCAAGAAAAACACTTTTCAAAGTACTGAGATACTTAAAAGGAGCCCCAGGGCAGGGCATATTATATAAAACAAGTGAAAATTTGAACATCCAAGCCTATTGTGATTCTGATTGGGCTGGATGTCAAATTAGCAGAAAATCTGTGACTGGCTTCTGTATCCTAATTGGAAGTTCCATAATATCTTGGAAATCCAAAAAGCAGGCTACAATATCAAGGTCATCTTGTGAAGCTGAGTATAGAGCAATAGCTCAAACATCTTGTGAATTGATATGGATTCACCAACTAATTAAGGAAATGAAAATAAAAACTAAAAGTGAAACAACAATATTTTGTGACAACAAATCAGCAATTCATCTTGCTAATAACCCTGTTTTCCATGAGAGAACAAAACACATTGAAATAGATTGCCATTTCATTAGAGAGCTAATCACTCAAGGGACATTCAATCTTAAGCAAATTGGAACTAAATACCAATTAGCAGATATGTTCACTAAACCCATGGGAGAGCATGAAATTACTTCAGCCTCTGTCAAGCTTGGAGTAATAAACATCTACTCCAGAGCTTGAGGGGGGAGTAAAGAAGTAATTAGCTTAATACTGAATTAGATACTGGATTGGACCCAAGTGCAAATAAATAAAACAGAAGCACTTACAGTTTTAACTTAGAAAGAAACTGTAAGGTTCAGTTTGTAATATTCACCACTTAAAGGATATATAAAAGGACGAGGACCAAACTGCAAGTTTACCCACTTAACAGAATAAAAAGGAACGTGAGGACTGGACTGCAAGTTTACCCACTTAAAGAATATATAAAAGGACGAGGACCAAACTGCAAGTTTACCCACTTAAATAAAAGTAATTGGGTAATTGGGTATATGGATCATTGATTGTTTAAAGATCCAATTAACCAATTATTGTTAGTAGTTATATTAGTTAAGTTAGTTAGTGTTAATTTCATTTTAAATACTCTTTGTAATTAACAAATTAGATTAATACAATTTCATACTGATTACACTTAGAAGCTAATTACACTACTATAGTGTACAACGGCTATTTGAGTGGTTAATCTAGTTAACCTAATTTCTCCCCAATTTCCCCCTTATTTCTCATCTGATTCCTCGCCGGACGGCGAGCTTACACGCCGGAGCTGTCCTCCATCTCCCAATCCAGCCGTTGGATCAACGTCAGACTTTTAACACATATAAATATTAACCTTGCAAGCAATGCTACAGAATTTGATGGGCAAACCGTCGCTATGTGAGCATGCTTCACATCTTGAAACACTAGGGTTTCCCTTCGACTCTAGAAAGAGGACTTTATCTCCATCACAATCCTCAATGATAATGTTAGAAATGTTGATGTATTCGGACACTTCTGACACCAGCACTACACTTTTTCCATCATACTTAAAAATCTAAATCAACGACATTGACAAATAAGATGAATTAACATTTTTTTAGAGAATATCAATCACAATTGATGAAAAAAATTACCAGAAGAGTATTGTGATTGATATGATCATGATCGCATCGATAGCAAAGACGATTACGCTTGCAATCTATGCAATAATAATTATCGATACACACTGAGTAAACATGACAGCGCTCTTTCAAATCAAATTTCAACAATTTTTCGAGCCATAGAGGAGGAGTTACGAAATCCTAATTTTTTTAGATTAAAAAAAATCAACATCAATTTAATATAATTTATATATGTAAATTTAAAATAAAGGTTAACAAGAAAGAAAGATAAATATAGTTTAATTCTTACCATTACTGTTTTCACACTTTTGATGTGCGCAGAAAAAACTTGAAGCTACCCAAAGAGGATGGAGGGAAGGAATGTTAGACAACCTAAATTATGAATTGAAACATTCAGAAGAAGAAAAATCAATTAGGTTTCAAGTTAAAATTGAAGAAACAAGGATAGGAAAAGTAAAAAAATACTTGATAGAAATTGAAAAGGTATTTTAATGTGTTGGAAAGTGTGATTTTTTTGATAAAAAAAGAGCCAAATAACAATCTCAAATTATGTTTATATGTTCTATGATGTGCATTTGAAATACCATTAGGGTTTAAAGTTGATCTGAAAAAGAAAAAATAGAATGATATATGAATAATTTCAAACACCTAGTAATGTTAATTGTATTGATATTTTCTGTGATTTCAATTCCACATTGAAAGGATTAATTTTACAGATGAAAAACAAGAAGAAACTCACGCATTGAAATATACAAATATATAAAAACACATTCATCCGAAGAAAAGAAAAAATTTATCAGAATATACTAATGGATGAAACAGCAAAAAGAAATAGAAGAAGAAAATACCATAGACAAATCTATAAACATTTTATTATTCATCGGACACATTAGATAATTAAGAAACTTACAGAAACGAAACTTTGAGAGTCCACAAATTCAGGATCGTTTGGGCAAAATATTTTTTAGAGGGCATGGTTTAGGGAGGATAATAATTTATAATTTTTTTTAGATGTGATAGATTCTTTAATTAAGAACTCAATTTTATCCATTCATTTTTGTTGCCTCAAAACTCACCACCCGTGATTCACTGGTTCACGTTTCTTTCAATTTTTTTCTCCTATTTTTCACATTCAATTAAGGATGAGAAATACAGGGTAGGTCACCTCAAAGCCGCCCCGTTTCGTATCCCGGTTTGAATAATGGGTGGAATAAAAATTCCACCCCGTTTACTCGGTCATTTTTTGGGGCAGGATAAATTAGGAAATTTTGCTTCGTTTGCCTCGGCTCAGAATCCTCGACCTGTCCTGTTGTCACCCCTACATCCAAGGATGTAACTGGGACCGGGTCTGATATAGATGCGCCCCGAACCCAGATGTCATAGTCCGGTTTTGGGACCCAAAAAATCCCGTTAAATGGTTTTGACCCGGATGTCTGGGTCCAAACCCGGCTCCCTACCTGGGCGGGTCATCCTCATCCCATCCTATTAAAAACCTGTTATGTTAATTATAATATAATTAATAATTTAATATTAGATTAGATAATATAATATAATATAATTTATAAAGTCCAAAAAAGAGTAAATAAGCCCAAAAGCCAAACACAAACATCCATGATCGATATGTTTAATTGCTTGCAGATTCTTCATCCACATTTCCAAATCTCGCAGCTTTATTAGAACTACATAAGATTTGCCTAGTAGATGGAAATTTTTTAATCACATCTTCTAATATTCTAGATTCATTGCTTCTAATTTGATTTTCTCATCAATGGGAGATTCTTCAATCATATCTTCAAATCTTGAAGTTTGATTTCCTCTTATAATGATTTCCTCATCATTTGGAAGTTCTTCAGTCACATCTTCTGATCTTGTTATAATTTGATTACCTCTAATAATCATTGTGTCTGTAATTGGAGGTTCTTCATCCATATCTGCAAGTCTTGAAGTTTGATTGTTACTAATTGGAGGTGTTCTTTAATAGTTGGAGATTCTAATCTGCTTAAAGAGTTTGATTGCTTCTATTAATGATGGATATTTAACCACATTTAGTATTGGAGTTGGATAGCCTCTAAGAGTAAATTTCTAAACAATTTGTGATTCTTCAACCACATCTTTTATAATTAAATCGTGATTGCCTTCAATAATGATTTGCTCCTTAACTCGATTTTCTTGAACCAAATCTCCTTCCAATCTTTCCGCTGCCTCCCTCAGTTCTTCACACTTTTCGTAGGCTATTAGTATTTCCAGGTTGTTATCCGTCGGGCTATAGTTTTCCACTAGAGCCGTCGGACATACTAATTCCGCCGGGGCCACTATGTCTATCCCAGACGCTAGAGTAAACGGTTTATAACAATAGAATTGGACGCGGCTAGTGTGCGGAACAATTAATCCAGGACTTGAAGCTAGATCCAATCATACCTAGATTAGGTCACGAGGGAGGGGAGGAGATTGACCCTCAGTCGAACGATCCTGAACCTGCACGATCTACCCAGATGTGTAGATCGACTGGGCGATCGGAATTCGTTTATATGAATAAATCGTGGGTAGTACAATTAGTTAGTTAGTAGTGGAACATGTTGTGGTATGTTTTAAATTACTTTTAAATAGAATGAAATACGATGGGGAGAGCATCGAACAATTAGGGAAACACCTTCTCCACCTTTGGCTCCACTAGGAGAATCATCTTCTTCACCTCCGGCCCATCGGGATTGATTCTCAGTCATCCAAATCGTCCTCCTACAGCGGCTCCAGCGGAGTCGTTATTACATTGGCGCTTTCTTCATGTGAATTCAACCTTCCGACAACTAGTAGGGATTGTTGGAAATGACTATAAAAATTCAACTCTCCCAGGCGTCTCC
Organism: Zostera marina; assembly: GCA_001185155.1. Classification (NCBI taxonomy): domain Eukaryota; kingdom Viridiplantae; phylum Streptophyta; class Magnoliopsida; order Alismatales; family Zosteraceae; genus Zostera; species Zostera marina. The sequence goes on from LFYR01002156.1 coordinate 103,813, forward strand.
CAAGTCTTGATTGGCTCCTAAGGAGAGACGTCCGTGTTTGTTTTAATCCTTCTAGATTTGTAACTGTGTTTAATCATGAATTATTTATATGATGGAATGAACTAGAGACGGAACATTGGACGACATTCATGGCTCGGTGGTGACGATCATTGGCGAACAAAATGCGAGGATGAAGGATACAACGAAGAGACAAGACTGTAGAATCAAAATTGTCGACAAAAATTACTTCTCTTAGAAAGCGCACATACTCGCAAATCTCAGGGGGTACTATCTACTTTCCTTTATTGAAGCTCCGGCGGACGTCTCAAGCTCCACGGCCGTGCAGCAAGATCAACTCCTTCTTGGCTGGTTATTCTCAGCACTATCGCCACCGATTCTATCACAGGTTGCAAGTTACACAACCTCCTATGACATATGGGCAGCATTGCAGAATTTGTTCAATGCAAAATCACGAAGTAGGCGTTTGCAATTACGCCATGAACTGTCGCATCTAACAAAAGGGGAAAACAGCGTGGATGAATATCTCGCAATAATTTCAAGAAAGGTGGATGAAGTGCCCGATGCTGGGATCGAGATTGAAGATGAGAAACTTGCTCTATTTGCACTTGACGGACTCGACGCATCATATGACGCGTTTGTCACCGCGATTTCAGCCACCAAAGGTGAACTCTCCTTCTCGGAATTCAAGGGCCTTCTAAAAAGTCACGAGGTACGAACGTTGCGAAAATCCTCACGGCGACAACAGCAACTTCCCTTGGCCAACCTCGCTCACGCACAACCATTTCTGCAAAAATCTTCAAACACCGCGACTATCGATTCAAACGCCGCGCAAGTAGTGTGAAGGATTATATTTTTGTACGAGGAAGAAGGATTATATTTTAATATCATGTTAATTTTATCCTTAATTACACTATTAATCTAAAGGGTAAAATTAGTTAAGATTAGACCTAACTTAAATTAATCAATAAATTAATCAAATTAAGGGTTTAATCAAAGTCAAGATTGAAATTGGTACAATTGCATAAAACACCTTGAATATAATTATTATCGTTACTATCTCTAACACTTTATTCAAGGTATAAAGTACTATGAGCAAAATGTACTATTCACAAAGGAATCTTCTCAAAGGGAAAAAGCAAGCTTCTACTATTGACAAAAAGCAAACTTCTACTATTGACAAAAAAATAAGCTTCTACTATTGACAAAAACAAGCTTCTACTATTGCAAGCATCTACTATTCATAGAAGAATCTTCCCAAATAAAGAGAAGACTTGAACTTATGTGAGAAATCAAGGAATCCTCCATTGAAGATCCAAGGGTGGACAAGCAATGGCCAAGGCTATAAATAAAGGGGTAAACCCTTCATTTTCATCCACCACACTCCAAGCACTTCAAAGAGCTTTCACTCCACATCTTGAGATCTCCAAAGTATTCTTGCTTCCAAGCTTCCAAAAGTTCTCAAGTGATCTAGCTTCTCAAAGCTTTAAAAGCTCTCCAACTTCTACTTCTAACCTTCTTGTTCATCTTTACAAGTAGGAAGTTTTGTGCGCTTAATATTCCACTCCTCTAATCATCTCTTGTGTGTATCCACTTTGGTTGAAAAGTTTGTCTCAATATCACCAAAGTGTAAGAGAAGGTTTTTGAGCTCAACCATAAAGCTCTAAGTTTGGTTCTATAGAGTTTCCTGGAAAACTCTTAGGTCAAATCTACCTTGAAAGATTTTTAGGTTTTTAAAAGTTCCTTGATATTCTAAGGTCCTAACTTATCCATAAAAGTTAGAGAGGTTTTTAAGAGTTCCTTGATACTTTAAGGTCCTAACTTACCCGTAAAAGTTAGAGGTTTTTAAGAGTTTCATAATACTCTAAAGTGTGAGTCTACCCGTAAAAGACCGGTTCCTAAGCGAAGTTAGCCTTAAATCTTAGAGAGCTTTTTAAGAGTTTCCTTGACACTCTAATGTTTTGTCATAACCTTTAGGCTAATGAACTCCGATAGTTTGTCGGGACTGGATTAGCCCTTGTTTGGATGAACCAGTATAAATTCTCCTGTCTTGTTCTTTGTTAACTTTAGTTTTTTATCTATTATCTAAAACAACTAAACAACACTTAATTAAAAGGATCCCTCTTCCAGTTACCTGGTCAAGCATAGAGTTTGACTACTTTCCGCAGTTCCCTCATCCAGTTATCTGATCAAGTATCTGAGGTTATATTCATTGTTCAAATCTCTATCTAGTTATCTGGTCAGTTATTTACTTATCATATATAAATCTAGTTAACTGGTCCTTCACTCTATAATATAACGTGCACTTATAATATAACTTAGTATCTATATACTACAATTGTTTATAAAGTATTATCTAATAAGTTGACTCAGTATTCATATATTGTAGTAAACATTGAAGAGAAAGAGGCAAAGTTAGATACATATAATATTATATTGTAAGATATAATATTATAATCATTTAAAGTTATAATAGTTTTATACTATTATTATTATTCAACCATTTGTGTATTAAGTGCTTACAGGTAATTTCGCTATTAACCTGTCCAAATCGAAAAGAGGTATTATCCCCCTTTATAGCCTCGAATCACGATCCAACAAGTGGTATCAGAGCCAAGTACCATTGAAATCAGACTAACATCTTACACCAGCAACTATGACACCAAATTATGAATACAACACTGGTCTTGCATCGAACAAACCTCTCAGGTTCGATGGAGCAAAGTATGACTTCTGAAAAAACAAGATGAAGTTATACTTGAAGTCAATCAACAATGGAGTCTGGAAGATCATATTGAAAGATTATAAAATTCAAACAAGCAAAGAAGAGACTTGGGGAGAAATGGATATCCTCAAGGAAAACAACAACTCAAGAGCATTGAATGCCCTATACAGAGCACTCAATGAATCTAAGTACAGCAAAATTCGATGCTTGGATATAACTCACAAGGTATGGAAAGCATTGGAGGATCTGCATGAAGGAACCTCCCATGTTAAAGAAAACAAATTGTTACATGCTATCTCTCAGTTCGAAAGATTCTCTATGAGGGAAGACGAGACTATCGCAGAAATGAACATTAGACTATCATAAATAGTCAATGATCTGGCTGGACTAAGAGATCCAGTAACATGAGAAGAAGCAAATAATCAAAATTCTGAGAAGCCTTTGAAACAAGTACTACTCCAAAAGGAATGCTATCCAAAAGGCTCATGATCTAAACAAACTTACAGTTGTGAAACTCTGTGAAAATCTGATGGCCTATAAAGAGAAAAGATTCATCTCTAGAGCTAAAGAAGGAAAAAAAGATATCGCTCTTAAAAGTCAATCTGACAATAAAACGTCAAATGATGATATAACAATGATCACCAATCATCTGAGAAGATATCTGAAAAATAAGAAAAAGAAGAAAGACTCAAGGTCCAATCATCAGAAGTTCGACAGAAAAATGAGTGTGAATCACAAAGATTCAAAGGAACCAATTTGTTATCTGTGCGACAAGCCTGGACATATCAAACCTGAATGTCCCCTGCTGAAGAAAGAAAAAGCAAACCAGGCACAATGGACAGATTCCAATTCAGATCAAGAAGACTGCCTCATGGCTCATGAAAGCGACTCTGAGGTAAGTTTTGTAAAAACTAGATTTAATTCTTTAGAAGAAACATATCTAGAATTAATGGAAAAATATAAAATTGAGAAAAAGTTAAACAAATCATTAAAAATAGAATGCATGAATAAATCACATATAAATCAATCTATTGGCATGAATTAGAAGAATCACAAAAAGAATGCATGCAATTGAAATAAAGAAACCTAAAACTCACAAGTAAATTCAACAAGGATGAAGAAAAAATTAAGATATTTAAGAGTCAAAACTTTGAATTGCTAGCTTAAACATTTAGAATCTGAAGAAAATCAACCTAAGGAAATAAATGATGATAAGGTTGAATTGCTAGAACTAAAAATAGATAATTTTGAAGAAGCTATTAAATTAAAAGAAAAAAAACAATCATGCTCAAAACAGAAATAGAATGTAAGGATAAAATCATACTTGAGCATGTATAAACGATACAAAAATTATCTGAAAAATTTAATGATATGCAATTACAAATCGTAAGAGTAAATAAGAAGAATGATGTTCTTCAAAAATTCTTAAATAGTTCATCTAAGTTAAATGACATGTTGCAAGTATCAGGCTCGGGTCAAAAGAAATTTGGCTTAGGATTTGAATCAGATGCACCTATTAAAAAATCTTTGCATGCTTTAACTTATAATGATTATTTTGTGAGGGAATCTAGTTATAAAAAATCTATTCATCTTAAGAAAAAGAAAAATCTATCTAAGATGAATCATCCAAAACAAATATGGATGACCAAGGATGAGTTAAAAAATTATAAGCAAATTAACTATGTTAATTCATCTGGACCCAACTCAGTATGGGTACCAAAAGTTTATTCAACTCTTTCAGGAAAAACATGTGTCAAAATGGTTATTCGACCGTGGATGCACAAGGCACATGGCTGAAGATTCAAGTCTGCTAATAGACCTGACCGACTGGCCTACTACTAAAAAGGTCAAGTTCACCGATAACAACGAAGGTACCATTATAGGTAGGGGTAATGTAGGTAATATAGAAAGACCATTTTTTAGAGAGGTCTACTTAGTTAATGGCCTTAAACATAATCTTATCAGCATAAGCCAATTATGCGATAATGATTGTATAGTAAAATTTGAAAAACATCTATGCTCAATCATTAACTCTAAGGGAGTTATAATTGCTAAAGGATATAGGAAAAACAATGCTTATTCCATAACCTTTAATCCCTCCAAGCAAACTCATGACTTCTGCATGATTGCAACAAGTGATGAAAAGACCTTATGGCATAAAAGGTTAGATCACACCAGTTATTCTCGATTATCCAAACTATCAAAAGAAGAACTGGTGACTGGACTGCCTAAAATAGCATATGAGAAAAGTAATCTCTATGATGCTTGTCAAAAAGGAAAACAGCATAAAACCTCATTCAAATCCCTTACAAAAATTACTACGTCCAGACCTTCGGAACTTCTGCACATAGACTTATTTGGGGCAACCCAAACCCAAAGTCTTGGCGGAAAAAGGTTCACATATGTAATCGTAGATGATTACTCAAGATTTATTTGGATTTTCTTCTTACGAAATAAAAGTGACTCATTCAACGAGTTCTCATCATTTTGTACATGTGTACAAAATGAGAAAGATATCCTCATAAAAAAAATCAGAAGTGATCATGGAGGAGAATTCGAGAACTCTGAATTTGAAATTTTTTGCAAAACTCATGGAATAAAACATTAATTTGCTTTTCCACAAGAACCCCCTCAAAATGGAGTTGTTGAAAGGGAAAACAGAACCTTACAAAAGATGAGTAGATCCATGATTCACCACAGTATCTCTGGACAGAAGCTGTTAACACAACCTGTTATATACTAAACAAGGTGATTATTAGAAAAACCTTGAACAAAACTCCATATAAGATCTGGAATGGAAGAAAACCAAAAGCTCATACTTCAAGGTCTTTGGAACAAGAGGTAACCAAGACAAATTTGCCCAAAAATCTGATGAAGGTATTCTGGTAGGATACTCAAGAAGAGCAAAGGCTATAAAATTCTTCTCAAAGAAAAACAAATAATGATTGAATCATTACACGTTGACTTTGATGAATCCACCCAGACAACCATTATAGAAGAAGACGAAATAGTTTTAGATCTAGAAATCATCATTCCAACTGAAGAAACTACCAATGAAAAAATAGAAGTCTTTGAGCCCTCATCTTACAGGTTGCTTAGAAACTCACATTCTACTGATCAAATCATTGGTGACCATCAAGCTGGTGTTAAAACCAGATCGTCCATTCAAGGAAACAGTGTTCTTGATTGTTTTGTCTCTCAAATTGAGCCCAAGAAAGTTGATGAAGCCCTCGACGACAACTACTGGATTCAATCTATGCAAGAAGAACTCAACCAATTAATTTGAGAGAAATAATGTATGGGAACTAGTTCCAAAACCAAAAGATACATCTTTAATTGGGACAAGATGGGTATTCAGAAACAATCTGGATAAAGATGGAACTATAGTTAGAAACAAAGCTAGACTGATTTCTCAAGGATACAATCAACAAGAAGGAATAGATTATGATGAGACCTTTGCACCAGTAGTAAAACTAGAATCCATCAGAATGCTCCTATCCTTTGCATGCTACAAGGATTTCAAATTATATCAAATGGATGTAAAAAGTGCATTCTTAAATGGAATAGTCAATGAACAAGTGTATGTCAGACAACCTTCCGGATTCAAAGATTGCAAAAACCATGATCATGTCCTTAAACTTAAGAAAGCTATCTATGGTCTAAAACAAGCACCCCGAGTTTGGTATGAAAGACTAAGAAACTTTCTCATTTCTCAGGAATTTAGAATGGGGATCGAGTATAGATAACACGTTGTTCATTAAAAATGTCCAAAGCAACATTATTCTAATCAAAATCTATGTCGATGACATTATATTTGGATCAACTGATGATACTCTGTGCTAGAAATTTTCCAAACATTAATTAAATGGAGGATGAATTTGAAATGAGTATGATGGGAGAGTTGACTTTCTTCTTAGGTCTGCAAACCAAACAGAAGGAGAATGGAATATTTCTAAGTCAAGTCAAAAATGCTAAGGAATTAATAAAGAAATTTGACTTGACTGAATCAAAATCCTTGCCAACTCCTACGAGTTCAACACTTAAATTGGATAAAGATGTTGAAGGTCAATCAGTAGACATTAAGAAATGCAGAGGGATGATTGGATCACTGTTATACTTAACAGCTAGCAGACCAAACATCATGTTTGCAGTCTATTTATGTGTCAGATTTCCATCAGACCCAAAAGAGTCACATCTCAATGCGGTTAAAAGAATAATCAGGTATATTAAAAGAACAATTACACTTGCATTATTCTACCCTAAGGAAAACTCATTCACACTGACAGCATACTGTAATGCCGACTTTAGTAGATGTAAGACTGACAGAAAAAGCACTAGTGGAACATGCTTTATGTTGGAAAACTCACTCGTAGCATGGTCTTGTAAAAAGCAAAATAGTATTGCTTTATCCACAACTGAAACAGAATATATGGCAACATCTAATACATGCGCTTAAATTTTGTGGATGAAACAAACTTTATCCGACTACGATGTAGCTTTAGAAACAGTAGCTCTTAAATGTGATAACAAGAGTGCAATTTGTTTATCAAAAAACTGTGTTACATTCAAGATCTAAACACATTGATGTCAGACATCATTTCAAATGGCTGACATTTTTACTAAACCCTTAGATCAAGAAGTTCATTCAAAAATCAGAAGATCTATGGGTATATATGTGAGTTTAGTGAAATTTGACTCACCTATGTTTAAGAATATTTGATAAATATTTAGTTGGTCTTAAGTCAATGTATCTCAAGCTTTAATCTTAATATTCTTCACTTGAATATCTTTATACTTATAACCTTAATCATGATTCAAACTAAGATCACATTAAAATAAATATGTGTATGCATTGATATAAATTTACGGGTTAAAATCTAAGAATTACATGCATGACTATTGTATATACTAATGCAATCATGATAATGCATGCTTACATGTTTAATACATTCCATGACTTATTACATGCAGCACATATATCATGCATACTCAAATGAAAACTATAATGCACGATTTAAATGACTACTTAAGGTTGTATTATATCATGACTGGTGAAATTAAAATTACAAACATATGCATAACCATAATTAATTAACTAAATACTATGTGATTATATTTTAATTAACAAGTCTTAGGATAAGTGCTCAATATGGCAGTGCTGGATTTGCAGAATCAGAGATGTTGCCGGCGAGATTCGGCGAGATTCGGCGAGTTACCGGAGGAGATACGATGTTGAGGGTGGAGATGAACGTACTCGGAGAATTTGGCCGGAGTTTGTAAATTAGGAATTTGAAAAGTCTTTATTTCATTCAGCAAAAATGTTTTATACCATTACACGTTTTGCAAAATTTAAAACTACTGGGTTTTTTTAATTTGGCAACTAAATTTTTATTTCCGTTACTAATTCTTTTTTAATAAATTTCTCTCTCAAATTTCCGTTCTTAATTCGTCTCTAATCATTTTTCAATAAGTTTCTGTCTCTCAAAAAAATCTAACATTGATTATATTACAATCTAATACATAGGAGATATTACATGTTGTATTTATAAAAATATATTATACGACTATCAAATTTGAATATTTTTACTCATTATATAAGTTGAACACAATCACGATACATCATTTTTAATGAAAATATCTTATATTCTAATATGATCCATTATATATAACACCATAAGAAAAACCTTCCAATGATTTATTTTATATCAAATAAAAATCAAAGGAGACTTCTGAGTTCTTTTTTTGAGTGTGTTCATCAATTAATTACCAGTCAATGCCCAGATTTCTAGAGTGGAATGTTTCTTGAACATAGCGGATTACCACATGAGAGCTCGTCACATATCTCTGCAAAAGAACCCTTGTAGATGCATCTACAGCAATAAGATTAAAAAAAGTCGAATTGATTTCATTTTTCTTTTTGAATGAAAACTGTAATTTTAAACTCTTAATTACCATCTTCATTTATTTTTCTCATGATCTACTGGGTATGGTGTGCATTGCTGGTTTAACAAGACTTCGCAATAGCTCTCCATGATGCTCGGAAAATACTCTTTCATAGGCATCAATTGCGGCGTTTGCTGGAGAAATATTCCTGAATTTGTATAGATCACGGTCAGTGATTATATAAAATAAGATAGTTATAATTATAAATAAGATACAGTGAGATATATAACATCTGAACCATTAATTCTCAGTTTCTGAGATCTGAGGATAGAGATGAGATGAATTGATGTGTAAGACTCCTATATATAGAGCACCAATTCAAGTTTTGATAATAATGTTTTTGTCGACATAGTAAATTAACGATTGCTTAGGCCGGGAGGAATTAAGGTCGGGAAGTTAAAACAGGTCGAACCTTATTTAAAAATAATTAGCGACGGACTAGGGACGAAAAGTTGAGACATAAACTTATTAAAATATGATTGAGACGAATTAAAAACGGGAATTTAATTTGAGAGAAAAATTTATTAAAAAATAATTAGTGACGGAAATAAAAATTATGTGCCAAATTTTTGGTGCGGAAAAATAATTAACGACGGCTTAAAGATAACCTAACCCTAACATTAATAAAAAATAATTAGCGACGATCAAGGCCCTCCCTAACCCGTAGCTAAAATTTAGTGACAGAAATCATGACCGTCCCTAAAAATTCAACGAGACGACTTTCCCCGACGGATTAGGTACAGTCAATTGCTTGTTGCTAATTGCCATTTAGCGATGGCTTTTCATCATTAGCGACGACTTTTGGAAAGACATAAACGGATATGATACATACCCTTTTTAAAATACATATATAGTGAACATACGTACGTTTGGGCATGTATATTCTAAAAAAAAAAGCCTTGTCACATCGAGACCGCGGATTACTCTTAGAAGGCTCCTGGTATTGCCACCATGTCTAACGGTTTTGCTCTCAATTTCTTGGTCTATCATTGCCTGTATCGATGGAACTGTCTCAGAAACCTTAATTAGATGATCAACCTGCAATTCAATTCTAATATTAATCACTACCCAATTATTAGAGAAGAGCAAACCTGAAAAGAAGTACCTTGTTTGAGTATTCTTTCTGCATGAAACCAAAGGCGACCCTGAAAACTTGGAAGACCGGTGAGATTGTAGAGCAGCGAGCTGCGAAAATATATAGATCGAGATCTTGGGATTGGGAAATCATCCAACCTGCAAGATCGTCAAAGGCGTCCGCCATTCTCAACAACAGTCTGTTAATTTGATCACCCATCGTTGATTCGTTAGGTCGCCGGCCTACTCGTTGGCCTTGTAAGACTTATGATGATTTTTCAAATTAGGTGTTTTCAATGACATTCATTAATCTATTAATTTTGTATGGTTGATTTTAACTTTGAATACATAATCTGTTAATTAATATATATTTTTCTTGTTTTCTACACTCAAGTCTTAATCAAAATATGGAATGTATGGTTGAAAATTGGAAATGACGTTTTCAAGATAATGCTAAAAATAGGTTTTAACTTTTAATAGTATGAGTAGTTTGACTTAATGCTTAAGATTTTGGAGAAAGTGACTATTTACAAAAGAATAATTTTCATCTCAAAATAACAGTTTAAAGGTTACGTAAGAGCCGTTGAATTGATATTTAATAATTCATTTTTTACATACGAAAGTGAAATGTGTTTGAAAAACATAGATTAGAGAACGATTGTTATTAAAGCTAGGTAGTTGGAGTCAACATCCTGATCGAGCTACTATGACAGAGACGGTTGCCTCCAAATGATTGCCTTACTTGTTTGGTCGGTGTTTGCTGTTTTGGATGTTTGGTCGGTAATTGAGATAAATATAGTAATAAATTAATTATTAATAAGATAATGATTTATAAACAAAATATTTTAAAAAATTTAAGTTTATAAAAATAATATATTTAGTATTATTATATTTATATATTTTAAATGGTGGGGTATATGTATATTTTAAATAGAAATCTGCAAAGGTTTTTTCGTCCAGCAAATCTTACACTCACTAGTGTGTGATTTGAGGGGGAGTATTAGATAATATTGTCATTAGATATAAATAAAGGTGTTATTAGCAATATTCACAATATTAGTTAGTATAAAGTTAACAATGTATTGAGAAGTTTTTACTTATTGAATTGCAGTTTTGAATAGTTAACACTGACATTTCATTTAATCTCATTCTATCATTATTCGAATTATCTGAATTGTTTTTCAGATTTGATGATAATCTACGATTTTCATTTAATACTTCTGGATTATTAATATCAGAATTTCTGATATTTATATTTTGGGTATTTCCAAAGTTTCCCAGGTTTTGTATATATTCATCGAAAATTGTTTGATGAAATCTATTATTTTCAGAGTTTTTAATTCTTTGCTTTAACTATATTTTTCCCTAAAAACTAATCATCATTTTTTATATCTAGGATTAAATATCCTTTTTATCCTTAAGGATATCCCATAAATATGCCTTCAATTGTTTTGGCTGCAAATTTATGTTTCTTACATGATGTAGGAGAAGATTCCGAGTGATTAAAACAGAGAAAAAGAATAGGGTTTATCCTTTTTCGATTAGGGAAAAAAGAAAGAAGCTTAGAATCCACCAAGGTTCTAGATCTAGGGTAGAAAGAAAACTGTTTGTAGGAAAAAACGAAGAAGGAGAAAAACAGGGAAGAAAGAAAAGAAGTTACCTTTGGTAATTGCAATAATTCGATAATTGATTTTCTCCTCCTTGGGCCTACTATATTTATACTCACATCAAAGGTAATGGGCAACTCATTTGATGTGAGTGTGATGTTTCCTTAAAAGGAATATGGGTTGGTCAAGCCAATTAAAATCCCCTTGATCACGATTCTGTCCATAGAATATATTATTGTCATTATTTTTGTAATTAATAATGACAGAATCTTCTACTGCATCACTTATGCTCTTTGCTAGCATAATATAAACATCCTATAGTTTTCATTTTATTGAATATATATGGTCTGTTAGATGGATGGATGGAATTCTATTAATGGATGGAAAGAGTTTTGTCTTTTAAAGCAATAGATGGATGGAATTCTATTAATGATAATATGTGTTGATGCTAACACACATAATCCCCAATATTTTATGAGAATTTTAGCTTGTATTTTAATTGCTCTAGCTATGTTTAGGTGGTCTTTATGTTTTTTCTCAACCTTGCTATTTTGTTGAGCACGGAAATTGATATACGATCCTATTTTTATTTAATAATTCAGTCATTTTATTTGCTTGAAATTGTAATAAAATTGTATTTTTATCATTTTAATGAAATTATGTATTATGGAGTATGTGTCTGATTTATATTTCATTAGATAGACTCAAACTGATCTACTTTTATCCTCTAATATGGTTAGAAAATAAAATTGATTATTATGTATTGGTTTTAGAAATTTTCCCTAAATATAGATATGTATTAGGTCAAATAATTTTTCAGAAATTGAATTACTTTTGTTGTATTTTAGTTTCTGTTGTTTAGCTTTTGGACAGACCAATTATAAAAAAAAAAATCTTTTTTCATATTTTTCTGAAAGTACAAATGTCATTAATATTACCAAGTGGATTTTCTGAAGCAGTTAAGGATAAAAAATGGAAAGAAGCAATGGACTCGGAGATGGCCGCGCTCACTACTAAGGAAACCTGGAGATTAGTTCAATCAGAAGCATCATGTAAATGGGTTTACAAACAAAAGTTTTAAATTGGAAGGAATCTAAAAAAATGACGCCTAAAATCTAAATATCAATCAAAATAAAATAAAAACATCAAACTCAGATTCTAAAATTCAAAGGATGATAAAAAAAAGATGCCTAAAATGTAAATATCAATTGATCTATATCTGTTGGCCTCGGTACCAACAGATATGAAATAGAAATACCCTGTTTTCTAGAATAAGAATATAAGATTGAAATCACGTATTAAGATTATGAGTAACAAGGTTTTTGATTTGTCGCATATGCGCTCCCCCCATCGCATATTTGAGGGGTCGCATATTATGGGGCTTAGCCGGATCCGGGTCGGATCCGGCTAAACCCGATCCATTTACCCAAGTACAAAATATTAAAATTGAAATAATTAAATGAATTATATTATTTTTTTACAACTTAAGGACCTTATAAAAAATACCCAATTAAATAAAACATATTTCTAAATCTAAAAACTAATAAGAAAATACTCAAAAAAACCCTAAATCCTAAATCAGTTTACAACGAAATCGACGATCGACTGAAAACTACTGAAAATCCTAATCGACGAAGAGAGAAGGATCGCCTATCACGAAGGAAGGATCGCCTATCACGAAATCGACGAAGGGAGAAGGATCGTTGCTGCTTCCGCGATTTCCAGAAATCGCGTTTCCTGGCCGCTGCTTCCGCAATTACAAGGTACAGGCTGACAGCAATTAAAATTCTCAAGTAGTTCCAGTCTGAAAATTAAAATAGCTATGAGCTCATCGAATTGAGAAAGGAAAAGATTGGTGTGTGCTGATTTCATTGGATTTAGAATAGACAGATCGATTGAGAGAACACAAATGTTGTTGGTGATTGATTACTGGTTATAGATTACCCGTTTCTCTCTTTAATACACAAAGTTAGGTATTTCAGAGTGGGGTGGGCAAATTTTCATAGTTAGGTATTTCAAATACCTAACATCTGGAATTAAATCTGGAATTCAGAGTTATTTCAAGAGTTTAAAAGTCTAGATTTTAAGAGTTTAAGTATCATTAATCACTATATTATTTCAATTATGATTTTTATTATGACTTATAATATCAGGGATTTATTTAAAATATAGAAAATACAGGGGGTATATTGAAAAAAAAAATAATAATAAATAAATATCGCATATTGGACCGCATATGCGACCAGGCGGTCGCATATGCGGTATGCGGTCCCAGGCATCGCCTGGTCGCCTGGCCACGTGAAAAAGCTTGATGAGCAATACCCTGTTTTCAGCCAGTCAAAGATTACTCACTCGGTGTTTAAGAAGCTCTGATGCAATCTGGGGACAGTCATCAAAATTAGTTCACATATTAATACTAAAAATTCCATAAAAAAACCATTTAAATAATTAATGTAGAAGGAATGTTGAATTAAAACACTGCACTTCAAACAGAAAATCAGAAAACAGCTTCTAATGATTTGACTATGATACAAATTTTTTTTAAAGAAAAGATTAAAAAAAATGATTTTCCTAGTCATGTTTTCCTCTTCTTGGGTTCTTTGTAACCAAGTCCATCGATTTTACTATAATTACTGCCACTTTTTAGCCGACCGTTACTCTTTCCAACGAAAGAGGAGGAAGCAATGTAGTTGCAGTCTGGTTATATGAAGTTGTATGAGAGAGCGATTTTTGAGAATGAAAAGTTTTGATATAACAATCCCCAGGTTTAACAATCACAAGGAGTCATAAAGTAACTACAGAAAAATGAAATGAAATTGTTTAGTTTAACAATCTAAAAAGTTAAAATACATTGAATAACATTTTCTGGAAGATACTAAAAATACCCAATCCCCCCACCACCACTCACTCAGACATTAGAATAGGGGACCTAACTGAGGCATGTCAAAGGCTGTCACATCACTCTCCAATTTGGGGACTACTTTGGAACATGATTGGATCCTTATGTTGGCACATATGGGCAGAAAGAAATCGTAGATGGAAACAGCATACTCTCAGACCACCAGAAACAGTGTTAAAGGAGGTAATTAAGGACATCAGCTTATCCTTCAAGCCTGAGTGCTTCAAGAAAAGTTGTTGTCATCCTTTGGAGACTAGCACAATGCAGATATGGGAGACCAACCTCCGGAGGCAGATAGTCTAGAGTCTTTCTCTAGGCAGCATGGCTGTGTGGAAAGTGTCACAATATCCATATTTATATTTTATGCTTATTTCCATTGTATTTTTCAGGGCATTGCCCCTCATTTTTCATTAAATGAAAACATTTAACAGCTTCAAAAAAAAAAAATAATCTCTTGCATGCATGATGATCTTTTTTGAAGTATTTTTCTTCAAAATATCCATTAACTGTGATAATCTCTTCAAAATATCTCTTGTCAGCTTCACATTCACAAATCACAATACTGCAATAGCATTCATGTAGAAAAATAAGACAAATTATAAATAAACAAACAAAAATAAGGTACAGAGGGGAGTACCGCAATGTGATCTGGAGTTTTGTTACTTGTGTGAACTTGAACCTATTTAGGATTTCTCATTTTTGCACAAGCAAGCTCATCAACCGCTTTTGTACCCAGCTGAGAAAAGGCCAGTTCTTCGTTGTGTCGGCAATCTGGTTATATTATGGAATTGATCCTCTTTTGAAATCCCATATCCAAAACCTTATCTGCTTCGTCCAAAATCAAAACCTACATCCATCCTTAGATCAAATCTCCCAACAAGAAGAATGGATTTATAATTTGGTAATTTAAAGAGGAAAGGAGTGCAACATGATATATTTGCGATGACAGCTCCCCATAACCGTGATAATGATCCCCATAACCTAAACTTAAAAGTTCAAATGAAATATCAAAACTGAAGTTTTCAAAGATTAAGATGAAATGGGAGGTATGTATCTGGAAACCTGATTAGGCTTAGGGCGGGCAGTGAGAGGCACGTCGAAGAATCTCTACGAGTGGGTGAACAAAAGTGAGAGTCTTTCCAGACCCGGTGGCAGCGTCCCCAGCCATGTCCATATGGAAGCATAGTAAAGGAATGGTGTTGGCCTGAACTGACTTGCATTACTGGAACCCACTAAATTAAGAAGAATTGAAGGAATTAAGCATTACAAATTAGATATTGGATCAATCACAATAATAAAAATAAAATTTAGATTCTAAGATACAAGATAAATGGAACGTGGATAAATTAAAATTTGGGAACTGACAGAAAAACAAACGAGTCAAGTTGAGTTTTGCTAGAAAAACTCGAACTCAATTTGAAACTCGAACAAGGTAAACATGAAAAAACCAAACAATGGTTCAAAATAGCTTTTACCAAAACTCAATTTGACCTCGATATGGACGCTAGTAATATAAAAATTACAATGCCTTAAATGTTAAAATATAACAAAAAAGGAACAATAAAACAACTCATTATTAACGAAACATAAAAGAAGAAGCATGATTGTCTTTTCCGAGCCATACTTTTCAATCTAAACAATACCATTATTCAATTTAACACATAGAACGAGCAAAATTATTCAATTAAACATACGTAAGAGATTTGAAAAGGTCAGAATGATAAGGATTTACAGGTAGAATAATCATACAAAAAGATTAAGGAAAATGCTGAAGAGATTTGTTATTATCAATAGAGATTTAGAAGACATTTGAAAAAGTAGGGCGAAATTTCTAATTCAAGGATCTGAGATGATGCAAGGATCAAAGGCAGCTTGCGTATCGAAGATTCCGGCTTTTTTTTTTGAGATACCTTTAATCAAAATACTTTATTTATCAAAAAAATCGACTTGAATTTTTTGTAAAATTAAACAAGATATATAATAAAACCTGTAATAGATATTCAAATACATTCTAATATTTAACCAATATAAGTTCAAATATCATTCTAATAAATTAAATTACAATGACCCTTAACGGGGCACATATCATAAAATATCTCCAAGATTATCTTCAATATTTATCCATGTCAAACACTAAACTAAGGATTAGAACTCCTTTGGACTGTCTTGGAAATTTTGCTCTGAACTAGAGGATAAAAGTAGGCGATTTTGTGTGAAATGTATGCAATTAATCGCTCTTCAGCTCCAGTTATGTTCTGAGTGTGGAACTTGGTGCATGCTTGATAGACGCCTCCCAAGACGTTTGAGCTTGGAAGGCAAAAGAACAGCATGTTTCCCCAACCCCTCCTCATTAGATAGACACCTTCCAACTACACTCCAAGGTATTGGAGTTCTCTCACTAAGTTTCTTCTTTCAGGCGATTTCCCAAGCTGTAGGCAGAAATCTAATACCATTACCATTTGTCCCCCCACCATTTTAAAGCTAATGATGGATAATAACTTCCTGGGAATTATGGGAAAATGGAGGTTGCCTACCATTGATAGAGGTAGCCTCTTAGGAGGGGAGAATCACTATTGTTGTCTATTAGGGTGCTAGAAGCTGCTCCTTCAACAAGGAATCTTCAGTGTTTCATTAGGTATGCTTGGGGAACCCTCTCAAGGGCTCTCTAAGGCTCCCATTCTTCCACCCATTTCTCCTAACTCCGGCCAGCTCCTCCCCCGATTTTTCCGTCGATCTCCAGGCGTCCCTCCGGTAATCCTCCAGCGAGATTCCGACCAACTAATTTGGAGAAGAAGAAAAAAGTCAAAAAAATATATTTAAGATTTTTTTTAAATCTTAGATTTCATGTGGCCCAGCACCTTAAAGCGATCTGTCTTCAGGTGCTGGGCGGGTTAGGCTGATCCAGTTGGATCCACCTGACCCAAATACCCATTTAAATCTTATAAAAATGAGGGTTAGAGTTTTAAAAACCTATTCCCTCGTTATTCTCTCATTTTCTTCTTATTTCTCTGTCATTTCCAGCCACCTATTTTTTTCTTTACCCTCTTTTTCAGGCAGCCGTATGGTTTGTAAGACTTCATAAGTACTATTTTATTTTGCTTAAGGCATCTATTTAATTTTGCTTAAGACTTATATTTCATTCTAAATTTCTAATGATTCTATATATATTCTATTAATATTTCTGAAAATACAGGTATTTATAGTAATATTATAAAAATACAGGGGAAATTATGGAAAATTTCCACCCTAATCATGCGACGCCTAGGTGTTCATGGCTTCATGCGACCAGTTTGATCGCATGAACGCCTGGCCACATGTAAAAGCTTGTTCTTCATATCATTCTTCTAATGATTAATGTAGATTAGGGTTGTGGTTTTTTAATTAATTTGTTATTGTTTTAGGATTTTTAAAATGGATGAATTTCATGAAACCGATTATGCACAACAAGTACCTATTGAAGAAAGCAATGAAGACATTGACAACATCATTGAAGAAGAAGACGATATTCTAGGGTAGTCAAAATAAATCTACCAAGTGGGATGTTTCCACTAATGTCTCACATACTTTCCCCAAAAATGACAGTTCGTGATAAGTCTTTTGCTGCCCTCTCTGAGAAGAAGATGAGAAGTTACCTGAACAAGGAAGGTCAAAATTCCCTTGGATTTGTGAAGCATGAGGTAAGATTTGGAATGAAATATGGTCTCATCTTTGAGGATAATCTAATCCCACCCAAAGGTACTCCCCTGGAGCTCTCCTTGAGAGAGCCAAACACCCACATGTTAAAGCTCGAAACGAGCCCAAAAAAAGTTGGAGCTCGGCTCGTTTGATTAAAGGAATTTTACAAGCTCGACTCGCTAATTTTACGTAAGCTCAAGCTCGACTAGCTCGCTTATTTTTGTATAATTTATTTATATTAATGAAAAATATATAATTTATGATAATTCATTTACACAAATAACCTTAAAATTTTATATAACTATTTATGAATAAGAAATATATATCTATTTTAGAAATTTTAAGGATATAATTAATTAATACTAACCTTATAAATATTAAAATCAAAAAAATATATTATATATTAAACCAAGCTAATGGAGTGGGCTCGGCTCGTTTAATTAAACGAGCCAAACTCGAATGTGTTTGTCGAACATGAGCTTTATGTTCATCCCTAATTGGTATCAAGCCTTCACTTAAGAAGTTGCATTGCTACATCAAGTTTAAGTGGGATATTAGAGCTGACTTTGCGGTTAAATGCTACAATGACACCACAACTGATCGGATCTGAGACTTCATTCATGACCGAACCATAAGGTCAACCGCTACTTATCTGAGGAGTTACATGCTGAAAATTTAGAGACAATCCCCCAATGGGTTCTTATCACCGGCATGTCTGAATTTATGTGGAACAAGACTCAGGAGTGGAATTGATGCAATTATTAGCACTCTAGGAGTACCATTCGAGGCTGAGCACCTATGGTCACCTTGGGGGCATGCTCTTTAAGCACGTGCAATGATCTTGATTTTGATGAAAAATGATCTTGAAAGGGCTGCTGAATTGAAGATTAAATATAGATCCAAGCCATCCTTATGCAGCTCTTGTTCTTTCTTTGGGCATGAGATTCTTCATTGTTATCTCTTAAATAAGTCATCCATGATGATTGCCGGAGCATCTGTATCGTTGCCTGAGTTCTAGCTCCAGCAAGAAGCGTCAAGAAAGAAAGCTCAACAGTTTTCCTCTTCGACTTCCCAAGTGTCTAGTTGGAAACTCGAGTAAATCCCTTGCTGTTTTGAATAGATACGAGAGGAGGCAGAAAAAAGATCTATTATTCAGAGGCTGATACCTAAGCATTTTATCTGACGCAGTCCCTATGGTGATGACTGCATTGGGCTGACAGTAAATTCCTTACACATTCAGCCCCCCTTATGGCTCTCACTGTGGTGAATGTTATGGACCTAAACAAGCCAATAGGCAGCTAGAAGTAAGAAAACTTCTTACATATCCAAACTCTGAAATATTTAGTCCCTTATGGCTCTCACTGTGGTGAATGTTAGGGACCTAAACAAGCCAATAGGCAGCTAGAAGTAAGAAAACTTCTTGCATCTCTAAACTCTGAAATATTTAGTCTCCATGAGACTAAGGTTAGGAAGGAAAATGTACTAGACATCATTGACTGATTTTGGGGAAGAATGATCTTATATCAATAATGGTAACCCTAATTTTCCAAGCCTATCTGATTCCGTATGGGTTGGATGGAGAAAATATATTTGGAATAAGATTATTTTGGTCTCCCATTGACAGTTCATTCACCTAGAAATATTTATTGAAGGAAGACTCAATTTCCTACTCATTATAGTCTACGCCTCTAATAACAGAGAGGATAGGAAACAATTATGGGAAGGTCTTATTGATATCAGTAGCTCTGTTAGTGGTCTCCCCTGGGAAGATTTTAATGAGGTTACATGCCCTGAAAAAATAATTTATATCCCAGGGGTCCTAGGGCCATGGCGGCCCATCTGAATTCATCCAGCCACCGTGGACTCTCAGCTACATGAGCTTCCTATGAGTGAAATGAGTAAGATGTGAATCTGAAAATGGGGGAAAACAAATGTTCGATCCCTCCCAAAATGTATTGAATTAGTTTATATACATTTGGAGAGATTAGATCTAACAGAATTCACTACCAATTCTGTTAGATCTGATCCATTGGATTATTCTAAAAGCAATTAGCTAATTAAAGTAATTAACTACATAGCTAATTATAAAGCAAATAAAAGTAACTAGCTTATAACTCTAATAGCCCTCCTCAAACTCATCTATAATCATTGATGAGTTTGGCTTTGAGTTCCAAGAAAGATGTTGGCCTTAATGCTTTGGTCAACACATCTGTCCTTTGCTTGGTGTTTGGAATATGAACCCTGTCCCTTACAAAATTAAAATCAACAACCGCATGCTTGATCTTTGTGTGGAAAATAGGGTTAGCAGCTAATTGTGTGGCACCCAATTTATCACAACATAACTTATAGTGTTTATCAATCTTTATACCCATCTCACATAGCAAATTAGCCAACCAATCCATATCTGCAACTGCAACAATGATTGCCCTGAATTCAGACTCAGTACTTGATCTGGACACTATAGGTTGCTTCTGAGAACACCATATTATCAAGGACAAGCCCATATATACCATGTACCCAGTTTGGCTTTTCCTATCAGTTACATCAGAAGCCCAATCAGCATCACTGTATGTTGATTTATAACAATTCATAGATTTTTTAAGAATAATTCCCATAGTCTGAGTGCTTGACAAATATTTGAGCACTCTTATAATCATAATCCAGTGAATCTCCTTAGGTTTATCCATAAATTATGCCAGCTTATTGACAGAATAGGCAATATCTGGCCTTGTCATTGTCAAGTAATACAGTGAGCCAATGATTCTCCTGTAATCAGTGTGCTTCTCAATCACCTCAGCATCAAAAAAAATGGTTTATCATGCTACATTGGGGTAGATATGGGTTTCAGGTTCTGAAAGTCATGTTTGTTCAACAAATTCAGTAAGTATAACTATTGATCCAGAAACGCTCCATCTACATGCTTTCTTACCTTGATTCCACATGCATGTATGAATCCAGAAACACTCCATCTACATGAAAATTTCAAAAACAAGGATGGTTTGGAAGCGGTAATGAGAGTTCAAAGCTGGTTTGCACATGCATGTATGAATCCAGATGGTGTATAACATTATTGTTTCCTTGGTTTTAGGACTTAGTTGATGGGGTAAATTGGTTTGATGGAATGGGTTTTCCAGGAGAAATTAGAAAAGAGGAGCAAAATTAAGTATCCCACCTGGGTTTTTCACCCCTACCATCAAATCAATTAACATGATTGTTTCCTTGGTTCAGTGGATTGTAGCTGTAATAGGTTCAATTAGGATGTATGTAGTATGTTAGCAATTTTCCATGTAGTTAACATACCAAGTATTTATGAACTAATGTAAGCCTTTAGGCAGCCCTTTGTGGACCGAGGCGAGGGTTAGCAACGTAAGTGGCTAATTCTTTATTTTTCTTGAATGCAATTTACCCTTTAGTGTTCAAAAAAAAATTACCCTGATTCGCAGAAAATATTCCAGATTCCCGCACATACTACAAATTCAGACTTCAAACTATCCAAGCATTCCTTCACCTTTACTGAGCTAGAACCAATGATTACCATATCATCCACATACACCAAGATGTAGATAATCTCACCATCATTTCTTACAAACAGAGATTCATCAGACATATATGCTTTGAATTCGATTTTGTCCAATGCTTGTTTTAAATGCCTAAACCCTAACCCTAATATCAATCCATAAAGTACCTTTTTTAAAAGGCACACATGACCAGGTTTTGAATTTTTGATTCATCAAGAAAGCCAGCAGGTTGCCTCATAACAATCATTTCTTCCAAATGACTATGAAGAAATACATTGCTTATATCAATTTGTTGCATTCCCAACCTTTGGAGAATGCTAATGTGAGAGAAATTCTAATGGTTTTTGGCTTAACCATAGGATGAGCGGCAGTTTGCAAGAAGAGAGAAAGAGGGAATAACGTGTTTGTTTTAAGAAGAAGAAGAAGTTTAAAAAAGAATAAAAAAAGATATCTATTACAATCCAACTATGTTACTTTTATACTAATCTTATTTCCTAATCATTTGGCATATTTATATTGCATGCCATTAATAAGTTAATTGCAATAACCCCCAAAAACATTTGGTTCTATACTTGTGCCATTATTGTCACATTTATCCTAAAGCCCAAATAATTCTTTAGACCTTGTGTTGTATTATTCTCACATTCCCCCTCAAAAAAATAATTCAGAATCTATGAATTATGTTTTTAAAGTAGAACAGATTATCAGACTCCAGAATCCAGATGAGCAGACAACAAATAATCAGATATTACTTTTCTCCCCAACCTGCTTTGAACTCTTCATCAACCTAAAAAAATCAAACAGTAATTACCGGAATGCCCAATTGCGCAATAGCCGGAGGATCAGCTACTGCCAGAGGTTGTGGAGGCGGAGGTGGCGTAGGCTCTTTTGGTGTTTCGTCTTCCGAAACATCTTGCGTTTCATCGTCATCACTGTTGGAATCATTAAGGTCGCATTGAGCGACGACATATTCTTCATCGGACGACATTAGGCCTGTCCAAGAAAAACGAAGATGGCCGGAATCAGACCGGATTCCGTGTTGGAGTTAATTACAAATTGGAGGAGTTAATTGAAATTGAAATTAATTGCAAGGAGTTATTTGCAATTATTTCAGTGAACAATTAAATTAAATTATAAGGGAGGCATAAGTTAGATGGAGAGTATTATTCATGGACTAAATAATAAGTTATTGGGCCTAATGGATTAATTAGTTATCTAGGGGCCAGGGCACGCCTCCCAAGATAACTAATTATATAAAGCTTCTTTCTTTTCCTTTATAATGTGTGCTGAACAGAATTGTGTGCCGTCTCATATTTTTTCTTGTAATTTTCATCACCAAGGGTAGGAGGAACCCAATCACCCCCAGGGAGTAGGCATAGCTGAACCTCGTTAACAAAACATTCTCTTGTTTTGTGTTCTTTTTTCTGTTCTTCCATCTTATTGAGTGTTTGTTTCTGATCTGAATACACGTTTCAGATCAGTATTTTGTGTGGGATCAGTGAGAAGGAAAAGAGTGAGAGAGAGCCACCATTTCGAGTGAGGAAGAGAGAATCTGATCTTCCTGATCAGATCTGTTCGTGGATATAAAGAGAACAACATTCCGGCCATCTTTTTTTCCTTTTATAAACGGTTTGAAGGAAGGGAAAATGATCAAAAAAGTGAAGAAAACCTTACTACAAGTAGGCGAGCAGAATGGGGGGAAAAAGACGAACGGAGGTGGAAGCTCCGATGAGGTAAGGTCTAAGGTTTTTTTGGAGAGATGACAAAGAGAGAGAAAATAATCTAGGGTTTTAAAAAGAGAGTATTGGGTTTAAATAGTTTTATAGTAAAGGAGGGGTAATAAGGGAAATAAAAGAGTTTTAAGTTCTTTTAAATGGGTTGGTTGATTAACCCAACCCACCAAACCGACCCGACCCACCAGCCCGGCCGAAAAAACGCTCCAAATTAGTGCTTTTCCGCTTTAAATCGCTAAAGCGACGCTTTTACAACCATGGTTGAACATTGTTCTGAGCTTTTGTAATATGGTTTGTGGCCCTTGAATTTGCATACCATTAATCTGATTCATTCTTTGCACCTGAATTTACCCCATTTATAGACTGCTCTATCTCTTCATCTTCAATTGCAACCACATTGATTGAGAGCTCATCCACAGTTCCTGTTTCAGGGTACCAAACAGATTTAGAAGCATTATTATAGGCAATATTTGCAGTCATCTTGCTTGTGGGGCCATTGGATGACAATGTCCTTCTATGAGTTGGAGGATATTTAGTGATGTTGAGACAACTGTAGCAATTCAGAGCTCCATGTCCCTTGATAGTGCATATTTGACATGGGATTCTCTTGAGATTGATTTTCCCTTGTTTGTGACTATTTTTCTCTGTCTCGACCACATTAGCACTTTGGGTAAACAGAACCACACTGCCATGCACAATTATTAAAAAGATACAGAGCCTAGCCTACAACTTCATATGGGATGGGAGAAGATGTACTAGATGGGAAAAAATGACACTCCCAAAGAGCGAAGTTAGAATAGGGGTCAGAGATTTTTTTTGCAACTAATGCTTCAGCATTAGTCAAAAAAGCAGAGAGGATCTTGGGTCCTAATAACTCCACACAAGCAGACTAGATAAAAGTTAGGTACATCAAGGGAAGAAACATTGGGTAAATAGAATGCAGACCTACAAAAGACTCTCTCACATGTGAAAAATAATACTAGCTAATAAGGAAACCATAGAGAAATGTATAAATTGCTTGAGTAACTATAGGCTCACCCAAATTGCTCCCTCCAAGCACTCAGAAACATTAAAGCCCAAATGCATCATACAAGAGATAAATTTAGGGATCTGGTTCAAAAAGGCTCCCAAATTCTCCATGTTGTTGTGGAAAATTAAGGTCAAGAGTCTCAACACACTAATTAGACTACAAAGTTGGGGCCTTAACATAAATATAACATGCCCACTATGTGGATAGGAGGAAGAAACATTGCAACATTGCAACAAATCCTAACCCTATCTCTTGTAATAAACATCAGGATAGGCGACGCTATGGAAACAATACAAAAATTCACCGACAAGTCCAGCTGTTGGGGGGGTTCACTGGACTATGCTAGCATCCCTTTCCTTGCACATATGGTATGAAAGGAATAGGAGATTAAAACAGCACACCCTAAGGTCCCCAGAAATTATCAACAGAGAAATTATAAAGGATGAGAGCATTGCATATGAATCTATATCCTATAAGAAGAACAATCTTTTACAGATTGAAATACAAGTTATACGCTCATGGGAGTCTAACCTCTTAAGGTTTCAGTCCTTGGTTGGTTAGTCAGGGCCACAGTTGTATTAAAGATAGATAATGTTTTACATTTAATGTTTTTACATTTATTGTATTTTTTTTTTTGAAGCAAATACATTTATTGTATTTGCATTTCCCTATATCTGTAATCTTGGATGCTGCCCAACCTCCTTTTTCAGTAATGAAAACTTTAATTTCTCAAAAAAAAACCACATTAGCACTTAAAGAATTGATGACCAGCGCTACTGTTTTTGGGGATTTGATGACCACGACCTACGCCGAAGCCTGCAAATTCTCTCGAGTAACGGCAACCATATTCTCTCCATCTTTCATTGATCAATTGGCGGAAATGTTGATCAGAGATAGAAAAGAACAAACCGATCAGTGCTCTCTACTTTGATCACAAAAACAATGATCAAAATCGCCTCCCAGAATTCGATCAAATAGCAACTGATACCATGAGTAAAATGAGTAAGATGTGAATTTGAAAATGGAGGAGAACAAATGTTCGATCCCCCCCAAAATGTATTGAATTAGTTTATATACATTTGAAGAGATTACTTCTAACAAAATTCACTACCAATTATGTTAGATCTGATCCATTGGATTATTTTAGAAACAATTAGCTAATTAAAGTAATTAACTACATAGGTAATTATAAAGCAAATAAAAGTAACTAGCTATTTTCAATAATACCCAATTTATAACTCTAATACTTCCCTTTGGGAAGATACTCCCAAATAATACCAATAATACCCAAATAAAGATTACACTGTATAGACCGGCGAAGATACTCCAATTCCTTAGGTGGGCTTTAGCCTTTAAAAACGTCAAGGGTATTTTTGTAAATATTTAAAAATATATAAATTTCAAATATTTATATACTCGATTTAAATATCCTTAAATACTTCAATTTCATATATTTATAGTACTAATAAAAAATACTTAAGGTTTAAAGTTTAAAGTTTAAACATCCTTTATGTACTAAATCAGATTATATCTTCTTGGCCCTTTTACGCTTATAGATCATTGGTGGTGCAGGTTCAGGCTTAGGGTTTTTTTCAGATTCATCTTTAGGCTTAGTAATAGGTCTTGACTGACGACTCCTAGTCGAAGACCACAGGTGATCAGTTGCTCCAACGGTTTCCTCCACATCGGCCCAAGTGAGACCGTCTTCAGTATAGACGAATTCATTGCATGCACCGGGTATACCAGTCACCCACTCACTATGGTGGTTGAATTCATCAACACAGATGGCGTCATATTTCTTTGAACCACTCTCAATGAGTAGTTTATTTATTTTGAACCTCTCGTCCATCTTCATATTGAACTTGGTGTAAATAAGGTTATCTTGTCGAACCACACCAAGTCTATTTTGACTTTTTGTATGAAACTGCATATAAAAGCCACGATTAAAATTGTACAAACTAAAATTATGTATTCAAAACAACTTACATGTGTGAAGATACTCCAATTCCTTTCGCAACTAGAGGCAGAACAACATAAACAAAGGATTCTCATGGCAATTTTCTTCAATTCGGGGGTTTTATTAGCAAACAAACCCCACCATTCCGATGGCTCTAGTGTTGCAGCCATAACATCTGCTTCTGTAGTTCCAAATCTTCCCGATCTGCTCTTATACAAGCACATGTCGGCAAGTACCTTCATCTTCAATTGGATATCATCGACAATAATCTTGTCAAGGACATCTGCAAAAGCCTCTTCATAGTCATTGCATTCAACCGATGTTTGAGGATCACTACAGTAAAAAATATTGATTGATGAGCCAATGTCCAAATGAAAATCAATAAAAATTCATTACTTTTCAATCTTATAGTAGAATAGTGGGTTCAAAAAGAAAGCGGCTTTGACTATGGATGACTTGAAATGCTTTTCCCAACGCTTGTCAAGAATTTTTAGAATCGGTCGGTAACTCGATTCGACTCCACCAAAATTGTCAATTATTGCTTTCTTGGCTGCTAAGAATGCCCCATGTAGGTAAGCCATGTTTGGTTTTGTGTCGCCATCAACAATCCTAAGCACCCTCAGTATAGGTTCTGATGCTTTCAAAACATCTTCAACTCCAAACCAAAACCTAGTGTTTACCACAATATCAGCAACGTCTAGGCAATTATGATTTCCCCTAGCCCACTGAGACCAATTAAACGTCCTCAAGTTTTCCTTAGCTTCATTTATGCTTTGGAGTGTGAGGAAACTTGTGGCAAATCGTGTAACTCCACATCGCACGAGTTCTTTACCATGAACCTTGAGCCACTCTGCGTGCAAGGTGGTGATCGAGTGGATGAAGCTAGTGATTTTCTTTCCATGTTTGAATGTATCTTTATATGTAGGTAATCTACAAGAAGATAAAATTATAATTCTGAATTATAAAATATAATTTAGAATTTAAATGGAATGGAATGGAATGGAATGGAATGGAATGTACCTTTCAATATCTTCAAGGACAAGGTCCAACACGTGTGCGGCACACGGAGTCCAAAAGAGATGTGGATATTTCGACATCAATATGTTTCCAGCAATAACGGAGTTTGATGCATTGTCGGTGCACAATTGAACTACCTTCTCTTTACCTATTTTCTCAATCATCTCGGACAAACCCTCAGCAATAAACTCTCCGGTCTTCGTTTCTGTCGTGCAATCGGTAGAACCGAGGTAGAAACTTCCCAACTTCGAGTTTGCCAAGAAGTTGATGATTGTTCTCCCCCGTCGATCGGTCCATCCGTCAGACATCAATGTACATCCACCTTTAGCCCATTGATTCTCATGCTTCTTCTGCAACTCGTGAATATTCAAAACTTCTTCTTCCAAAAGAGGTCCGGAAATAAGGTCAGGTGAAGGTATCATGTAACCCGGACCGTAGCGTCCGATACCCTCTACCCAAGCCTATATATGAGATATATAAATCCGATTTAATTTAGGAAAATGCCCAAAATTAAATTGTCTAAAATTTAGATAAATTACCTGCAATTCCATATTGTTGGCTACATTGAATGCAACCCCACTAGTGATGAAGAACTTTGCACCGTATTGGTCGACAATTTTCTTTTCTTGAATCTTGATGTGATCAGCAATGGTTGTTTGTCGTTTTTCATCGGTTTTTCTCTTCTTCACTACGTCTAGAAGAGTTTCGCCCTCTTTCAAACCCAAAGGACCCACTATTTTTATTTTCCCGCACGATTTGATTTCTTTGTTTCCTGAAGATGATGAACCAACACCGCTAATAACAACATTCCTCTTCACAAAATCCATCGGTAGACGCTCAAAATCAACAATCGGGGATTTCCTTGAAGGGATCTTTTCCATTAGCACCTTCAAGATCTCAGCACGAATTTGGGAAGAGGCTTTAGGACAATGTCTTGTGCCGAGTTTCCCACCGACGGGATTTACACGAGTGATATGAAGTTTCACCCGATGGATGCCCCCCCTAGAGAGAAATCCGCATAGGAGACACCGCACTGGTAACGTCTTCGTGTCTTTTTGTTCTTCGGGTGCATAGGCGGCATACTTCCAAGTTGGATCATCCCAATTTTTTGGACGATTCAACTTCATATCCGATATCAAATTCGGGTCAATCGATTTATCATACACACTAGGATCGACCGGCATCAAACGTTCTACTAGAGAAACTTGGGGTTGCGGGAGCTCAATGTTTTCTTCGACGATCTCGTCTAATGGATGATCGTATTTCATCTTGTTCTCTTCATAAACAACTTATCCTTATTGTGGAATGTAGTTCGAATCACTTGAGTTAGTCATAGAAGTTAAAAAAATCTGGAAAAATATAAACAAATTAAAAAAAATCTGGAAAAAATGATTTATTTTGGACATATTTTTTTCCACGTAAAAACAGGTGACCAGCGAAGGGAGCACTGATTGGAGAAGATTTGGGGTGTCTCTTGCGTTTTCCAGAGTTCTGGAAATGCAAGAGCCTTAATTTTTAAATAAAAATTTAACTATTTAAGTGAATCAGATCCGGGAGTAGTAAAGATTGAAATGGATTTTGAGCTTTGTAAAGCAATTTAAATTCCAATACCTCTATAAACTATCAAACAAACAAAACATTCTTAAATATCAATCAAAATAAAATAACAGGCACGAATCTCTAATTTTAAAATTCAAAGGATGCTAAAAACAAGCTGTCTAAAATCTAAATATTAATCAAAATAAAATAAAAAATATCAAACTCCAGTTTGAAATTCAAAGGATTAAAAATGATCTCTAAAATCTAAATATCAGTTTAAAAAAAAAACATTAATCTCCCTCCGGTTTGAAAAATCACAGTATGCTAAAGAAAGATGTCTAAAATCTAAATATCAATCAAAATAAAGTAAAAAACAACAATATCCAATTTGAAAATCCGAAGGATGATAAAATAAAATGCCTAAAATCTAAATATCAATCAATCAAACAACGATGAATAGACACAATAACATAGACGGAGGAATTTAGAAGGGAAAAATGAACCTGATGTCGAATGGATCTCCGGAACCACCTGTCCTCCAGGATCTCCAAATTCTCGAACTGAAGGAAGCAGAGCTAGGGTTTATACGAAGGAATTAAGATTTATTCTTTTAACTTCTGTTCTTTATATATTCAATATAAATATACTTTTGGTCCCTCAACAATTTCTTTAATACAAACTAGATTCAAAAAGGTTTATAGAAACAAACCCCAATTACTGTTTATTAGTAATTTCACTTTCTGTTAAGAATTCAGTTACGATTTCAAACTTTTCTCATTTTTTCCCACTTCTTCTGTACGAATCTAACTTCTTCTTCTTTCTTCAAAGATTCTTGAATCATTTTGATCGGAGATGAAGCTTCTCGATCGATCGATCACTAGGAAGATTCAAATAAGACGCCGTAAAGATCAAGGGATTCAACAACAATTCATCGGTTTATACTGTAATGCTATTTTCAATGATTTTCTACTCCTGGTATTTTCTACAACATTTCAATGATTTTCAATTCCTACAAAGATTCAAATGTCCGTTTTACTATTGATTTGAAGCTATTTTTGAGAGAGTGTGAGGTTAAGATGAAAGATTCCGGTGATAGCCAGAGAAGAGGAGAACGAAGGAAGAAGATGAAGAATCGCAGAAATATTAATATTTTAATATTAAAAACATTGAAAAGTTGTAACATGTAATGCTATTTTATAATGGTATAAGGGTTATTTTGAATAACCTCTTAAACTATTTGTTTACTGTAATAATTTTCAATTCCTACAACATTTATTTTTCTAGTAAACGACCATCATCAATTCAATCTAACCATTCCTACAGCAATTAAGTCTAACTATAAGTATAAATAAAGGTGGAGGATGGAGGAGTTATCATCATCTGGAAAATTTGGTTAAATCGTCTCTTAATTCACCCCTGGCGCTCTTCTCTACCTCCGAACTTCTTGGCTCTTCGGTAACTGTCTTTAGTATTTTATATGTGGTATTGATACAGGATATGAGCCTGAATTAGTCCATCCTCGTTGGGTTTTTTTATCTTTGGAATTAGGGTCACGAAAGTCGCGTTAACTTATCTTAGGAGGGGATCTCCTAAAAAAATATATTGTATGATCTTTACAAGATCCTTGTCCATGATACTCCAGAAAGCTCTAAAAAAAGTTTTGTTGAAGCCATCCGGGCCAGGGCTCTTGTCTGGGTTCAAATCCATAACTATCTTCTTAACTTCTTCGTACCTAGCTAGGTAATTCCTCTAGGTCTGAGTTTTATTGGTCTGTGACTGTGTTTGTGAAATTCTTAGGGGTGCTACTCAAACTCTCCTTACCCTCAGCATATAAGACTTAGAAGTGCTCTAGTATCTTCTCCTCCATCTCGCTCCTCGAGACCATCACCTTCCCATTGGGCCCTAACATCCTATATAGGGAGTTAAGGGTTTTTCTATGTTTTGTCATGACTGCGAAGAATTTAGTGTTCTTGTCCCCGAGTTAGAGCTAATACGCCCTACTCCTCTGTCTTGCATCCTCCTCTTAAACCTGTATTAGGGCTTGTAAGTTTCTTACACACCTTTGTAGCCTCTCATGTATTGTTACATCAAATGGGGTTAGCTCTAACAAGCTCTCATTCTTTTGAATCTCTTCCTCGGCCTAGGCGATCCTCCACCTTGCTTGATCCTCCAATGTCTTCCACCTCTTAAGAACCCTCTTCACATTGTTTAGCTTCTTGGTGAATATATACATCGGAGTCCCCCACACCTGAATCTGCCAAGCATTTCTGACTATCTCTTGTAATTCTTCTTTTCTAAGCCATGAGTTGGTGAACCTGAAAGGTTTTTTCTTCTCTTGAACGTTCCTAAGATCGATGGTCAAGCTACGGTGGTCGGACGTGCCCCCGGAGTGATTGTCCAACCTCATATCGGGTCATAGATTAAAGAGTTCGACATTCCCAAACCCCTTATCGATCCTACTGTTGATCCTATATTCTCCTACCTTTTTATTTATCCATATTGGTAGGTTACCTAGAATGGAGATCGATCTCTTGCAAACATGCATTGTCTATTGCTTGGTTGAATCTCCTTATGTTTGGCATAGAGACTCCGGCATGTTCTCCTACCCTGTCTTCCCTACTTATGGCCTCGTTGAAGTCGCCCAGAAGGATCCATGGTCCAGTAATCGTTCTACTTAATTTTATCAGCTCGTCCCACAGTTTATCCCTCTTTTTGTAATCGGTTGAGCCATACACTAGCTAGTGTGACATGTATGGTTAACCCTCTTTTATTTTTGGCAAAGCAGTGTATGAAATGATCGTGCAAGATGGTGCTCTCAATCTCCCAGATATTCACATCTCATACCAACCAGATAGAGTCCGGTTCTAGGTCTGTTTCATTGGCCCTGTTTGATATCACCGAGAAATTTTGTCCAAAAATCTTACTGAAATGCGCAAAGTTGACCTTCTTAATTTTGGTCTCATATAGGCCAAATAGATCCAATTTGAATTTCTTGACAAACCTCTTAACCTCATCCTTTCTCATATAACCTCGTGTTTTGTTTATCTTTTTTCATTTTGGTCATCTGGTTTTTAAGATATTCCTCTTCAACCCACACCCACATGCATCTATTGTCTTTTTAGTCTTGGTGCAATTTGAGATGTGTGCTTGACTAATTCCATCTTGTGTTTTGGTCAAGATTGTGGCTATTTCATCAAATCTGTTCAAATTGGGCAGGTTTAGGTTTATCTAATCTATTCCTCACCTGGAACTAACGTGGTTTCATCAGATATATCCAATTCAGCGAACGAAATCTCCACGACCTCGACGAACGTACTGATTGGGTGAGCTGCGATACCTCACCCTCACTCCGATGATTCATCGGTGTTCGCATGGGAAGGAATCGCATAGGAAATGCACCCTTATTATTTAATACAAAATAAATCAGCTGCGAATGCCTTCGCATTCTCTGACAATGCGAAGGCATCACAGCCTTCCAAAATCTCGCAATAAATCCCCACCCTTCATGTTTCACCGGTTGCCAACCAGTGAAACTTTTTTCCGCAACACATGGGTTGCGTCAGTTTGCAACCCACGTGTAGTTTTATATTTTTTTTTTAATTTTTTTTATCCTTTTCTTTCTTCCACGTAGCTTCTATTCCTCTTGTTTTTGTCTAATCCTGTTTTTTTTTTCTCACCATCTTATCACCATTAAATGGGTTTGACATCCATCAACCATCTACTCTTACCTTTATGTCTCCATCGTCCTTGTGTTGATGTTTTTTTTCGACTGTGCTTATACCTTAGTCATGTAATGCTTCCTTTATTATCGTTAATGCTAAAAATTCAAAAATATGTCAAATCGTGTTAGGCTTCTATCTTCTTATCTTACATCTTCTTTCATTTCATTCTTTACTCATCTTCCACCTTCTTCCCATCTCAAGTTCTTCACAGAGCACTCCATCTTCATCTCATTTTCTCCCCTCAATCTAGGATACGGTTTTTGGTCTTCTTCTTTTTTGGTTATATCTATTTATAACATCAAGGTATATCTCAAAATTCATTAAATGTTATTGATCAATCATCACCTTTACCATAACCTAACATTGAGCCCCAAAACACCATTCATTTCTCTCCTAATTCCTCCTCTATATATATCACACCACCCCCATATCGTCTCCTTCATGCCCAACCATTGATTCCACCCACAGAGCGTCCTAGACCTCAGTGTAATGTTAGTCTTGATTTTTACTCTATCCAAAACGAAAAACCATCTGATTGTATTCCTAATGAAACCTATGGAAATGTTCAATGTTGAAGAATCAATGATTTTTCACTTATTCCTAATTTCCTAATGATACTTATGGTCCTCATCAATACCATGACACTCCATTAGACAATCTGCAGACTCCTATTTCTTCTGGGAATAATGATGTAACTGGATTACTTAATGCTATTAATTCTTCCGACAATGTTTCTCCTAGTTTTTTCGTTCCCAAACAACCCACTGATACCAATTCTTCTTCAGACAATGTTAAAGTGAATTCACCACTCTTTTTTGGTCAAATTTTTTTCTCATATTCTGATGCTCTTGATCAATATTATGGTTATGCGTCGAAAATGGGTTTCTCTGTTCGTTTGGGTTCTACAAACTATAGAACTAGTAAGGATGATGGTAAAAAAAATTTAGTTATGCGACGATTGTTGTGTTCGAAAGAAGGAAAAGTCGACCTATTACATCCTCCTAAATTAGGCAAGCGTCGCAAGAATAAAGTTTCAAGGTGTGGTTGTTGTGCAAGCATTAAAATAAAGAAAGAAGCTGTGTCTGAAGTATGGATTGTTAAAAATATTATTCTAGAGCATAAATCGTTCGATATCCTCTACCTCCAGATTACTTTTCAAATCTCTTAGTGAAGTCAATGTACCCGTTTCGCAGCAAACTGCTTATTTTTCAGCTCGAGTTGGTGGAATCGATCATATGGGATGTACGCAATTGGATATATCGAATTTGTGTCGGGACGATCGTGTCGATCTGAAGAATTATGATGTTGATCTATTCGTCGAGGAATTTGAAATGAAGAAGTCTGTACAACCGGATTTCTTTTATTCCATTGTCAAGGATTCGATTGGTAGACTGAAATATGTTTTTTGGGCTGATTCTATAATGATTCAACATTTTAAGTTATTTGGAGATGCAGTTACATTTGACACCACTTATAAGACGACTGTTTATTCTTTGATATTTGGAATGTTTTGTGGAGTAATCATCATAGAAAGACTGTCATCTTCGGTAGTGCATTTCTGAGGTAACATATCATTTTACTAATGGTTATTGTCGACTTATGAATGCTACTTTCTTATATCCTAATGTATATTTTTATATCCAAATAAATAACCTCATGTTCTCTTCATATTAGTAACGAGAACGTCGATGTGTTTACCTGGTTGTTTAAAATCTCCGTTGAATGCATGGGGACTGCTCCGAAATCTATAATTACTGATCAAGATCTTGCTATGAAGGGTGTCATTACAATTGCTTTTCCTTCAAGATTTCACCGACTTTGCCGATGGCATATCACGAATAAGTTGTCTACTAAAGTGCCCATTGTTTGTCGTGATACCAATGCCTTGAATTTATTTTATCAAATTATTAAGTATTCTGAAACTTCCGATGATTTTGAAGAAGCTTGGGCTTTATGGTTGACCAACAATCATTTGTTGTCGAACGTTTAGTTGAAGAGTTTATATGATATTCGAAAGTCTTGGGTTTCATGTTTGATGTGCGAACATTTTTTCGCTGGTATGCATTCAACCCAAAGGAGCGAGGGTATGAATTCATTTATCAAAACTAGGGTTACTGTCAAAAATTTACTATTTCAATTTGTTCGTCGTTGTGACAATATGATAAATTTAATCTGAGAGATTGAGAATCTAGACGATCATAAAGACACCTTTTGGCATCCAAAATATATTACATCTATGGAAATTGAGGTTGATATCTTGAAATTTTATACGACCGCTATTTTTCTTTTATTTCAAGAGAAGATGCAGAAAAGTTTTTTCTATCATATACTCTCAGCGACGGACGCTTCGACTGAGGTATAATTTTTTACATGCCCATTGTATTTTCAATTTTATTTATGTTCTTTTTTTTACCTCTCTCTCATTTCTTATATTAGGGATTACTTTTCCTCCCAGTTCTATCTTTATAAAGGCAAAAGGTAATTCATAAGTTGACCCTTAATAAAGACTCAAATATACCAAGATGCAGTTGTCATAAATTTGAGTATAGAGGTGTTTCATGTCGACATATTATACATTATTTGATTGTGAATGGCGCTTCGAAATTACCTTAATTTTTTAAAATGCCCATACCCCAACGGTTCAATCTTTACAAGCCGACTCCCAAAATCCATTGTCCTCTTATATTTTACTTTCGCAGACATTGATGACCTACGCTCGCCTAGGAGAACGACAACTGAACATTCTTATGGATTTTGGTAACCAAGCTTTGGACAAGTTGATTAAAATCACTGATGTCCCTAAGAAAACACGACATCAATTACAAGATGCAAGCCACCAAAAGCAACACCGATAAATATTGGTATACCTGCGAAAGCGAAAACCAAAGGAAGTGGTAAGAGTGGCCGTCCAACAAAAATAGATTCAGAGAGAATGAAGAGTGCCAAAGAAATTTATCGTGACCCTAATGTACCAAAGTAGCTGACTCAAAGTCGTCAACCAAGGAGGTAGATGCTTGTACAACTTCTTGTAATGACATTTTATTTTTTACCCAATCATCAGAACCAATTTTTTGTAATGACTTTTTCTAATGACGATTTCCTTAAAGCTTGCTACTTATACACTTATGCTATTACTACTTCCCTCTGTTGCAAATGATAACAATAGATGCTTCCACGTCTCCAAGTAATGCTATTACTTATTTTTGCAATGATCATAGGCCAAGTCTCATTACTGCTTGTAAATAACCAACCAATGCTATTATTACTTGGTTATATTGGAAATGATCATGATAGATGCCTCTAGGAGTTTATCTAGTAATGCTATTATTACTTGGTTGACTTGACAATCATCAGGATAGATGCTTGTACAAGTCAATGTAATGCTATTATGTTCCTTCGCAAGTATCAGAGGCCAATTTTTCATTAATGCTTTTAACTTATCTAATAATGCTATTACTACTTGCCTATGTTGCAAATGTTTACAATAGAGGTTTCACGAATACCAGTAATGCTATTATGTTTTTGCGCAATGATCATATGCCAACTACTTCGTAATGCTTGGACATTATCTAGTAATGCTATTAGTACTTGCTAATGTTCCAACTGATAACAAGAGATGCTTCTACGATGACAAGTAATGCATTAATGATCTGAACTTCCCTACTAATGCTTCTACGAATACAAATAATGCTATTATATATTTGTGCAATAATGCTATTATATATCCCTACTGCATGCATCCTCCCTACTAATGCTATTATTACTTGGTTATGTTGCAAATGATCGCAAGAGATGCTTCTACGAATGAATGTAATGCTATTATGTGTGTGCGCAATGAACAGAGGCCAAGATATCCTTACTGCTTGGAACTTACCTACTAATTGTATTATTACTTGGTTATGTTGCAAATGATCGCAAGAAATACTTCTACGACTGAATGTAATGCTATTATGTGTCTGCGCAATGAACAGAGGCCAATATATCCTTACTGCTTGGAACTTACCTACTAATGCTATTATTACTTGGTTATGTCGCAAATGATCGCAAGAGATGCTTCTACGAATGATTGTAATGCTATTATGTGTGTGCGCAATGAACAGAGGCCAAGATATCCTTACTGCTTGGAACTTACCTACTAATTGTATTATTACTTGGTTATGTTGCAAATGATCGCAAGAAATACTTCTACGACTGAATGTAATGCTATTATGTGTCTGCGCAATGAACAGAGGCCAATATATCCTTACTGCTTGGAACTTACCTACTAATGTTATTATTACTTGGTTATGTTGCAAATGATCGCAAAAGATGCTTCTACGAATGAATGTAATGCTATTATGTATGTGCGCAATGACTAGAGGCCAAGATATCCTTACTGCTTCGAACATACGTGCTAATGCTATTATTACTTAGTTATGTAGCAAATGATCGCAAGAGATGCTTCTACGAATAAATGTAATGCTATTATGTGCGTGCACAATGAACAGAGGCCAAGATATCCTTACTGCTTGGAACTTACCTACTAATGCTATTATTATTTGGTTATGTCGCAAATGATCGCAAGAGATGCTTCTACGAATGAATGTAATGCTATTATGTGTCTGCGCAATGAACAGAGGCCAATATATCCTTACTGCTTGGAACTTACCTACTAATGCTATTATTACTTGGTTATGTTGCAAATGATCGCAAGAGATGCTTCTACGACTGATTGTAATGCTATTATGTGTCTGCGCAATGAACAGATGCCAAGATATCCTTACTGCTTGGAACTTACCTAATAATGCTATTATCACTTGGTCGTCTTGACAATCGTCAGGACAGATGTTTGTAATGTTTTTATAACCAGTAGAACAAGTTACGTTGCGTTTCATAATTAATGCTTTTTAATAAGTTAGTAATGCTATTAATATAAGTTCTTAATGATATAACATATACTAATAGATGTACCATTCCTAAATAACATTCCACCTGTAGTCAGCACAATACATAATATACTAACAGACACAACCTAAGCTCTTTGCTTGTAATGTAAGTAGCATTTAACATCTAGAAGAGAAGCTCGAAGAATATCATATACGATTTTTTTGGCCATTTATCCACATCTTTCCTGCTCCATAGCACGGTGTCCCCCATGACTATGTAATTCATTGCCATGAGAACATATATTCCGCTGTCTGGAGTCATCTTGAATGATGCCTGCGGAAAATCTTCCACCTGTATTGTTAACCAATGAGATTTATGATGGTCGGAATACACGTTCATAATGTAGTGATTCAGCCATAGTACCTGCATTGAAGAAATGTTTATTTTTTAGAAAAATGGTTAAATTAGGTCGACCTACCAAGGTATAAAACTTACGCAGTCTGCAAATTGTTTGTTCAATGGTTCCAATTTGCGAAAAGGAGAGTAGTGATAAAATATTTTCGTGCAAATGCACAGAAATATTAAATGTGATACTCCTTGTCTCTCAATGGGGACCAATACTTTCTCGATTTTAGTCCAGTCGTCGTTTTCCCCATCAAGGTTTTTCTTCATTGTCAACCATTCTTTATCATTCAATTTTCTATTTAGAGGTTTACCGTGACATTTCTTCTGCATAAATTTTGCTATTTCATTTCTCGCTTCCTAATAATAACGTTCTAATGTATCATAACACTTACCATTTGGATGGAGTGCAAGAATTTGACTATTCCAGTACGCATATGATCACAAATAATCTTCTTCTTCAGAACCTGTATAAACATAGAAACACAATGTACCGAAGTACATCGAAATTTTGAAAAATAGTCAAATTCTTGTCTATATTATTTAAATCGTTCTATCGAAGTAATTTTTACCGGGCCCTTCACCAGCATGTGGGCAGTAATAGATATCAAAGATGTTGAATCGCACGAGACGTTGTCTATTGTGAGCATCCCATCTAGTGCTGCCCTCTCTATTAGCTTGTTCAACTCTACATGCTCATCTTTGGCTAGTTTACGTCGTGTCAGTTTATTTTGGTCTACCTGATCCTTCAAGATGAGGTCATGTTTTCTTCTTACTTAGTTGACCTATATTAGAAAATAGCATTTGGTTGTAGTACATGTACATTAGGTGAATAATACAGATTTCCTTTACTTACATGTCGATCCTTTATCCGTTTGACCATAAAGCTGAGTTTCGGCCTAACAGGCTGTCCATGTTGTCTAGATGAAATCGGGACATTGTCCAGCTCGTCGTCGTCGTGTCCTTTCATTTTCCTTGC
Organism: Zostera marina; assembly: GCA_001185155.1. Lineage (NCBI taxonomy): Eukaryota > Viridiplantae > Streptophyta > Magnoliopsida > Alismatales > Zosteraceae > Zostera > Zostera marina. Next base: position 142,496 of record LFYR01002156.1, read on the forward strand.
CCTCCCTCTCTCTTGCATTCCATTCCCTCGTCCTTTTTAAAATGTTGTCACCTTTATTTAGGTCCCTCATCTTCTCTAAAAATATATTTGATTTTTCTGCTTTATCTGCCAAAACACAGGCTTCGTCTAGAAATTCAGGATCTTCTTGTGATGATAGATAACTTGGGAATTTAACGTAATCAAGGATATCTGTGGAAAGATTTTATTAGAATGTATTTGACAAATTGTAATTATATGAAATATTAGTCGTACTTGAACTTAACATCACTATCTCGTGTCCAATCATTTTCAGTTACTATTTTAGCATTTACTCTATGACTACGTACATCAAAATTTGTAATACATAAGATAAGTTCTTATAAAATTATGAAAAGTCATTTTTCACATTTCCATATTTCAAAACTACATTGTTTGATTTTAGTTTGAAATTGTCATAAATTTTTTGGTAAACAACTCTAATTTAAATGTTCCAAACAAAAAGAGATTTCAAATATTGCGAAAAAAGATATTCATTCAAATTTATATTACTTCCTCCGACCCTTTGCGGTAATTAATTTCTTCTTCTTACCTTTCCCATAGGGTAGAGTAACTGTTGCTTCCTTTGGGTCATTTTCCACCGGATTGCAATTATCTTCATCAAAATAAGAGTTTAACAGATTATTAAGCAACTTGACAACAAAATGACGGTAAAATAATTATGTATTTTTATACCTTCTGATGTAAGATCGACCTTGTTAGATGTACTTGGACCTGGATTTCCAAACTTGTTAGCATTATCCTTGATTTTCACCTCCCAAGCTTCATATAGTTCTTCTTTCACTTTTTTCATTGTCGGGTAATCTGTTGATCCTTTCCCTTTCACCACATAAGATGGTATTTTTATTGGCTCCTTATTCGCTTCATAAGTTACATGCCCTGCTTCATAATTTACATTCGGGCCCACAGAGGTTACATTGACAGCCTCAGAATTTACCTTCACTGCCTCAGGCGTAAACTTTTCTGCTCAGCTTTCCCCTTCTCTGCCACAAATAATTGAAGGCTGAATGATGGTGGAGTAAAATTTATCTTCATTTTATCATTAGCATAATCCATATCATCCTTGCCTTTTCCTTTATCTGTAGGAAACATAGTAACATTATTCTCATTTTTTAACCAATAAGCAAGTAAACTAAAACTAGTAGTAATTACCATGGTTTCCAGATTCACCTATTTTAATATCCACAACTACTGGCCTTGGTTTCTTGGCCTCGTTAGGTCCTGATCCTGTAAATCATATTTCAACTAATAAGTAATCGTCTGCTTTGAAAAATAAATAGCCAAAATATTTAATTCTGTTTTTACTAAAAATTATGTAGCACATAATTATACACCTGTCTTAACTACTTCAACTTCCTCTGTGACCTTTGGTTCGTCGTCATGTACGTCAGCAACATTGAGAATATTCTGCTCTTCGACTATTACTTCCTCCTGCCTTACATTATTATCAATAATTTTATCATATAACTGTTCTGAATTATCATGAAACTTTTCATTTGGGTCATCAACTTCAAGTATAGCAGCATTAACTGCCTCTGAGGCATCATTCACAATCTCTGTATCATCATTGGCACTCTGCTTCGGGTCATCTTTCTTTAATATACCAGCATCAAGTTCCTCAGAAGCTTCATTTGAACATTTTTTTGTTTCTTCCTCATTCAACATCACTGTATCATCACCCACTGCCTCTGAAAGAATTTTTTCAACATCCACACTTGATTTATTACCATCTACCTCTTCATTTGCAGCATCTTCTTCTTCTTTTTCCTTCATTTTCACTCTTCTTCGCAGCAATTTCCTTCGGCACTGCATAACAAATGCAAATTTTTTTACCTAAACATATAGGTCGTTCAATAATAATTTTAAAATTTCAAAAAATAAATATACCTTCCTCTACCACTATTTCATCATTGCCAAAACGAACTTTCTTTGATTCTTTTGGTTTCTTTAATTTCTCCAAATATTTCTCCGCCGTGTTTAAACTACCGGCACTCTCAGATCTGCCACTAGATAATCTTGAACTACGACGCACTGGGGATTGCCCAATTTTCTTTTTTTTGCTTGCTTTTTTTTTATCCAATATTCTAGGTTGCTCCTTATCAGTTCTGATTGTAGCATCGACTGTCTTTTTCACAGCACTTCCTTCCTTACTAGTATTCTTCTGTATTTTTTTCGCTTCAACAAGATGCTTCTTTCCCTTCGCAATCGATTTCTTCTTCTTCTTCGCATCAATAGAATCACTCGAATCAGAATTTGTGGTAGAATCTGAGCCGCCATCGACCTCATCAGAATTACTAGTCTCTTTTTCAGATGAATCACACTCCATGTCCTTCACAATTGACAATCTCTTTGCCAATGCAATGTCATGTGGAAATACCTATATGTAATGAAATAAATATTAGCATTAATAGCGTACAATAAAACATTCAGGACACACACATGTACCTCACTAGGCTTCAAACCAGTGATGTCCTCAGAACAATTACATCACCACCCCATTTTTTGAAGTAGGGTTCGAAGCCCGCATAGACGTCGTCCGGTTTAGCAATCATCGTATGCTTGTATAGCCACACCTAATGGATTTCAGCGTAAAGCACAATAATTAGAAACAAAATTTACAATATTAAAACAAAAAAGTAATATTAAACATACCATCAAAACCAATATACAGCCATCCAAATATTCTTTGGATGCACTCGTAGTCTGTCGTCGACATAGTACACTATCGCGACATGTTTCCATCTTCAGAAATAGAACTTCTCTGATATAAGCAGCCCAATTATACTCTTCTAGGAATCCTAGGTTGTCGACATAATCCAACATTTTCTTCCCAATCCTATAAGAATTCTTGCAGCCTAGGATTGTAATAAAAAGAGATATAATCCAGAGCCTCACTATGTCATCCGCATCTTCGTCATTCATCTCTTTTTTCTTCTCCAAAATCACACTCATCGTCAAACTAACGACATCTCTTTTCAGATCAGCATCTAGAGTTGTATACTTATTCGCCCAATCGCTTGTTGGTTTCGCCTTTGGCTTCATGTTAATTGGCAGTCCTTTAAATGGAACCCCCAAAATTTCCCCTACTTCTCTAACCGAAAGCTCCATTTTCTTTCCTTTGATTTCAAAACAATAATTGCCCACATAACATCCAACCAAATCATCCAACAATCTTGATTTGATTTGAAAATCAACCATCCCAATAAAAGATCCGAAACAAGTATCTTTCATTTTCCGCATAATTGATTTCGAGATTTTTATTCTACCCTTGCGGACAACATCAACATATGTGGGAATACCATATCTATGTCTTATCAAATCATTAACTAGAAGAACAATAAATACTTTTTAAAAAATATGTGCGGATGATGAAAAATTTATTCAAAAATTACTCACTGATATGGAGATTGTCCTCTGTCCTCTCCCTCTTCACCTTCACAACTTTTTTCGCAGCATTACTGCTCTCACCTTTATCCTTAACGATGCTAAAATCCACACTCATGCTGTCAAAAGATACATTTTCTTTACTCTTTTTCTTCTTGCCCTCTGAGTCAGTAGCACTTGCTGTTTCAAATTTAAACAGTAAGACACATATATTTTTCTCATCCAAATTCAATCTTATTTTCGTGAAATGAAAAACAAAAAAAATCTTACAATTGCGCTTGCGCTTCTCCATAGGCATTGTTAAAAAATCTGATTATATATCAGAAAGTACACTGGACACAACTCTATCTACGTCGGCAAGGGTAAAATCAATGTCTAGGTCACCTACAAAATATAAAGTTAGTACAGATTTTTTCAACTAATCAATGCATGTGGTGACAGCATTGGAAAATTGACTAGGTCGGACAATATATAAAATAAGAAAGAGTAGTAAACCATCGGCATCCCCTATTTCATCTCTTCTTGGTTGGGTTAATTGTATTTGAGATGAACGGAGATCGCTAGATTCATTCGACGAAGTCATTTCTTTTTGTTTAAATTTTTTAGAAAATCACTGAAAACTAAAAAAATTCGATGGTCTAAAAAATAGTTGTCAAAGTGCAATGTACAAATAAAACAGGATATAGCTATTAAATATGAAGAACATGTACCTTCGTTTCTGAAAAAAAAAGCCTTTAGACAATTAAAAATACTACTGTTTTTCTTCAACACAATGTCACACCAAACGCCCAAATCTGCTCATTCACAAAAAAATTATAATCGAAGCAATAGACAATATTTCGTGCTCTGTAAAAACATATAGTTGAATACAAATCGAGTCCTAACCTAATCCACATACATCTATCTAAAGAATGTACATTCCACTCTCAAAAAACATAAAACTAAATACTCACTAATACCCAACACCCTATTTGGTCCATCCAACCGCTAAAACAGAGTAAAAACGGAACCCATCGGATTGAAGTAGGCAATGGTTAAAATAGAAAAAAATTGTACCCAACTCAATAACGATATCAATAGTAAAAACATAAACAAAAAACATACCTTGTACGTACCCAACCCAAACAACCTTCTTCCTCACGAACTTATTCCACCAAACACCCTCCTCTGTTTTCGAAAAAATCTTCACTACAACCAAAATACTTTTCAAAACAGAGAAGACGTTCAATGGTGGAGATGACCGGTTTAAATAGGGATAAATCCCTCTTACCTTGCCCAAAAGACGCGACTGCCTGACCAAATCGACGCGCAACGTCCCTAGGGTTTTTTGCCGCTCGTTTTCGTCGATAGTGAAGATGGGAAATACAAATGTTGTGTTGGGTGCGTAATTCGAAGGAAGGTAATGCTATGTAAGTAAGATGATTTGATAGGTAGATGGCAGAGTATGAGATGGCATTCGTAAAGTTACTAATCAATTTTCAACTAGTCTAGTGATAGACTAATAGCAGGTTTTTAAATTTTTTTTACCCGGTAACACCGGTTGGCCGAAAAGAACGAAACCAAGAGTGTAATTTTAGTAACGGTCGATTTCATTTAAATTTATTCAACAGCCCGGATCAGACAAAGTTCGCATACGAACTTGGTGGCGTAGCTAATGTTTAATAACCTTAAACAGTACTCCCACACCCACGTTCTATCCTAGTTGTATTTGTTGAAGCCCACCCACGTGCAATGTTGGTCAAACAATGATCTGCTATTTAATACTTGCTTACTTTTATGTGTTATCAATATTTTTAATTATTTCACTTAGCTCCCTAATTTGATTATTTAGAGATGCCTTCCCGCTTAACCAGCCATGTGATGTGCTTAAGTCGGAATTCCAGATGGTCAGCTACTGATTATCAGAGTCCCTTCGGCCGGAACTGTCGTCAGTCCCCTTCCCCGGCTCATCGGTAATCTTGGTTAAGTCCGTTGTCTCTTCCGTGTCCGTCGGTCAGTTATTTAGCCGTGGGTCTGTGTCCTGATTTTCCTTTTCTTCGTTGGGTTGGATTGTCTAATCCGTCCTCTGTGTAGTTTGGTCATCACCTTCGTTCACCTCTTCCCGGTGGTCTTTGTTCCCGGTCAACTCCTTCCGCTGGTCGTCGCCTCCGGTCGGCTTCTCCCGTTGGTCGTCGTCTCTACCTTTCTTGTTTCTACATCCTCTGTTATGTCTGCATCTCTGTGCTTTTTCCTTGCCAACTCACCACTAGGAATACCTGCTGATTTGTTTCTCTTGGTTAGATTCACTAGCTGCGGACGTGCTCAGTTCTATTTCTGCTTGAATCATTGTCGCGTCGTCCTCAATTCTCGATGTTAGAGTTCCCGCGGTCGGCTGTTGGGGAGTTTGAATTCTTTTTCTTTTTAATATTATGGTCAACTATTCGGGTCGGGTCCTTCCCCTTTCTTGATTTTGGTTCGACACCCTTCCTTGAAAACCTCTTTTTTGTTGCTTGGAAATTTGTTATTGACCTAGTCTTCCACCCGGCTAATGACTCTTTTGCCCCTTGGTCGTCGCCGTACTTATCCAGCTCTCCGATGATAGAGTGTTCTTGGATGATATGGATTGAGAAAAGAAGTTGACGGCCGGAATGGATGAAACAGTGCCAAGATTAGGGTTGCTTCAACCCAGATCTGTTTTAGGAAATTTGTAAAAACGTTGATTACTGAAATTAATAAAAGACTTTCCCTTTTATAGAGTTACAAGTTTCAGACACCACTTAATTAAATAGTTCCTGTGGTACACATGAAATAAACTAACTAATTACATTTCAACTTGAAATCCCTTAAGCCTTGTTGACTCCCTCTTATTTCTCGTTGACCGGCGTGTCCCTTCTGCGATGTTCGCCGGCTCTTCTTCTATCGCCGTCTCCTCCTCCGTGCTCGACGACTCCTCCAGTTCCAGCAATCGCCGGACGTCCTTCAGCATCTCCGACTCTTCCAGACGTCGTCTATCATCCGATGTCTTGAATAATCTCCATGTCCTCCGTACCGCATGCGTCTTTCTTCTTATTTGGATCTCCCGACCCACTTCCGCGTATCTCCTTAATTATTTCTTCCAGTAATTGCTGAGTGGTCTTTTGCGTGTCCAACTCAGCCATACGTGTCGCGATCTCATTCAGCCTAGCTTCCACGTCATTTAAAATTTACCTGCGTATCGCTTCTTCTTCGTTTTAAACTAAAATATTTATATAGGATTTTAAACTAAAATTTTTTTCTTTTCCAGAATTCTTTAGTTTTTCATTTTTAATGGTTTACCTGATACCTGAAAAAAGTCAGCCATAGGCATATGGACAAGATTTGCTCCGGTATGTTTGGGCAACTACCCGATATCCGACCCGAACCATTTTGGTTGGGCTCGGACATGTGTAAGGCCTTATCAATATATAACAAACTAACAAATTAAATGCAAATAATTCATAACTTATAATATCACATAATATATAATCCTCTCCATTGGGGTAGCTTCAAGTTTTCTTGCCCACACCAAAAGTAACAATAGATCCAATGAGACAAAAACACTATTCATGTTTGAATTATTCAAAGGAAAGATTCTCCAAGGACAACACACTATCCAAGGAGACAAAAATACTATTCATGTTTGAATTATTCAAAGATAAAATTCTCCAAGGACAACACACTATCCAAGGAGACAAGAATACTATTCATGTTTGAATTATTTAAAGATAAGATTCCTCAAGGACAACACACTATCCAAGAAAACACTATTCAAGATAAGATTTCAAATACAAAGTTTGGATTTATGTGAGAAATCAAGAAGCCATCCATTGAAGATCCAAGGGTGGACATTGAGTGACCAAGGTTATAAATAGAAGGGTATTCCCCTCATTTTCACTCACCACACTACAAGCAATCAAAAGAGTTTTTCACTTCACATTTGAGTTCATACGTGTTCTTGCTTCCAAGCTTCCAAAGTTCTCAAGTGTTCTAGCTTTCCAAAGCTTCAAAAGCTCTCCAACTTCTTCTTCTAATCTTCTTGTTCATCTCTACAAGTAAGAAATGTTGTTTGTTTAATATTCCACTCCTTTAATCATCTCTTGTGTGTGTCCACTTTGGTTGAGAGGTTTGTCTCAAGATCACCAAAGTGTGAGAGAATGTTTTTGAGCTAAACCAAAAAGCACTAAGTTTGGTTTTATAAAGTTTCCAGAAAAACTCTTAGGTCGAATCTACCTTGAAAGATTTCTAGGTTTTTAAGAGTTCCTTAATACTGTAAGGTGTGAGTCTACCCGTAAAAGACTGGTTCCTAAGCGAAGTTAGCTTTAAAGCCTAGAGAGGTTCTATAGAGTTTCCTTGATACTCTAAGGTGTGAGTCTACCCGTAAAAGACTGATTCCTAAGCGAAGTTAGCCTTAAAGCTTAGAGAGGTTTTTAAGAGTTTCCTTGATACTCTAAGGTGTGAGTCTACCCGTAAAAGACTGGTTCCTAAGCGAATGTAGCCTTAAAGCTTAGAAAGGTTTTTAAGAATTTTCTTGATACTCTAAGGTTTTGCCATTATCTTTAGGCTAGTGAATTCCGATAGTTTGTCGGGACTGAATTAGCCCTTGTTTGGGTGAACAAGTATAAATTCTTGTGTGTTGCTCTTTGTTAACTTTAGCATTTATCTATCTTCTAAAAACAACTAAACAACACTTAATTGAAAAAGATCCCTCTTCCAGTTATCTGGTAAAGAATAGAGGTTGACTACTTTCGGCAGATCCCTCATTCAATTATCTGGTCAATTATCTGAGGTTATATTCATTGTCTTAAATCTTTATTCAGATATTTGTTCAAGCATTTACTTATCATATTTATATCCAGTTATCTGGTCATTTACTCTATAATATAACTTGTGCTTACAATATAACTTAGTATTCATATACTGTAGTAAACTTCGAGAGAAAAAGGCAAGTCCAATATATAATATTATAAGATATAATATTATATTCTTTAAAATCATATAATAGTATTATATTGCTAACAATATTTATATTATTATTATTATACAACCATTTGTGTATTTAAGTGTGTGCAGGTAATTCCGCTATTAATCTGCACAAATCGAAAAGACGCTATTATCCCCCCTTATAGCCTCGGATCACGATCCAACAAGTGGTATCAGAGCCAAGTACCGTTGAAGTTAGACTAATATCTTACAACAACAACTATGACACCAAATGGTGAATACAACGTACACTGGTCTTGCATCGAACAAACATCCCAGGTTCGATAGAGTAAAGTATGACTTCTGAAAAAAACAAGATGAAGTTATACTTGAAGTCAATCAACAATGGAGTCTGGAAGATCATACTGAAAGATTATGAAATTCCAACAAGCAAAGAAGAGACTTGGGGAGAAATGGATATCCTCAAGGAAAACAACAACTCAAGAGCATTGAATGCTCTATACGGAGCACTCAATGAATCTGAGTACAACAGAATTCGATGCTTGGATACAGCTCACAAGGTATGGAAAGCATTGGAGGATATGCATGAAGGAACCTCCCATGTTAAAGAAAACAAGCTGTTACATGCTACCTCTCAGTTCGAAAGATTCTCTATGAGGGAAGACGAGACTATCGCAGAAATGAACATTAGACTATCACAAATAGTCAATGATCTGGCTGGACTAGGAGATCCAGTAACTGAGAAGAAGCAAGTAAGCAAAATTCTGAGGAGCCTTCCAAACAAGTACTACTCCAAAATGAATATGCTATCCAAGAGGCTCATGATCTCAACAAACTTACAGTTGTGGAACTCTGTGGAAATCTGATGGCCTATGAAGAAGAAAGATTCATCTCTAGAGCTAAAGAAAAGAAAAAGGATATCGCTCTTAAAAGTTAATCTGACAATGAAACATCGGATGATGATCTAGCAATGATCACCAATCATCTGAGAAGATATCTGAAAAAGAGGAAAGAGAAGAAAGACTCAAGGTCAAGTCATCAGAATTACGACAGAAAAATGAGCAGGAACCACAAAGATTCAAAGGAACCAATCTGTTATCTGTGTGACAAGCCTGGACATATCAAACCTGAATGTCCTCTGCTAAAGAAAGAAAAAGCAAATCAGGTACAATGGACAGACTCCGACTCGGATCAAGAAGATTGCCTCATGGCTCATGAAAGCGACTCTGAGGTAAGTTTTGTAAATACTAGATTTAATTCTTTAGAAGAAGCATATCTAGAATTAATGGAAAAATATAAAACTGAGAAAAAGTTAAATAAATCATTAAAAATAGAATGCATGGATAAATCACATATAGATCAATCTATTGAATTAGAAGAATCACAAAAAGAATCCATGCAATTAAAAGAAAGAAATCTAAAACTCACAAGTTATAAATTAAACAAAGATGAAGAAAAAATTAAGATACTTAAGAGTCAAAACTTTGAATTGCTTAAAATTTTAGAATCTGAAGAAAATCAACCTAAGGAAATAGATGCTGATAAGATTGAATTCCTAGAATTAAAAATAGATAATTTTGAAGAAGATATTATTTTAAAAGAAAAAGAAACAATCGTGCTCAAAACAGAAATATAATCTATGGATAAAATCATACTTGAGCATGTAGAAACCATACAAAAATTATCTGAAAAATGTAATGATATGCAATTACAAATCAAAAGAGTAGATCAGAAAAATAATGTTCTTGAAAAATTCTTAAATAGTTCATCTAAGCTAAATGACATGTTGCAAGGTTCAAACTCGGGTTAAAAGAAATTTGGTTTAGGATTTGAATCAGATGCACCTATTAAAAAACCTTCACATGCTTTAACTTATAATGATTATTTTGTGAGGGAATCTAACTATAAAAAACCTATTCATCTTAAGAAAAAGAAAAATCTATCTAAGATGAATATCCAAAATCAATATGGATGACCAAGGATGAGTTAAAAAATTATAATCAAATTAAATATGTTAATTCATCTGGACCCAACTTAGTATGGGTACCAAAAGGTTATTCTACTCTTTCAGGAAAAACAGGTGTCAAAATGGTTGTTCGACAGTGGATGCACAAGACACATGACTGGAGACTCAAGTCTGCTAACAGACTTGACCGACTGACCTACTACTAAGAAGGTCAAGTTTGCCGATAACAACGAAGGTACCATCATAGGTAGGGGTAATGTAGGTAATATAGAAAGACCATTTTTTAGAGAGGTCTACTTAGTTAATGGCCTTAAACATAATCTTATCAGCATAAGCCAATTATGCGATAATGATTGTATAGTAAAATTTGAAAAACATCTATGCTCAATCATTAACTCTAAGGGAGTTATAATTGCTAAAGGATATAGGAAAAACAATGCTTATTCCATAACCTTTAATCCCTCCAAGCCAACTCATGACTTCTGTATGATTGTAGCAAGTGATGAAAAGACCTTATGGCATAGAAGGTTAGGTCACATCAGTTATTTTGGATTATCCAAACTATCAAAAGGAGAATTGGTGACTGGACTACCTAAAATAGCATATGAGAAAAGTAATCTCTGTGATGCTTGCCAAAAAGGGAAACAACATAAAAGGTCATTCAAATCCCTTACTGAAATTACTACGTCCAGACCTTTAGAACTTCTGCACATGAACTTATTTGGACCAACCCAAACCCAAAGTTTTGGTGGAAAAAGGTTTACGTATGTAATAGTAGATGATTACTCAAGATTCACTTGGGTATTCTTTTTACGAAACAAAAATGACTCATTCAATGAGTTCTCATCATTTTGTATACGTGTACAAAATGAGAAGGATATCCTCATTAAAAGAATCAGAAGTGATCATGGAGGAGAATTCGAGAACTCTGAGTTTGAGGATTTTTACAAGACTCATGGAATCAAAATGGAGTCGTTGAAAGGAAAAACAGAACTCTACAAGAGATGAGTAGGTCTATGTTACAAGAACATGACTCACCACAATATCTCTGGGCAGAAGCTGTGAGCACAGCTTGCTACATACTAAACAAGGTAATTATTAGAAAAACCTTGAATAAAACTCTCTATGAGATTTAGAATGGAAGAAAACCAAAAGTCTCATACTTCAAAGTCTTTGGATGCAAATGTTACGCTCTTCGAACAAGAGGTCACCAGGATAAATTTGTCCAAAAATCTGATGAAGGTATTTTGGTAGGATACTCAAGAAGGAGCAAAGCCTACAAAATTCTTCGCAAAGAAAAACAAATAATGATCGAATCATTACACGTTGACTTTGATGAATCCACTCAGACATCCATTATAGAAGAAGACGAAATAGTTCCAAATTCATAAATCATCATTCCAACTGAAGAAACTACCAGTGAAGAAATAGATGTTTCTGAGCCCTCGATCACCAAACAGGTTGCTGAGAAACCCACATTCTACTGATCAAATCATTGGTGACCATCAAGCTGGTGTTAAAACCAGATCGTCCATTCAAGAAAACAGTGTTCTTGACTGTTTCGTCTCTCAAATAGAGTCCAAGAAAGTTGATGAAGACCTTGAAGACAACTACTGGATTCAAGTTATGCAAGAAGAACTCAACCAATTTGAGAGAAATGATGTATGGGAACTAGTTCCAAAACCAAAAGATACATCAATCATTGAGACAAGATGGGTATTCAGAAACAAGCTGCATGAAGATGGAACTATAGTTAGAAACAAAGCTAGACTGTTTGCTCAAGGATACAATCAACAAAAAGGAATAGATTATGATGAGACATTTGCACCAGTAGCTAGACTAGAATCCATCAGAATGCTCTTATCCTTTGCATGCTACAAGGATTTCAAATTATATCAAATGGATGTAAAAAGTGCATTTTTGAATGGAATAGTCAATGAACAAGTGTATGTCAGACTCAAGATCAAGTCATCAGAATTACGACAGAAAAATGAGCAGGAACGACAAAGATTCAAAGGAACCAATCTGTTATCTGTGTGACAAGCCTGGACACATCAAACCTGAATGTCCTCTTGGTGAGACATGCCTGATTACGGCAGTCACTCCTAGCAACGCCTTTCAACAAGGATTAGGGTTCCGTCGCTTTACGCCGGACCCCTGGAGAGCTCCCACGGTGCGGAACAAGTTCATCGTCAAATCGCCGAGTTAACCCGTAAATCGCGATTGGACTACCAAATCGCTGAGTTTAGGGATAAGTAGCCGAGTTAGGGCCCAGATCGGCAGTATGGTAGACTGCACATCTCGCCCCTGGAAACTTGGCGAGTTTGCCCTAAATAGGCGATTTCCATACCTGAATCGTCGATTTACGACCGTTACTCGCCGCCAGCCAACGCAATAAATGCGGCAATAAGCGCGATGTCCACCTTTGATCGCGCTCTCCGAGACCCTATAAAAAGGGTCCCAAGGGGACACTCAAAGGCACAACACAAGTTCCACTCTCACCAGAGCATCACTAAGAAACTCGCCGATTCTCACTAGAATCGCCTAGTTTCTACTTGCAGGTATTTGACGTAGAGCGCGCGTCGTGGACTCCAGAGCCTCCGGCATCACCTCACACCACCGCGAGCCCTGGTAGCAGATTCAGTGCTTCATCAGCTGACGCCGTCTGTGGGACTACCGAACCACCGGTATCCCGTCGTAATCGCGATTTTTTTTGCAAAGTCCGGCTTGAGCTCTCCCGGAGGGTTCACCGACTTTGTCAACTAAGTCGCCGATTTAGATCAACAATAGCCGATTCTCGGCTCAGGTCTAATTCTTTCTTAAATCGCCGACTTAGCCTTGAGAATCGCCCGATCCGGAATATCGTCTGCTAAGCTAAGAGTGTTGTCCACGACTCTGTTTAAAAACTCCCAAAGTCAAAGTCGCTGATTTAGCTCCCTAAATCGCCGATTCTTTCTTTGTTTTTTGAACAAGCTCGGTCAAGTCATCCTTTGCTTTGGAACTTACGTCTTCGTATAGGTTGGATTATTCCCAAGCAAAACTCGCCTATTTAAGGGCAAACTCGCCTATTTAGGGGCAAACTCGTCCATTCGATCATCGTCTTCATTCATCACTTTGGCTGAATAAGACCACTCATAGCCTAGCTCTTTGACTGAAACAAAAATCCATCGCCACGGTTGGATTCGCCTCTTCGTTTCGGTAAAAAAAAAAGAGTATGGGGTTTTTCGCCTTTTTTCACTACAAGTGATTCCGTCGGTCCACCTCCGAAATTCCCAGATCCGATTTTAGGGTTCTGAGACCACATATCACGTGAAAAAAGTTTTCTCTACGAGTACCAAAGAGCAGAATTTCCCAAGAGTGCCAGGAATCTTTTCTGAGATAGGTATAAACAGGCATCCCAAAAACCACCTCCGGCGGCACGATTTTCTGCTGAAAAATTGCAAAAAATTTGCGACATTTTTTGCTAATTTCAAACTTTGGAGACTAGTAGTACTCCTCAAGGGGGTCACAAAACTGCAAAGAAATATCATACAAAATTTTTTCTGTTTTGTGACACTCGAGGGGGTAGGTACCTACCCATAGCTTCCGACACTTCGGAAGAACTTCTACTCGTTGCCCGTTGCTTCAGCCCGATAGAAGCAACCATCCCGGCTATTTATGGATCCTGTTGCTAAGGGTCAGAAAAAAGCTCTTGCCACTACTACTACGGTAAGAGCTTCTAGCAGAAGGGTTGGTCCTCGTACTGTACCAAGCTCTAATGCACAATCGTCTACACATGAGGTGTCCTCACCACTCCCACTAAATGGGGGTGTGAACCCAACTCCGACAACACAGGAGAGGCTTGCGCACATGCATGCTCTCATGTTGAAGTTGGACAAAAGGATAACCAACCTAGAGGCTTCAAGGAGCCGGACCACCATACGATGTACGACAAGCAAGTCTAACCCACCTTTGAGGAAGACAAACTTAAGTACACATCTTCGGTCCGAATCAAGGATATCCAAGGAGCTTCGAGAGCTCAAGGGAAAGAGTCCTGCAATCTCAGGACGACCCAAATCCAATTCGCATCACTCTCCTATGGGAGACAACCACGGTGAAACAAAGAGACACAAGCATCTCGGTTCTCACCACAGGTCCGCAATACATCACTTGGGTGTACCTTCGAGTTCCACGACTCGTGCGGATTACGATGCCACACTCATGAATAGGGTAATCAAGGAAGTGCTTCGTAAAGACAAGCATGATCTAAGGGACCCACATGATTTTCTCAGAATAGGAAGGGCACCCTTTCATAGGGACCTCCTGAGAAAACCTTTTTCGCAATCTTGGCGGTGTCCGAAGATAAACTCGTACGATGGAACGACAGATCCAAAGGATCATGTTAACCTCTACCTGAATATATTGGAACCGCAAACTACCGATAATGGGTTGTTGTGTCGGGCCTTCCCTGACACTCTGAAAGGCAACGCATATTGATGGTTTTCCGGTCTGCCGGTTGCCTCAGTCTCCAACTTCGCGGACCTCTCTTCCAAGTTCATCGCCCAACATGTGGGGATGATCAGAATAAAACACAGTGCCCACGCACTACTGGCACTACGACAGAACAAGCTGTCTCTGAGGGATTACACGATTAAGTTCACTTCGATGATGACAGAAGTGAACGACCTAATCCTAAGTCTGGCCATAGCAGGATACGTGAGAGGGTTGGTACCCTTCTCCCCTTTGGCCCAGAATCTAATGCTCCATAAAGTGGAGACCCTGCCCGACCTCTTCCAACGAGCTCAATCGTATATTGAGATAGAAAAGGAGGACAATGACAAGCTGGACGAACTCGAGCCGTCCAGTCGGAAGAAACCTCGCTATGCTAAAGAAGATACATACGAGGATACAAGTTCCCATTCCGAAACCTCGACTAGTCTTCTTCGATACAGCGAGGAGTCTCCGGGTAGCAGTTATGGCTACCAAAGTCATAGCTCACACCCTAAATCCAGTAACAGTTATGGCCACCAAAGTCATAACTCATACTCTCAGTCTGGTAACAGTAATGGCCACCAAAGCCATAGCTTACGCTCTCAATCCTACGACAGTGATGGCAACCAAAGCCACAGTTCACACTCACAATCGAGTGCGTCACGCTAATAGTGGGGAACTATCATCTGTCAGAAGAAAGATAGGATTGGCCAGAGTAACCAGATAGACTATGCATCCGTCAGTGGCAACCAAACATCAAAGGAACTCATCTATTCTTTTGGTTGTCGCTTCTATTATTCTCAACCATGTAATAGCGATATTATTCTAAGTAGGTGTCTCCTTTAACCCGTGGAGGTACTATGCGATATGTATGCCATATCATATTTAGAATAATCATCCGTCACTTCAGACGGATCAATCACCCATCGCTTCGGCTGGGTGACATCCGTCGCTCCGACCTTATCTATCGTCTATTCGACCCACGAGTCAAAGTGATAGTTACGAAATCTAATTTACGACAAAGAGTCTAAATTACGATTACAAGTCTAGTTTACGATCTACGAGTCCAAGGCGCGACTTAAGAATCTAAATTACGACTCTCACGAATATTTGCGAATCAAACCCTAAGATTCTAAATATTTACGAATCTAAGTTCTCTTTCAAAATCTAATTTACGACGTACAAGTCTAAATTACGATGAAAAGTGACTACACCTATGATTTTTTGTAATTCTGAGTCAGTTTGGGAATTGTCTGCGAACCTGACTGACGGCTAAATTACGACTCTTAATTACAACCAAGCTTATGGCCAGAGTGCCTAAGTAGGGGTTACACAACCAAACTTACGTCCAGAGTGGCTAAGTGGGGGTTACAAAATCTAGTTTACGGCCAGAGTGTCTAAATTACGATTTACGAGTCTCGAGCCTACGTTACGGTTCTAGGATTAATACGGCAAATCAACAAAGGATAATTTCATAGAGACCAATCCATCGCTTTGGCTGGATGACACCCGTTACTCAGATCTAGCTTACGACCCACGAGTCTAAGTGATGATTACAAAATCTAATTTACGACAAAGAGTCTAAATTACGATTACAAATCTAATTTACGACAAAGAGTCTAAATTACAATTACAAGTCAAGTTTACGATTTACAAGTCCAAGGTGCGACTTAAGAATCTAAATTACGACTCCCATTTACGAATCAAACTATGAGATTCTAAATATTTGCGACTACAATCAATGATACCCTGGTTTTAATTTTGTCACTGTGGTGGCCTAAATAGATCAAAGATCATTTTGTCGTTTTGGCCTTAATGATCCTATCCCATCTTGTCGCTATGACCTTGATGAGAATCGAGAGTCACTCTGTCGCTATGGCCGGAGCTTGGCTAAAAACACCAGGGTTCAAATTTAGAATTGTAGTCCTAAATTGCGGATCTAACCCTAGGATTTCAAATAATATTGTGCATCTTAATTTTTGGTTTATTATTTGTACTATTCTTTGCAACTCTGCGTTAATTTGGAGATATAAATTATCCGCAAATTTAACTGACGACTGAACTACGATTCGTACAACCAAGCTTAAGTCCAGAGTGGCTAAGCGAGGGTTAGCAGAGTCTAACTTACGTCCAGAGTGGCTAAGTTACGGCTTGTGAATCTAGTTTCGAGCCTAGGTTACAATTTAAAGATGATTTATATGGAAGATTAGCAAAGAAAAGACAAAAGATAGTTCATTGACAATCAAAATAGAAAGATTGCAAAATATTTCGAAAAATCATTTCATATGTCGCGACGACATGATTCTCAGGGGGAGTATCACAAGCTCTCTCCAATATTTCCGTTACACCAATATTTTAAAAGTTGTCAGGTTAACATGATTTTCGAGGGGAGTATCACAAGCTCTCCTCAATACTTCTATCGCTTCGGGCAGAAACATCCAAAACATAACTCTACAATCTATCACAACGGCACGATTTCAGGGGGAGTATCACAAACTCTCTCCGACGCTTCTGTCACTCTAGACGGAAGTCGTCTCGCCCATCTTTGGAGGAGAGTATTATAAACTCTCCTCAACACTTCTGTCGTTTTGGCTAAAAGTCGTCTCATTCCAAGGGGAGTATCACAAACTCTCCACGACACTTCTGTCGCTTCGGCCAGAAGTTGTCGCAATTCGGGGGGAGTATCACAAATTCTCTCCGACACTTCTACCACTTCAGCCAGAATATGGCACATTTTTATGCAGGTGTTAAAGGGGGAGTATCACAAGCTCTCCCGACATTTTTGTCGCTCCGGCCAGAAATCGTCATATTTCGAGGGGGAGTATCACAAGCTCTCCCGACTTTTCTGTTGCTCCGGCCGGAAATCGTCAAATTTCGAGGGGGAGTATCACAAGCTCTCCCAACATTTCTGTCGCTCCGGCGGGAAATCGTCATATTTCAAGGGGGAGTATCACAAGCTCTCCCGACTTTTCTGTCGCTCCGGCCGGAAGTCGTCAAATATGAGCACGGTAATCTGTCGCTTCGACCAGATTTACCAAGGATTGGTTCGAGCAAAAGGAGAATATCACGAGAGGTAAAATCGCACGGTAAGTTCAATTGGTCAATAATAATATGTGTTTTAGACTGATCTAGTTGTTTTGCAGGATGTTTTCTTTTTTGCAGGTATAATTTTGTCGCTTCGGCCAGAATCAGACTCTGATAGTGAGTCAATCTATCTTGTCGCTTTGGCCTTGATAGACTAGAGATCATTTTGTCGCTTTGGCCTTAATGATCTCAACCCATCTTGTCGCTTTGGCCTTGATGGGGTAACCGTCGTTGCGGACATAAAGTCGCTCTTGATCAGGGTGGACTATAAACATTAGTTCTATCGCTTTGGCTAGAACTCGGTTCTATCGCTTCGGCCAGAATTCATCTTGTCGCTCCGGCCTTGATAAACACAGTGCAGTCTCTCTCGATCAGGGTTAGACTATAAACAGGTAGTTCCGTTGGCCTGGAACTCGATTTTGTCAGTTCGACCCGGTAGAGTCAATCCATTCTTGTCGCTTAGGCCTTAATGGATACGGAATCAGTACGTCACTGTGGGCGGAATGATTCGATCTCATCTTGTCGCTTTGGCCTTGGTGCGGATCACACACAGAACCTTGGTTGGGGGGGGGTACTGGCGATACACACATGTTTCTTGTGCTCTCTTCAGAGGGGAGTACTTGTGAGACATGCCTGATTACGACAGTCACTCCCAGCAACGCCTTTCAACAAGGTTAACTCGGCTATTTAGGACCAAAGTGATGCTCTGGTGAGAGTGGAACTTGTGTTGTGCCTTTGAGTGTCCCCTTGGGACCCTTTTTATAGGGTCTCGGAGGGCGCGATCAAAGGCGGACATGACTAGGGTTTACGATCAAAGGAGGATCCTTACAAGTTTACGATTAACAAGGACTAGGGTTCCATCACTATCAGAGTCTGATTCTGGCCGAAGCGACAGAATTATACCTGCAACGGAACTACCTGTTTATAGTCTAACCCTGATCGAGAGCGACTGCACTGTGTTTATCAAGGCCGGAGCGACAAGATGAATTCTGGCCGAAGCGACAGAACCTGATTCTGGCCGAAGCGACAGAATCAAGTTCTAGCCAAAGCGATAGAACTAATGTTTATAGTCTACCCTGATCAAGAGCGACTTAATGTCCGCAACGACGGTCTAACCCTAATCGTGGCGATAGAACCGAGTCTAACCCTAATCGTGGCGATGGATTTTCATTTCGGTCAAAGAGCTGGGCTATGAGTGGTCTTATTCAGCCAAAGCGATGAATGAAGACGATGATCGAATGGACGAGTTTGCCCCTAAATAGGCTAGTTTGCCCCTAAATAGGCGATTTTTGCTTGGGAAAAATCCAACCTATGCGAAGACGTAAGTTCCAAAGCAAAGGATGACTTGACCGAGCTTGTTCAAAAAACAAAGAAAGAATCGGCGATTTAGGGACAGAATCGAGTTCCAGGCCAACGGAACTACCTGTTTATAGTCTAACCCTGATCGAGAGCGACTGCACTGTGTTTATCAAGGCCGGAACGACAAGATGAATTCTGGCCGATGCGACAGAACTTGATTCTGCTACCAGGGACAAAATCTGCTACCAGGGCTCGCGGGGTTCCATCACTAATCTGCTACCATAGACGGCAGTCCATTCGATCATCGTCTTCATTCATTGCTTTGGCTGAATAAGACCACTCAAAGCCCAGCTCTTTGACCGAAACGAAAATCCATCGCCACGATTAGGGTTAGACTCGGTTCTATCACCACGATTAGGGTTAGACCGTCGTTGCGGACATAAAGTCGCTCTTAATCAGGGTGGACTATAAACATTAGTTCTATCGCTTTGGCTAGAACTCGGTTCTATCGCTTGGGCTAGAATTCGATTCTGTCGCTTCGGCCAAAATCTGGTTCTGTCGCTTCGGCCAGAATTCATCTTGTCGCTCCGGCCTTGATAAAAACAGTGCAGTCGCTCTCGATCAGGGTTAGACTATAAACAGGTAGTTCCGTTGGCCTGGAACTCGATTTTTCAGTTCGATCCGGTAGAGTCAATCCTTTCTTGTCGCTTAGGCCTTAATGGATACGGAATCAGTACGTCACTGTGGGCGGAATGATTCGATCTCATCTTGTCGCTTTGGCCTTGGTGCGGATCACACACGGAACCTTGGTTGGGGGGGTACTGGCGATACACGCATGTTTCTTGTGCTCTCTTCAGAGGGGAGTACTGGTGAGACATGCCTGATTACGGCAGTCACTCCCAGCAACGCCTTTCAACAAGGACTAAGGTTCCGCGCTTTACGCCGGACCCCCGGAGAGCTCCCACGGTGCGGAATAAGTTCATCGTCAAATCGCCGAGTTAACCCATAAATCGCGATTGGACTACCAAATCGTCGAGTTTAGGGATAAGTCGCCGAGTTAGGGCCCAGATCGGCAGTATGGTAGACTGCACATCTCGCCCCTGGAAACTCGGCAAGTTTGCCCTAAATAGGCGATTTCCATACCTGAATCGCAGATTCAGTGCTTCATCACCTCTGCTAAAGAAAGAAAAAGCAAATCAGGTACAATGGACAGACTCCGACTCGGATCAAGAAGATTGCCTCATGGCTCATGAAAGCGACTCTGAGGTAAGTTTTGTAAATACTAGATTTAATTCTTTAGAAGAAGCATATCTAGAATAATATTAAGTGCTGAGTAATATTACAAGCCCGGAGGCGCTACAAATTACAGCAAAAGCCACAAGAAAGATGCCCTAGGCTACAAAACATTGAGAAGAAGCTAAACGTGCACTAAAGAAAAAAGACGACGGGAGCAAGTCGGGGGAACCACACGACCTCCTTCCAGATAGCATCCAAAGAGGTAAGAGGAGGAGGTATCCCTAGACGGCGCACCTGCAGGGGCCAACAGACCCATGACCAATAGTGATCGGACAGAAGCGGCCCCACATCCGGCGCGAACGGAGGCCTAGTCGCCCGATTTAGGCGGCCTCGATAAAAGGTGCCGCAAGTCAGTAGCGGGAAAGGACGAGGACCCACGTGAGCCGCGACGACCGCGAGAGCGCCGACGACGCCCACCACCAACACCCGGAGCAACGGTGGCCACGCCGTAAAAGAGAAGCAGAAGCTCGAGGTCACAGCACCCGCAGCAGTAGCAGAAGCGACCGGCACCCCAGAAGAAGTGGGGGTGTCGGCTTGACGAGGCTGGGCAAGGCGGCGATGAATGTCGATTAAGACAGAGTTGAGTCACTGACTCTCCGACACAGCAACAAAGTGGAAGGCGTCAGCAGGTAGTAGCAGGCACTCAGTCCAAGTAGAATGTTGGAGCTTCACCTCACGGCCGAACTCCTCGAGAAGGTCTTGAGCGATCATCGATCTTTTTTCTGCTTCTCACGAGATTGAGGAAAAGGATCACAGGAAGAGGGATATTTATGGAGAAAACATGTGAAGAAGGGTGACATAGCATACGAGACGCCATAAAGGAAGTTAGGTGGGCGGCCCTTTAGCCTCCCGGCTCGGGGGGGGAGTACTGTTGGTACCAGGGCCCGTCCAAACGGACCCCGAACCGAACAGGCCAGCTAGGCCTATAGTAGACCCAAAGTTATAGGTTATAAATACCTCCCCAAGTGCAAGGGGGAGGAGGATCGATTATTAGTGAGAGAAACACTAGAGAGTTGTGTGTGTGAGCACCCTAGCGCGAGCCCACACACCATCAAGAATCTAACTCCATGATTGGAAGGAGATTTGGTTCAAGAAAATCTAGTTAAGGAGCAAATCATTATTGGAGGCAATCATGATTTAATAATAAATGTGGTTTGATGAGGAAAGGAATATCCTATCAGCGCCCGCGGTGGTGCGAGCGACAACCATCTCGTGGCGGAGGCTCTGAGATCCACCACGCGTGCTCTACGTCAAGTCTTTCGGGAGGGAATCGACGAGTTAGGAGTGAAATCGACGAGTTCAAAGGAAAAGATTGGCAGCCTGCCAGACTCTGCCGATCTTCTTCCTAACTTGACGATTTGCTGCCCCAATCGGCGATTTGGAGAGTTGACTCGGATCTCAACGAAGACTTTTAGTTTCACTTTCGTGGGAGCCTTTCGGACGTCCGGCATAAAGCGAACGAAATCTAAGTCCCTGGTGACGGGAGTGACTGGTGTACAGTTCTGTGTCAGCATGGTTCAATATCCATCTACTATGCTAATCATTAATAGAAGCAATCAAACTCCAAGCAGATTAGTAGATGTAGTAGAATTATCTCCAACTGTTAAAGAACAATTAGTAACAATCAAACTTCAAGACTTGCAGATATGGTTGAAGAACCTCCAATTACAGACACAATGATTATTAGAGGTAATCAAATTATAAGATCAGAAGATGTGACTGGAGAACCTAAATCAAACTTCAAGATTTGATATGATTGAAGAATCTCCTATTGATGAGAAAATCATTATTAGAAGCAATGGAAATAGAATATTAGAAGATGTGATTAAAAAATCTCCATCTACCAGGCAAATCTTATGTTGTTCTAATCAAGCTGCGAGATTTGGAAATGTGGATGAAGAACCTGCAATCAATTAAACATATCACGGATATTTGGGTTTGGTTTTTGGGTTTATTTACTCTTTTTGGACTTTATAAATTATATTATATTATATTATCTAATCTAATCTAATATTAAATTATTAATTATATTATAGTTAACAACTTAACATGACAGATTGACAGGTTCTTAATGTCATGGGATGAGGAGGACCCGCCCAGGTAGGGAGCCGGGTATGGACCGGACATCAGGGTCAAAACACTTAACAAGATATTTTGGTCCCAAAACCTGACCATGACATTTGGGTTTGGGGTGTGATGGTGTGTGGGCTCACAGATGAATGCTCACACACACAACTCTTTAGAATCTCCTTTCTAACTGTCAACCCCCTCTCCTGTTGGACAAGGGGAGGTATTTATAGTATTAGCTCAGGAGGTTTGAAGGCTTCTTGGGCTCTTCCAGGTCCGGCCCTTCCGCGCGGTTGGGTCCGGAGGCGGACTGTTCGGTCCACGGTCCATTGAGACGGTCCGTGGTACCAACAATACTCACCCCAAGCCCGAGGGCTGCGGGCGGTAGGGCACCCCGCCCGGTCTGATTGCTCCCGCTTTCCCAACCAAACGTCTTTATGACGCTACGATATCCGCGCTCCTTATCCCTTCAACTTTTTTCTTCTTCTATAAATAGGATCTCTGTGGTTTGCTTTCGTCACTCCACCCTTCCTTTCCGATGACTTCAGCACGCCGCATGGGAGGAGTGCCTGCTGCTGCCGGTTGGTGACTTCAATAGTGTCGCCGTGTCGGAGAGACAACGACTCAACTCTGTTCTGATAGATGTCCAACGCCGCCTCGCCTAGCTCCGCCGATCCGAGGCTCTCGGCCTTGTTGAAGCTTCTGGTGCCGCTGCTGTTGCCGCTACCGCTACCGCCGCTGTGACCTCGAGCTTATGCTGCTCTCTGCACGCCGTGCCTGCTGCTGCTTCGGCCGAAAGTTAGAGTCGTCTCCGCCGGTCGCACGACCATCGTGGTTCCCGTGGGTCCTCGTCCCTTCCGGCTAATGACTTGCGGCACTTCCTGTCGGGGTCTTCAAAATCGGGCCGTTAGGTCCGCCTCTAGGCGGTCTTCGCCCGTTCCTATGCCTTTGCGGGAGCGTGGTTCGGGGTTCATTTCTTCCTCATCGTCTGTTAATGTGGTGTTGTGTTTCCCCGGGCCGCCTGGAATGCCTTTTCTTTCCTCTCTTCTTTCTCCCACTACTTTCACCCACCTTCGAGACTAACACTTTATTCCTTTTGTCTTTCACTTCTCTTAGCAGAAGTTTTTTTGTAACTTGCAATCCGGACTTGTAACTTTCGCCCGTTGATTGGGCTTATAACTTATGTTTTGGATATATTGGAAATTTGAATTGACTCTTTTCTTTCGTGTGCGTGTTCGTGCAGTTTTTTGCCCTTCAGCGCCCGTTGTTGACGTGGCTCGGGCCCTACTCGAACTCCGCTCGTCTCTTGGTTCTCCGAGTTTGCTCGACTCCCCGTGTTGGTACTCTCCACCCGTCCGCCGAGTTTGCTCGACTTCTCTCTAGATTCACCCGCTCGCTACTCGGTCACGCTTGACGTGACCGTCGCCCCCTTCGTTCGGCATGCGCCCGGGTTTGGACAACCTCCGAGCCCCTTCGTCCGAAACCCCAGCATGCTTGTCTTTGCAACGTGTCCTAACGCCCGACTTCCGGAGCTGTTAGGCTCGTGGCCACGCGTCTCCTCTGTTCCTGCCGCTTGCCTTCATTTGCACTATTTCCTGACGTTCCGGGCCGTGGGCCTCCCAATAAGGTCCTGGGCCGCGACCTCGGCCCGTGCCTTGTTGATCCTCCCAAGTACACACGACGCTTCGTTTTCCGTGCCCTTACTATTTTATATACCCCCCTTCTGTTTATTTTTTTTCACTTTTCTCATTCTCTCTTATGTTCTTCCCTCTCCCTCTCTCCATACTTCGGTTTCTCTTCCTAGGTTTGCGATGGCTGCTCCTCCGACAATCGCCGACTCATCGATCGTCGTTGGTCAGAATGTCCTCACCGGGATGTTCGATGTACTCAACATCAAAGACCCACCGACTGTTGTTACCGCTGAGGCCATCTGCGAGTCGTTGGTGCAGATGAGCCCTGATGCCATCGACTTTGAGGAGACGGGGAGCTGGCTCGCTTCTCGTCCGCTGCCCGGCATGGTTGCTCTCTACACTCCTTACACCTATGCTGGCCTGAAGTTGCCCCTTTCTCCCTTTCTGACTGAGGTGGTGCGCTACTGTGGGGTGATGTTCTCGCAGATCTCTCCGGGCGCCATTGACAACCTCACCACCTTTGCCTTGCTCTGCTGGGAGTGCGGGATCGAGGCTTCCCTGTCCGTGTTTTGGATTTGGTACCAGATCCTTTCGATGCCTACGGACCCTCGATGTGTGTTGATCTCCGGGCGTGTGGGGTATCCGCTGCTGGACCACTTCTTCGATTGTTCCCATAACTGGCGTGACAACTACTTCTTCGTGTCGGTGGGAGTCCTTGACCCGAACAATGTTGACTACCCGCCCTGACCTGATGGGCCCTCCTTAGTATGCTGAAGACCTGCACGACCCCCGTTGCCATGGCTAACTTGCAACCTCAGGAGAAGAACGCGCACGAGGTGCTCATCAAAGTCTTTCGTCGGGGGGTCGTGGACGACCGTGAGTTGGGATTTACTTGGACCCTTCATTAACATTTGACGCTGGACCTTCAGTCGGATTATCGGTGAGATGTCCCGCAAGGTTCGCATAAAAAACGGTCATGTGAAGAAACTCCAGTCATGTCTCCTTCGCCCGTGCGCCCCAATGCCGATCCGAAGGTTACCCATACTGATTCGCGGAAGGAGAGAAAGAAGAAGAAGAGGAAAGTGATTGCTGAGAAAAAAGAAAAAACCCGCTTCTTCTCCTAAAAAACTACAATCGGGCGGTGAGCAGGTGGGGCTTGAAAACCCAGGATCCCACTTGTCTGAGAGTCTGGATGACCACCACTTCCAAACGTTGCTTGACTCATGCGCTATTTCGTTCTAGTTTCCCAGTCGTGTTGCGGAGATTGACCCTTCTTCGTTCGTTCCTCGTCTCACCGGGATTCTTCTAGAAAGCCACGACAACCTCGACTCTTGGATGATGCAAGAGGAAGAGTATTTGAGATAGTTCACCCGTGACCTTCCGGACCTCGACCGCGATTTCTACCACCATCTGCTTCACCTCTCCGCTCTTTTGAGGGTCCGTCTTTAACAGGGCACTAATCAGGCTGAAGAGTTGGCGAAATTGCATGATCAAGTCGGCCACTTGACGGGCGAACTCTCGACTACTCTCAAAGAGCGAGATCAGTTGGTTGAGGACGCCTACAAAGATGCCGAGGCGCATCGGGTCCACGTGGCCAAGGTGGTCGAGGCGACCAAGACTGCTTCCAAGGTTGATGCTGACGCTGCTGTGATCGCCGCCCGCGAACAGGTCCTAGCCTCGCTCGTACTCGGTTTCGAACAACGCATGGCTGAGCTGAAGAAGGATTCCGTGACTTAGGGTAAAGTCTTGAAGCGTGCCGGTTTCTGGAAAGGCTATGTGCACGGGTTGGCCATGTGCACCCTTGCCCATCCGTCTCTTGAGGACGTTATCGTGCCTCAGACCAAGCTGGAGTGGGATGAGTGGCATGAGACGGGCAGTCCTGACTACCAACTTCCTGTGGACGCGAGCGAGGGAGAGGAGGAGAATCTCGAGGCCGACTTCCCTGACTTTACTATTCGCCTCCTTTGACTTAATTTAGCTGCTTTTCCCTTTTTGCTTTCCGCCCATGTATAAAAAACCTGTTTTGATGACACTTAGTTCCTTTGTTTTGCAATTTATCGCTTTCGCGTTCTTACCTATTGCTTGCTTTGTGGCGGCCTGGACGAGCCGAATGTCCCCGCGCGGTCCTTCGCCTTAGGGGCGCATTCAACCATCTTTGGTGATGGGCCCCTTTTCGCTTTACTATTTTCGTTCGTTTTCTCGTGAATTTCGGAAGGTCTAAACACACCGGGGGGCCCTCCTTCAGCGTTTGTACTTCTTGAGGTTGTCCGCGTGCCACGTTCTTTCTATTTTCTGCCCTTCTTCGTACCCTAGGCAGATGATACCGAAGAGGACCTCTTCTAGGATTACATATGGGGCCTCCCATCTTGCCAAAAAATTTCCCTTAATCTAGTCCACTCCCGTTACTTTGGTGTTCCTCAAGACCAGGTCGCCTGGCGTCAGATTCTTTTCGGCCACCCTTTCATTGTGATATCTTGCTACCCTTCGCTTGTGCTTGAGGTCTCTGAAGGTGACCTCCTCTCTTCGCTTCTCCCTATATTCGCTCGCCAAGAGCATTGCTCTGTCGTTTAATTTTTCTTGGCTGGAACTGCTCGATCCTGGCGGTTGGCCATGCGAGTTCAGAGGGGGCTACAACTTCGATCCCAAATGCGAGGGAGAACGGTGTTTGGCCCGTGGAGGTTCGGATGGCTGTATGGTACACCCACATATTTTTGGGGATCTTGTTCACCCAAGTGTCTGGGTGCTCGCCCACCTTTTTTTTCCAGGATTGAGACGATGGTTCAGTTGTTCGTCACCTCCACTTGCCCGTTTGCTTGCGGGTGATATACCGGGGCGAAGCTCAATTTGATTCTGCTATCATCGCAGAACTCCCTTAGCTTTTTCCCCATGAATTATGTCCCGTTGTTCGTTATTATCTGGATCGGGACTCCAAACCGACATACGATGCTTCTGAACACAGAGTTCATCACGTTCTACTCGATGATCGTGTTGGTGTCCTCCGCATCGGCCCATTTCATGAAATAGTCCACTGCCATGAACAAGAACTTCCTTCCTCTTGATGCAGACGTGAAGGGCCCTACGATGTCTATTCCCCATCGCGCGAATGGGACTGGTGTGGTTACTGCTTTCATCATTGTGGACGGCCGCCTTTGGACGTTCGAATGGCGTTGACATTCATTGCATTTGTCCACTATCTCTTCCGAGTCTTTTATTGACTTGGGCCAGTAGTAGCCCTGCCTAGCCACTTGCTTTTCTAACACTCGTCCTCTTTGGTGGGCTCCGTTCGCCCCCTCATGGATGCTACGTGCGATGGCCTTGTCGTCCTTTTGGGAGACGCACAACCATAGTGGGGCTTCCTCCGCGGCGTATCGGTGGTATAGCCTGCTCTGGGCTACCACGAACCACGCTGCTCGGTTCCTCAGTTTCCTGGCTTCCATGGCGTATGTCGGCTTTTCGCCCGACTCTAAGAACCTTGTGATTGGGGTTCTCCATTCCCCTGAGGTTATTATCCCGCACGCCCTTGCACTCGGTTCCCCATATCTCGTCTGGTATTCCTGGTTTTCGATGCGGATCCATCTTCCTTCTATTTTTCAGGGGGATACTCTTAGCTTGGCTAGTATTTCTGCCTCCCCGATTCGGGTGATTTTCCACTACTCAAGCCGTCCTAGGGCGGTTTGGGCTTCAGCTACGTAGGCCAACATCTAATCCTACTTTGACATGAATTCACCCCTGACATGGTTTGCCACCAGCGGGAGTCTATGTGGAGGTGTACCTTTGCCGCGTTAAGCATTGTTGCTAGCCTGATCCCTGCCAGAAGGGCTTCATATTTGACCACGTTGTTAGTGGTCTGGAAACCGAAGTGTATTGAGTATTTAACCTTCTCTTTTGTTGGGTTTTTTATTACAACCCCCGCGCTGCATCCTGCATTTCTAGCCGACCCGTCGACGTGGGCTGTCCACCATTGCTCCTTCGTCCACGCGGCCCTCCACGGAGTGAGTTCGGCCATGAAGTCAGCTACCGCATGTCCCTTGATCCCTTTGGCCAAGACAATCTCTATGTGGAACTCGCTAAGTTCGGCACCTAGAGACATCCGGCTTTTGCAGGAGCTGGAGCAACGGGTGAGCCATTGGGATGGTTATGGTGTGGGCGTGGAAGTATAGTTTTAGCGTTCGGGCCGCTGAAACCACCGCCAAGGCCAATTTTTTGATGTCCGGGCACCTCTCCTCTACTCCCTACAGTGATCGGGAGTGGTAGTACACCGGCGCTGACGGCCGTATCCGAGTAAGCGACGTACATCGTGAGCGGCTCTACTCTGATGGGTGGACGAGTGTCGTGAGGTGGGGAGCTAGTTCTTTAGCTCCTCGAATGCTTTATCGTACTCGCCCGTCCAAGTTACTTTGGGGCCTGGTGTCTTCAGGAGCTGGAAGAACGGACGCAGACGATCTGCAATTCTTGGCAGGAATCTGCTGAGGGCCGCCACCTTTCCATTCAGTTTTTGGACCTCCTTTATGGTCCGTGGGGGGGGGAGTCATGGTCATGACGGCCTGCACCTTCTCCTTCCTTGGCTTGATGCCCTCCGGGGTGATTCAGAAGCCTAGGAAGTGGTCCTCGTTCATCCCGAATGCGCATTTTTTGGCCTTCAACCTTAGCCCCTCTTTTCTGATATTGCTGAAGGTTTCCTTTAGGTCAGCCAGGTGCGTTCCCGCCTCTCCTAACTAAACCAGTATGTCGTCCACGTGCACCTCCACGTTTTTGCCTATTTATCCTTCAAAGACCTTGTCCATTAGCCTCTGAAACGTGGCGCCTGCGTTTCTCAATCTGAAAGGCATCACTTTGAAATAGAAGGTGCCCATCTCGGTGATGAGGGATATTTTCTCTTCGTCCTCCAGGGCCATAGGCACCTGATTGTATCCCAAGTGCACGTCCATGAAAATTAGAAGCTCGCACCCCGAACTTTGATCCTCCAGCCGGTCGACTGATGTTAGCGAGTAACTGTCCTTGGGGCACGCTTTGTTGAGGTTTGTGAAATTGACGAACATCTGCCATCCCGTGTCTGCCTTTCTTACCATCACCACGTTGGATAGCCACGCGGGGTAGCGTACCGAACGGATAAAACCCGCCCGAAGGAGCTTCGTTACCTCTGCCTCCGTTGTGTCCCACTTCTCTACTCTCAGCGGCCGCAACTTCTGTCGGATCGGCCGGGCTCCTGGGGCTACAGCGAGTTTGTGCTCTGCCAGCGTTCGGGCCCCCCCACCTAGCCCTCCCATCTCGTTCGCAAATAGGTCCTCGTTTTTTCTGAGGAGATCCTCAGTTCCTGGGAGGTTCTTTCCTATGCGCACTTCGCACCGTATTAGGAAGATCGGGATTGTCAAGGATATTGGCTCTGGTTTAGGGATCTCTTCCAGCACGATGTGTGGCAGCCCTTCGTCCGAAGTCATCACTACCCCCATTGAATTGAAGTAGCATCCCCACACTCTTTTCTGGGATCCCTTCACCGTGCATACCCCTCCTCCTGTTGGGAATTTCAGGCATTGATGGAGGGAAGACATCACCGCCTGGAACGCGTATAGTGCTGCCCTTCCCAGGATGGTGTTGTAGCTCGAAGTGAAGTTCACGACCGTGAAGTTGACTTCGACTGTCTTCGCCTGGGCGTATCGGCCCAGGGTGATCAGTATCACTATTGTCCCTGTCACCGGGACCTCTGACTGACCGAAACCTCTGATGGGGGCCTTGCTTGGGAGTAGGTCCATGTGGGAGAGGACGAGGTCGACGAACACATTCCAATACAGTACGTCATCCGACGCCCCTGTGTCCACCAACACCATGTGTAAGCGCATGCTGGTGTGGTCGCCCTTCCGGAATATGGGGTTTATCACCGGGGGTCATCATGGGGGGTGGTGACATCCTTCATGTCCTCCTCCGTGAACGTGACCTCCATGCTTAACCGTGGGCGCTTCTCCCCGGCCGTTTGGTCGACGTCCGAGGCGTATCGGCATCCCTCCCAGGGTTCAGCTCCACGCGATGCGCCCCCTCCTTCTATGGTCAGGATGTCTCCCATTGCTTCTTCCGTTGGGTTTCCTTTGGCACTTGGTGCCCAGTCGGGATGACCGCCACCCTCCTCACGGGAAGGGCCAGGGTGCTTCGGCCACGGGCTTCATCTTGCCTAGCACTTTGGCAAGGTTTAGGCATTCGCCCGTCGTGTGGCCCGTATCCTAGTGGTACTCGTAGTCCCGATTGGAGTTCCTACACGCCGCCGTGTCCTTCCTCATTGGTCTCACGGATGGCAAGCTGCCGATTCCTCGCCCAGGGTGAGGAACACCTGTCGCTGGTTTGTCGTCGGGGCCGGTCCGAACTCCCGTCGGCCCCTGCCCCTGGGTGCGCTGACCTTGCATGTCGTTGCCTGCTGCGCGGTCGAAGGCTTGAGCTGCGATTGTTGTTGTTGTTGTGGCTGTTGTCCCCCTCCCCTGGGTGGAGTGCCTTTGTGTTTCTGCTGGCGCTTGTGATCCTGTATTTTCGCTCCAAAGTAATCCTCCACGTTGGATTCCACATGGGATCTCTCCATGGCTTCCGAAAAAGTACTCGGGGGTTTCCTCACGAGGTCCTTTGCGAAAAAAGTGGGCCTCATGCCAACGCTGAGGGCGTATAGGACTGTCTCCTCCTGTATCCCCTCGATTATCAGGATTTCCCTCGCGAACCGGTCCATGTATTCGCGTGTGTTCTCAAAGTCCCCCTGCTTGGTAGCACTGAGGATGGCTCTATTCTTTGGCCTTCTTCGTCGGTGCGTGAAAGTCGTTCTAAATGTCTTCTCCAGGTCCTATTAGGTCTGGACGGACCCCGCAGGGAGCGTTCTGTACCATGCGATTGCATCGCCTGTGAGCGCTCTGCAGAACATCCGACACCAGATGTCTTTCCGGTTCATTTTATCCTTCATGTTCGTTCTGAACGAGTGGAGGTGATTCTCCGGGTCGGTGTCTCCCTTATAAAAGGGGATCTTCGGGGCTCTCCAGCTAGGGGTATTCGCCCTCGAGCAGATGTTGTGCTAGAGCCTCTCCTCCGGCCCTGTACAACGTTACGCGCCGCTCCCAGGATCTCCGCCTCCTGCTTCGTCCGACTCCAGAGTGTGGCGGTCGATCGTGAGTTGGAAGACCTGCTCCTGCAGTTTTCGTTGACTTTCTTGCAGGGCGGAGACCAGTTTGGTGATCTTCGTGTTCTCCCGTCTATCCTCTCTTTCGCCGCGTCTCTCTTGGTGACGCTTGTCGCGTCCCTTCCTCCCCCTCTTCTCGGTGGGGGTTGGGGACTTGCTCGGCCTCCTCCGCCTCCGATCTTCTTCTCGTCCAGGCGATGTGTCTCCTCCCGTATTTTAAGTGCCTTGGCGAGGCGCTCTCTCCTGTGCGATAGGCCGGGCTCGGTTCTGTCCGGGTCTTCCTCCATTGTGTCTATCCACGATGGTCTCATTGTCTTCAGAGTCCTCTCTGGGTCGTGGTGTCTCCCCTGTGGTAGCCGCTGCCGGTGGCTATCCTTCTCTCTCCGCCGAGTTGTGTGCTCAATTCACGTCAGGTTCACCACTGATGGTATGTAGACTCACAGATGAATGCTCACATACACAACTCCTTATAATCTCCTTTCTAGCTGTCAACCCCCTCCCCTGTTGGACCAGGGGAGGTATTTATAGTGTTAGCCCAGGAGGCCTGCAGGCTGCTCTTCCGGGTCCGGCCCTTCCGCGCGGTTGGGCCTGGAAGCAGACTGTTCGGTCCACGGTCCGTTGGGACGGTCTATGGTACCAACAGGGTGACAACAGGACGGGTCGTGGATTCTGAGACAATGCAAACCGGGGAGATGAGGTGAAATTTTTATTCCATCAACTATTCAAACTGGGGCACGAAACGGGCAGTACTGGGACGACCTACCCTGTACTTCTCACCCTTAATTGAATGTGAAAAATAGGAGAAAAAATTTGAAAGAAACGTAAACCAGTGAATCACGGGTGGTGAGTTTTGAGGCAACAAAAATGAATGGATAAAATTGAGTTCTTAATTAAAGAATCTATCACATCTAAAAAAAAATTATAAATTATTATTCTCCCTAAACGATACCCTCTAAAAAATATTTTGCCCAAACGATCCTGAATCTGTGGACTCTCAAAGTTTCGTTTCTGTAAGTTTCTTAATTATCTAAATGTGTCCGATGGATAAGAAAATGTTTGTAGATTTGTCTATGGTATTTTCTTCTTCTATTTGTCTATGATATTTTTTTTTCCTGTTTCATCCATTAGTATATTCTGTTAAATTTTTTCTTTTCTTCAGATTAATGTGTTTTTATATATTTATATGTTTCAATGCGTGAGTTTCTTCTTGTTTTTCATCTATAAAATTAATCCTTTCAATGTGGAATTGAAATCAGAAAGATCAATACAATTAACATTACTAGGTGTTTGAGATT
Organism: Zostera marina; assembly: GCA_001185155.1. Classification (NCBI taxonomy): domain Eukaryota; kingdom Viridiplantae; phylum Streptophyta; class Magnoliopsida; order Alismatales; family Zosteraceae; genus Zostera; species Zostera marina. The sequence goes on from LFYR01002156.1 coordinate 175,106, forward strand.
ATTCATCATTCTATTTTTTCTTTTTCAGATCAACTTTAAACCCTAATGGTATTTCAATTGCACATCATAGAACATATAAACATAATTTGAAATTGTTATTTGGCTCTTTTTTTATCAAAAAAATCACACTTCCCAACACATTAAAATACCTTTTCAATTTCTATCAATTATTTTTTAAATTTTCCTATCATTGTTTTTCAATTTTAACATGAAACCTAATTGAATTTTTTTCTACTTTTCTGGATGTTTCAATTCATAATTTAGGTTGTCTAACATTCCTTCTCTCCATCCTCTTTGGGTAGCTTCAAGTTTTTTCTGCACACATCAGAAGTGTGAAAATAGTAATGGTAAGAACTAAACTATATTTATCTGTCTTTCGTGTTAACCTTTATTTTAAATTTACATATATAAATTATACTAAATTGATGTTGATTTTTTTTAATTCAAAAAAATTAGGATTTCGTACCTCCTCCTCTATGGCTCGAAAAATTGTTGAAATTTGATTTAAAAGAGCGCTGTCATGTTTACTCAGTGTGTATAGATAATTACTATTGCATAGATTGCAAATGTAATCGTCTTTGCTATCGATGCGATCACGATCATATCAATCACAATACTCTTCTGGTATTTTTTTCATCAATTGTGATTGATATTCTCTAAAAAAATGTTAATTCATCTTATTTTTCGTTGTCGTTGATTTAGATTTTTAAGTATGATGGACAAAGTATAGTGCTAGTGTCAGAAGTGGCCGAATACATCAACATTTCTAACATTATCATTGAGGATTGTGATGGAGATAAAGTCCTCTTTCTAGAGTCGAAGGGAAACCCTAGTGTTTCAAGATGTGAAGCATGCTCAATTAGCGACGGCTTGCCCATCAAATTCTGTAGCATTGCTTGCAAGGTTAATATTTATATGCATCCTATTTTTACTTATTAATCAATTTATCAAATATTGAAATTGTGGGTTTGATTCTCATTTCACAGTTCAAAATTTATTCAATTAATCTTACTGAGAAGTCAAAGTAATACAAATTTGGAATTATTGAAGGCTAAGAACACTCAACTTTTAGGTTATAAAATAAAAGAGAAGTAATTTTATTTACTGAGAAAATCAATTTTAGATCGAGGTCTTCGAACTCCGGCCAAGCAGCTTTGAAGATTTACGAGAAGCTCGCAATAATTGAAGGCAATTAATCTTGAAGATTAGAAGAGACAAAGACTACAAATACAATTAGTTCATTTAAATTTTCTTAGAATTATTCATTTACAACTTCACAAATATTATTATTATTTTATTGTAAACAAACATATTTTAAAATTATTTTTATAATGATTGAGACTTGAGAGATTAATTAAGAACAATTGAAATCAATATAGGAGTACTTAATGGGTAGTTTTATATCTTGTTAAAAGAGTTTTGTTCACGCTTCAACTGCTTATAAATAATTATAAAATACGTCTAATAAAAAAAGATTAGGTCAATCGTTCATAGTAACTATGAGTGTAAATGAGTTTAATTTCGATTGGCTGACTTAGACCTAGACCCATGAAGTTAGTCTGAGTCGAGTTCAGGTCCAAACATGACATTGACCGTCAATCATTTTCGAAAATTGGACTGATTCAACTATGCCAGCTGGGTCGAAAACCAAATTAATCACGTAATTAACATATTGATTATAAGTAATATAGATTTATTTAATTTTCAATCTCTCAACAACTTGATTTTAAGCTGTCTCCTTAATTGTCTCGATCGATCACTGCCATATATATAACTTATAAAATAAACGTGCATGTTTCATGATTCATGATTTCATGCATTTACTTGGCTAGAACTGTTTCAAGAATTGAAGGTTTGATTTTAATTTTAATGAAGTTGGCCTTTCGTTGAAAAATATATGATAAATGAATTGATAAGATATGTAGAGTGAAGAATATACCTCATGGCTTCATCTCTGATACCATAAGTCATGTCATTAAAGGGTAACTTACATATATTGACAAATTAGTGAATTTGAAATTATGTCGGTAAATTTATTTTTACTTTTAACCCTACTTGTAAATTTGAAATTCAGACAGAGCATTGTCCTTTTTGTCTATTCTTTTTTATAACTTTAATTAAAATTTTCATTTATATGTATAGGATTGAATTTAAATAAATTTTTTATTATAGTAGTTGAGATGATATTTAACATTAAAATACCTAAAACTTCTACCCCACTTGCCATGTTGCATTAAAGTCCCACATGACAGATCCAAAAAATCAAACCAGTTGGCATTTCAAATTTTCATTCTCCCTCCAAAGAATTATGTAAAAAGATATCGACAATTTTCAGGTGTGTCGGTGCGTTAAAATACATCGTGCACATCTTATCTTTTTATTTTTAATTCAATAGTTATAATAATGTACTGTACAATACACTATTTAACATACGTACGACGAAAAAAAATGTACAACAAAAAACATTAAATCATTTACGACGAAATGTTTAGACGTATTTTGATGTACAGAAAATCTGTCCAAAAAAAATATTACTCCTAATTAGCGATAAATTGTAAATGCATGATAATAAAAAATATTTAGAATTATATTTAGTACCATATCGGTAAAATATAAAAAATGACAAGAAAGTTTAGCTTATAAATAAAAACTATCTGACTAAAATTAAGTTTGAAAGTAACTTGTAAATTTTTTTAATAATATGATTACGAATCAAATAATAAATAAATCGATTCGTGTTGTATTTTTTTAGGAAATTAAATATCTATATATTAAATATTCGTGTTGTATTCCATGTCAAGAATCTTGACACGAATCGTTATCTTTAATTTCAATCTATCTCAGTCTTTTTCTCTTCTATAAATACCCTCTCCTCCTCCTCCAATTTCATCACACATTTACAACACTCTTTTTTTCCTTTCTTCCTTCCTCTGGTGGAGGTAGAGAAACATGAAATGCCTGGAGATGTTGCCTGAAGGGAGACAAAGATCTCGTTTTCTAGTTGTAGGTTCATACGATAATACAATCAGGATACTTTCATCAGACCCTGATGATTGTATGCAGATATTGAGTGTCCAAAGTATGTCATCACCTCAGGAGTGTTGAAGAGTCAACAATGACAATTACTCTAACCAAGTATTTGATATTCAAACTAATCATCCAATCACAAAATGAAAAGTCAAGTCATTACATGATAACCCATGTTATTATTTATAGAGCTAAAAACTACTAACTAACTATATTTAACAAAGTGATAAGATTGAATCCGGTTGACATCCCCTCCCAATCTTTGTATGCTTTGTTTCCTTAAGTGTAATATAGCAAAAGAGGGATTAAAAACCCAGCGTGCTTCTCATTCTTTTGCATATTTATTTTGATTCTGGGAAAACCTTTCCTTGCTTAACTGTCCACTAAGAAATATAAAGAAATTTCAAGCAAAACAAACTTGTTATAGCCATCTTTAGAGTATCCTTAGTAGACAAGCATCTGCTAGAGTCCTCTTAATCGTCTGTAAACACAAAAATTTACAGCAGTATTAGAGTTTTTTTTTTATATATAGCAGAAAGAAAAGAAGAGAAAAAAATATAGTAGAAAACAGAATTCGTAGATCATCACAAAGAATATTATTATCAAATTATTATTATGATATTCCGAAACAACAAACAAAAAAAAATAAGATACATATTTCAGAGAGAAAATCATAGAGTAAATTTCATTTTTAATCTTCTACAAAGATTTAGGAAGATATCATAAGATACTGCTTTAGTAAAAATGTCTGCCAGTTGTTGAGAAGAGCTCACATGTCTGATTTCTAGAAAACCTTTAGTGACTAATTCTCTGACAAAATGAATGTCAGTCTCAATATGTTTAGATCCCTTCTTTATTACTGGATTTTTAGCCATAAAAATGGCTGAATTGTTGTCACTGTGTATGAGTGGGATGTGTTTAAGTTTGTGTCCTAAATCCCTACAGACGAAATGTGACCATCTCATCTCAGCTGCTAGAGATGCCAAAGCTCTATATTCTGACTCTGCACTGGATCTGGAAACTGTATTTTGTTTCTTTGATGACCAGGTAATTAAATTTCCACCAATGAATAGGCAATATCCAGTAGTGGATTTCCTTGTATCTGGAGATCACCTGCAAAGTCGGCATCGTAGAAGCCAATCATTCTGTGATGATCATCTTTATTTTTGGAAAAATGCAGACCATGACTAAGTGTGCCTTTGATGTACCTTAGAATTCTCTTAGCAGCAACCCAATGTGATGTTTTTGGTTCATTCACAAATTGAGCGACTTGGTTAATGGAGTAAGTGAGATCTGGCCTGGTGAGTGACAGATATTGTAAAGAGCCTACTAATGCTCTAAAACCAGTAACATCTTGTACAAATGTCCCTTCATCTTTAGATAGTTTTGAATTTGGAAGAACTGGGTATTTACAAGGTTTACAGTTTAACATATTGTTTTTGCCAAGAATGTTAATTGCATACCTAGACTGATGAAGATCAAGAGATCCGTCAAAATTATAAACTACTTCCATTCTTAGAAAAAACTTTAACAGACCCAGATCTCTGCATCTGAATTCTTGACACAAATGTCTGATAAATGTTTCCACTTCATTGTTGTTGTTTCCAGTGATGATTAAATCATCTACATATATGACAACCCAAATGAGTATGTTGTCTTGATCATAAGTAAACAGTGAAGTGTCGGCCTGACTATTTGTAAAATTATTTAAAATTAAGAAGCTACTAAGTCTGGAATACCAAGCCTTGGGGGCTTGTTTCAACCCATATATAGCTTTGTTCAAATGACATACAGATTCTGGGTATTTAGAATTTGCAAAACCCGGGGGTTGAGCAATGAATACTGTCTCTTTTAGTTCTCCTTGTAAAAAAGCATTCTTGACATCAATCTGTCTGAGAATATAGCTATTATTTACTGCTAGAGATAGAATAATCCTAATGGTTGAAGACTTAACTACTGGGCTGTATATCAGCCCATAATCAACATTTTCATGTTGTTTAAACCCTTGTGCCACTAGTCTGGCCTTGTATCTTTCAATTGTTCCATCTGATTTCCTTTTAATTTTGAACACCCATTTGGTTCCAATAACATTCATGTGTTGTTCAGGAGAGACTAGATTCCAGGTCTTATTATCAATTAAAGCTTGATACTCTTCTTTCATAGCTTGAAGCCAATGGGGTGTCGTCATGGCTTGTTTATAATTTTTGGGAGTTTCTTGTAAATCTTCAACTGTTTGAACTACTAATGCCTTTGGCATATTTACTTCAAAAATGTCATATTTCGAAGAAAATTTTGAAAGTCTACTACCTCTTCTTACTTGTTGTAGTTATGTGTTGGGGTATAGTGCTAGTGGAAATGATAGGTTCTTGATTTATTATGGATTGATGATTACTAATTCCATTAGAAATTTCTATGGGAGAAGCAGATTCTTCAGTATTTTCTCTTGTATTTTCAGAATTTTGAATGTTTACCGAAACTTCTTGACTTTCTCTAGAATTTAAAGACCGTACAATTTGTTTTTGATCATCTATAGGAAGTGGAAGCCTAACAATATTTTGAATTGGTTTTTGAGAACCCTTAGTCGTTTCTAATATAACCTTATAATCTTTATATGGGAAAACATTTTCATGAAATTGTACATTTCTAGAAATTATTATTTTGGAATCATGTAATCTAAGACATTTATATGCCTTATGAGATGGTGAATATCCTAGAAAACAACAATAAGAAGAAGTTGGTTGAAACTTATTTTTTAAATGTTTGGGAATAAGAGGAAAGCATAGAGAGCCAAACACTCTAAGGTATCTAATATCTGATTCTTTGTTATATAACAAAGAAAAAGGTGACTGAAACCCTAATTTCTTTGAAGGAAGTCTGTTAAGAGTGTAAACAGAAGAACTACAGGCTTCAACCCAATATTCTTTCGGGATATCAGAATGAAAGAAGAAACATCTTGTCATTGCTACAAGATGTCCATGTTTTCTTTCTACTAAGCCATTTTGTTCAGGAGTGAAAGGAGTAGAAAATCTATGTTTGATTTCAAATTCCTTACAATGGTTAGAGAATTTTGAATTTAGAAATTCTCCACCACAATCTGATTGTATGGATTTGATTTTACGATCTAGAGAATTCTCAATAAGTCTTTGGAATCCTTTAAAATTCTCAAACACTTCATCCTTAGATTTTAAAGGATAAAACCAAGAAAATCTTGAATATTCATCCACAATAAGTAAGTAGTACCTATAACCATGAATTGAAGTTGTAGGTGCGGGGCCCCACACATCCATATGCAAAACTCCTAAAGGTATGTTACTATACTTTATTCTAGATTTAAAGGGCAATTTTTTCATTTTATTCATAGGACATACAATACATTTTTCTTTACTTTTATTAGTTTTAATATTGTGAATCTTAAATAATTCAGAAATGATATGAGATGATGGATGTCCACATCTCATATGCCATATGTTATATGGTATTGATAGAACAGATGAAGCTGCCCTATGCTTAACCATAGACAAATTGCAGTTAAGTTTCCTATAATGATTAACAAAATACAATCCATTTGATCCAAATCCATTTAAAATTTGTTTTCCAGATTCATTGTCATTAACTGAAAATTTATTACCATTTAAGATGAATTTGCAATCTAAATCATTAGACATTGCTTGTAAAGAAATTAAGTTCATTTTTAATTTTGGGACACATAAAGCATTTTTAAGAATTAATTCACCCAATTCAGATTTAAGTTTAATATTTCCAATATGAGATATATGTAATCCTAAACCATTACCAATTGTTATGAAAGAGTTACCTGAGTACTCCTGAGCCTCTGATAAATTATCGAGGTCAGGAGTCATATGAGCCGAAGCTCCAGAATCCAAGATCCAGTTTCCTTCTGTAGAGTCATCAGTGACAGCAGCAGCTAATGCCTTTAGAACTTTCCTGCATGTCTTTGCTGAATGCCCTGGTGTATCACATATCTGACAAACAATGGAAAAATTTGAATTAGAATTCTTAGATCTTCTCCAACGATATTTAGAATCATTCTTCTTATTATTAGGAAAAGAATTTCCCTTCTGATTCCTGTAATTGCTGGAGTCATTCCTGTAATTGTTTCTAAATTCTATAGAGTCACTTCTAGAGTCATGTCCAGATCTAAATCTTGCAGCAAACGCATTAACCGGAGGATCGTCGGACTTGGGGTTGATTTGAAGATGACGCTTGAGGAATGCTTCCTCTCTGATTACTAGATGTATAAACTGTTCAAACAGAAGATTCGGCTGTGAATGTACCGAAGACATAAATGGGCGATACTCAGATCCAACCATCACAGACGAAATCTATTTTATCCCTATCGGCAAGATTATCTCCAGCAGCGGCCAAACTGTCGATTAGGGCTCGGACTTTAATAACAAAATCTGTCATGCTCTCGGAGTCGGATTTCTTCAAGACTCGGAGCTCATCCCTCAAGCTTTGCGAATGACAAATTTTCCTCGGCGATAAATGGAGATCGAGATTTTCCCAACAAGCACGGGCGCAGTCGTGATTAATGACTAGAGAGAACATCGACGGCCCAACAGCAGCTTGAATCCATCCAAGAACAATAAAGTTCTTCTTCCTCCAAACACGATACAAAGGATTTTCTGTTCCATCCGCTTCTAATTTCGCCGGAGGAGTTGTTCTGGGATCAACAATATCTGAAATATCATAAATCTTGAATAAATTCTCCATTTGAGCCTTCCAAAATAAAAATGTCGCTCCACTCTCAAGAGGAACCCTAATCCAATGTGCAACATTGCACTTGTGAAGATCATCAAATTGATTTGATGAAGAGGAAACCATCTTCTGAGATCAAGAAAATAAAGAGCGCACAATCACCGGAAATCAAGAAGTAGCGACGAAAATCACAGTGACTGAAATCAAGAGCAGCGACGAGGCGACGAAAATCAGACGACGACGAAATCAGCGACGACGAAATCAGCGACGAATGATTGGATCAGCGGCGACGAGGCGAGGAATCGCGAAATCAGACGACGACGAAATCAGCGACGACGAAATCAGCGACGAGGCGATGCAATCGCGGAAGGAGGCGACACAATGAAACGCGACGACGACGACTGAAACAAGAGGACGCCGGCTGAAACGAGGCGACGCACTGGATCGCTCGAAATCGCGGAAGCTTTTCCCTTTTTTATTTTGGTCAAGAAAGAAAAATCGCAACAGCTCGAGGAGAAAAACGTAAATGTCAAGACTCAAAAATACTCAACTGATACCATGTTGAAGAGTCAACAATGACAATTACTCTAATCAAGTATTTGATATTCAAACTAATCATCCAATCACAAAATGAAAAGTCAAGTCATTACAGGTGTCGATTGGAGGAGAGGATGGTGCCGATCACCCTACACGTGTGTTTTATAATACTGGGTTTCAGAATTAATGGTGATCTTTTCAGGACAGTTGTAGATATGGTCACTGGTCAACTGACGGATACTAGGTCCAGATTTTTGGGTTCAAGGCCACCTAAACTATTCTCTGTTATGGTTAGAGGTAGACGGGCAATGATTTGTTCGTCAATGGCAGTTTATAGAGAAGAATTAAATATTTTTACAAGGAAATTCATACTTCTTCCCAAGTGGAAATCTTTAGTCATTATTGAAAGTGATCAGGGAGCATTTACTGCACAAGAACGTGAGGAATCTAAGAAGGAATGAGGCATCCAACTGTGTCAAAAAAGTAGGAAAAGTCCTTGGTGTATTATTTTGAGTTTTTTTGAGATGAACAATTGAATCATTTTGGTTTCTCTGGAAAGCAGGGCAGATTTTAGGTTTGGTTGTTTATTTATTAGCAGAAAAAACAGGAAATCATGGTCATAACTCATAAACAACCCAAGTAAGAAAAATCATTGTTTATCAACAATGTTCATATATATTAAAAAACAGCAAATTGGATGGAAAATTATAACATGCATGAATAGCACAACATGCATTCTAGAATTACAGGACAATGAAGGTGTGTTTAGTCTTTGCACTATTAATTTCCACGACAAAGATCATGGAGTACTCGTGTGTATTTAGTCTTTGCACTGTTTAGTATTTACATTTTTTTATTGCCAGGACCCAATTAACCCTTGGTTAAGTTGGTTTGATATAAAACCTGTCTTGAGTATTGATAAAAAATTCAAACATATATATATAATGGAAATAGAAGAGTGTCGACAGTACATCGTATGATAAAGGAAAATCGTTTGTAACCGATAATGTAAGTATTTAATCAATTTATATATTTTCTATATTTTTGTTTTATATAAATAAAATAACGATTTTTTCATTATATTTAAAATTTCATTTATAGGTTGATGATATAGTGGAGAATGCGATAGCTCGTCAAATGAAACTTTTCAAACAATATACTAGCGCTCTTCAAGCTCAAAATACGAACATGCACATACCGGATTTTCTGTCATCTGGAGCGTCGACGTCACAAACATCAGTGTAGCAGACTCCTCCTCAACAAACGATTGAACCAGAGGAGCAAACTCGTGGACGATCAATCAATATTTTTCATAACGAAATATCAAAGTCAAATTTAGTATTTAAAAACACTTTTTCAAAAAAGAAAAAGAAGGATAATCAACAAAATAGAGATGAAGATAGTTAGCGACTTAATTCTTCAAAAAACTTTTTATTTTGTTTTGTCGTAAATTATTTTAAATATTATCGACTATTTCAATCACAATTAAAATTTCATTATCAATTTCAATTTTATTTTTATTTTCATTTAATATAATTTCTAATAAATAATATATAATTAATTAAATAAATAAATAAATAAATAAAATAAAATAAAATAAATAAAATAAATAATTATTCAAATAAATAACCAATATGTCCCGGCAGCCTGGCCGCAATAAATTGAAATTTACACCAGCAATTTACTAGTGACTATGCCGCTAGTAATTTCGATGAATAATCGGATTCCAAAAAATATTGCCAGTGGCCTGGCCGCCAGGAAATGACTAAGCTGACGATATTACTTCTGGCGATGGCATACCGACGGCCTAGACGCCAGGACACCATATACAGGCAGTCAAGCCGTCAGAAATGGCCGCCAGAAATACGCTGGTTTTTTGTAATGAATATATCTATTCAATCTTAATTTTATATGTTTCCCATTTTCTTGATTGAATTACTGTCTATGATTGTTCTTTCTTATTCTTTACAATGATAACTAAATTCGATATTCGACGAACTATTCGGTTCAGTTAGCTAAACGAACCGAACCCGAATTTTGAAATAAACTTGTTTAATTAAACGAACCGAACACAAACCTTGGTTGAGGTTCGACGAATGATTCGGTTCGTTTAACATTGTTATTATATTTTATTATTTTATATTTATATTCTAAACTTATATTATATAATATTTTATTATAGATTTATATTATATATTTACAGCTTTTTTCAGTTAGCTCAGGTGAGCTCAAAAACGCTCACCTTATCTGAGCCGTCATTTTATTTTATTGTTTTTTAATCATTTGTTGTAATAGAGAATTGGTATAGATGATATGAGACAGCATTGGTATAGAGAATTATGGGACGTCACAAACATCAGTACAACATAATCACAACCAAATTTCCATGTAGGAAGGCATTTTGGACATCCATTTGGTGCATGTCCCATTTTTGTGCTACTGCTATAGCTATGACAGTCCTTAGGGTTGTCATTTTGGATACAGGAGCAAAGGTTTCATTGAAGTCAATGCCTTCAATTTGGTTGTAACCTTTGGCTACTAGTCTAGCCTTATATTTTTCGATGCTTCCATCACTGTTGAATTTAGTTTTATAGACCCACTTGCATCCAATGGGTTTTTTGTCATTTGGCATGCTCGTGATGGTCCATGTTTGGTTATGTTCAAGAGCCTGTAGCTCTTGCTTCATAGCATTGTTCCATTTCATGTGTTTGGATGCTTCCTTGTAGGAAGTTGGATCCAAATTGTTCTTTATTGTTGTTAAAAATGCAGAGTGTTCGGGGGTAAAGTATTGAGAAGAGAGCATGTTCTCAATTGGGTGTCTAGTGGATGCTGCTTGTAGAGAGAAGTCTTTTAAGTATGATGGTGTTTTCCTATTTCTTTTTGGTCTTGGTGCATCCTCTTCTGGGATGCTTGGTGCATTCTCTGTTTCATGTTGTGTTTCTGGGATTATTGGTGTGTCCTCTTCTTGTGAAGGAGGTGTGAGTGTGTATGTGTTCTCATCTGATCTGTTGTCTGTCTCTGATGTATCAAAGATGTTTTCTTGATACTGTTCTGTTTGTTCTTTGAAGGGAAAGATGTCTTCAAAGAATGTTACATCCCTGTTTGTAAAGATTTCTTGGGTGGATGTATCTAGTATGTTGTATCCTTTCCTTTGAGGAGAATATCCAATGAATATTCCCTTTATTGACCTGTTGTCAAATTTTGATTTTGTTTTATTATTTGTGGCATAACATAGACACCCAAATACTTTTAGGATGTCTAAATTTGGTTGTTCCCCAAATAGTCTGAAAAATGGAGTTTCATTATCTAATACTACAGCTGGGGTCCTGTTTATTAGGAAGACAGCTGTTTTGATGCATTCCCCCCAATACTTTAGGGGAATGTTAGATTGGATCATTAGTGACCTAGCCACTTGTAGTATGTGTTGATGTTTTCTTTCAACTCTTCCATTTTGTTGTGGGGTATATGGACATGACAGTTGGTGTGCTATACCATCTGTTTTAATTATGTTTTGGAATTCTTTGGATAAGAATTCTGTACCATTGTCTGACCTTATGGTATGGACAGTGGTTTGGTGTTGGTTTTTAATGTTTGTTAGAAATTGTTTGAATTTGGTGGATGTTTCTGACTTGTTTATCATTAGGAAGACCCAAGTTGCTCTGGAATAATCATCCACTATGGTTAGGAAGTAGTTATTTCCTTGATGTGTAGGAGTGTGGAATTTTCCCCATATGTCTAAGTGTAATAATTGAAAGCACCTTGTTGTTTTATTTGAACTTAGAGAAAAAGGGAGCCTTGTCTGTTTGGACAGTGGGCATGTATTACAAAAATTTTTAAAATTCTTTGGAATACAATTGTTTAAGATATTAAAATGATAAAATCTAGAGGGTGCTGGATGTCCTAGCCTCTGGTGCCATATCTCTTCATCCTTTGTTTCCTTCTGTTGGCTGTGATTGGCCTGATTGTCATGCTTTAGGATGTAGAGTCCATTCTTCTTCTCACCCCCACCAATCCGGTTTCCCTGTTGGTCCTATATGGAACAGAAAGTAGGGTGGAAGGTGAATGAGCATTTGATATCCTTTGTTAGTTGGCTTACAGAGAGTAGGTTGACTGAGAATGATGGGATCTTTAAGACATTGTTTAAGGTAATGTCTTTTGTGATTTGAGTGGAGCCACTAACTGAGACTTTAGTGGTTTGTGAATTTGGGAGATGAATGTTTATAGGGTATAGTAGATTTTTTTCATTGTTTAAGCTGGTGTTGGGGGCACACATGTGGTCTGTTGCCCCTGTGTCAATGATCCACTGATCATTCTGTGATTGGGTGCATGCTGTAGTGTTTAGTGAGTAATGTGGGTTGAAGCATGTGTTGTTTTTATAGTAAAACGTACCAGAAGTGCTACCAGACATGTGAGCTTGTGGTTGATTTCCCTTTTGGATTCCTCCCTGGGAGAGTATGGAGATTAGCTCTTCTCTAGTGATGAAGTTTCCTGAAGTCTGTGGATTTTCAGAGGTTTGTGCTTCATCTTCTGCGTTGACATTGTTGCTTTGGTACTTCTTGTATCCTTTGTTGGATTTGTAGCCTTTTTTGTTATTGTACCTTGTGTTGTTTTCCTTTCTTTTGTTGAAGTCCACCCCGTGTAGTCCATGGCCTGGTGGGAAACCATTTTCATAGAAGCAGTTTTCTATGCTGTGATTATGTTTCTTGCATCTTGTGCAGTATGGTTTAGAGTCTTCACTTTGGTTTTGTGGTTTTGGTGTGAAGTTGCTCTTAGATTGTGTGACCAGGGCAGTTCCCTCTTCAGGGTAGACACATTCCCTTTGTGTCTCTTCTTGAAGTACCATTCTGAAGGCATCATCCACAGATGGAGGGGTCTTCTTTTTGAGTATTTGGCCTCTTATCGATAGAAAGGTATCGTTTAGGCCAGTTGTGAATGTGATCAACCTGTCCATATTCTCCCTTTGAATGCAGTTAGGGTTGTTACAACATTCAAAGATCTGATTGTTGTCCAATTCATTCCATAGGCCTTGCAACTTTGCATAATAGTTGCTGACAGATTCACTTCCTTGAGTACAAAGTGCAATCTGTCTTTTCAGTTGTGAAATGACCAGTGAATTGGCCCTGCTGTATTTTTGTTTGAGGTTTTCCCAGAGGGTGGTGGCATCTTTTATGAAGATTACACTTCCTCTGATCTCCTTTGCACAGCTGTTGAGTATCCATGCAGTTACCAGGTCATTACATCTGGTCCAAGGGGTGTAGTAGTTGTCTGTGTTATTGATTGGTTTGGTGATGGATCCATTTATGAATCCTAGCTTGTTTTTGGTAGATAATGATCTTTGGATCTCTACCACCCATGTCTGATAGTTTGGTCCACTAAGTGGAGTTGTCACCAGGCCTAAGCTTGGGTTATCACTACCTGATATGTAGTATGGGCTTCCATCCTTTATTTTTAGCTCATCATTCTTTGTTTCCATTTGCAGATAGAAATGAAAGAAGAGCAAGGAGGTTAATGCGAAGACACACTAGGAATCTTAGAAGAATGAGAGAGCTGAGAAGACACAATATGGATGTGGAAGCTCTTGAATATTTTGGTGATGTGGAAGATGTGTACTCTTCCTCTGATTCTGAATATGAAAGGCCTGTTCCTGTGTTGGATCTTGATTTTCCCTCAGACAGTGATGGTGAGGATGGTGTGGTGTGTCAACAATATCTTTATGACTTTGATAGTGATGACTCTATGCCTGATTATGAAATGTGGAGTGATCCAGATGTGGGTCTGAACTCTGAGGGAGAAAAGATTAATGGTGTTTTGGCTGTGGAGATTCCACTGCCTCCTCGTCCTCCTCAAGAATTCTTTGATAATATCTGGAGGAACAGAGTTGTTTTTGACGATTGAAAGACTTGATTGACTGTCCTTCCTCTTTTTGGTTTGAAACAGCTTGCTCTTTTTGGTGTGGTGACTGTTTCTTTTCTCTTTATAGTTTCTTTTTGTAGAGAAAAAAAACAATAGCAGAAAAATATTTTGTAGGTTTCAGGATGAAGCCTGCTCTGATACCATGATAGAGAATTGGTATAGATGATATGATCAAACAATCATATAAATATGTAATACTTAAGCAATTCAAATGATGAATGAAAATATATATGATGCTTAAGTATATAAATATGTAAATTGTTGATACTGTTGGATGATCGATTGATTGGAATGAAGCTCGATTATCCAACGAATGATTTGCAGGTTTGAAGATGTAATTGCGGAAGTATTTGAGCAGCAGCAAGTGTTGTTGAAGAACAGAGTGTGTGTGTGTGTGTGTGTATAGTTGATGATAGATAGTGAAAAACGTTGATCTATGATGGAGGCTTAGGTAGGTTTAAATACTAAACACCCAACGGCTATATGTTGGTGTTTGGTATTAATCATGATAAGGGAATTAATGATGGATATGGAATTAATGATATATGGGAATTCCTAGAAAAGGAATGTGAGAAGTCATGGAAATATATATATATATGCAGTAGGGATATATATGTAATATACGTTTAACTTGGGGTTTTAATATATGTTTTGATATGTTATATAACTTAGGGGTTTAAAAATAGTATTTACATTAAGGGTGTGTTTATGATTTTAAATCTCTATGGGGTTGTATTTCTAATACTCTTCGAACTTTTCCAGAAGTTATCACTGATGAAGAACTATGTTTGATTCTGACTGCATGTGATGGGATAGAGAAAATCTCGATTCCTAAAGGAACTACCGTAACTACACTAACACTGAGGTATTGCACGGGGTTATCGTCTTTGCCTGAATATTCAGTTCTACAAAAACTAAAACACCTGCACCTCGAGGATTGTGAGAACTTAACATCTCAGGAATTGGCCGTATTCTTACAGAAAGAACGCAATTCTCTGTCTACTGGTATTACTTTAAATTGTCCTTAATTGGAATTCAGTATGTATACAATATACAAGGATGGAAAGAAGAATGGTGGTGATTTGACTCTTGGCCAGGTGAAATTCTTTTGACTCTTGAAATTTTTTCCTATAGTTAATCTTTTGGGTTAATTTGTCAATCATATATGCAGGAGGTTCATGTGATGAAGCAGGACTCTACAAACTTATGTGCAGCGCGGGGAAAGGTAGTCCTAAATCTCTCATCTGATGAAGTCGGTGGAATAAAGCTTGGCAACAATTTTGTGGGTGTTCTTGTTGACAAAATCATCGATCGGGAAGAAGAACTGATTAGATCGTATTCTTCGTATGAGAAAATTGGGGATGTTCTAGGCCAAACCATTGCATGGAGTAGAACACGTTTACGAAAGAATCGAATTATATTGATTGAGCATCCGACAAATTAAAAGGTATGATTCCAATCAAATTTTTATGAGATTTCAAATCTTGAGTAAAATTATAAAATGAACGATCAGAATCACTATCTCATTAGATATCTTTTTTTTAAATATTTCATTGTAACAAATAGAAATTCTTTTTCTTAATCTTAGGTTTTTTTCGAGAGATTTTTCTTCTTCTTAATCTCAAGTTCTTTCGGAAGATTCTCCTTCTCAATTTCAGACTCTTTCGAGAGATTTTAATTCTAAATCTCAAGCTCTTTAATGATCGATCGGTCATCAAAAACGGTTGTTACGCTCATCTGAATTTTCCTTATTCGTATAAACTCAAGTTTCATCACAAAATATTTATTTATTTAGGGGGGAATTTAGCTGAGATAGCAGAAAAGATATATTTTTTAAAGTATCTTATCTGAATCTCCCATATAATATGTTGTTTGTCTTATTTTATTACCAAATAAAATATCGATCCAAGTCTAATTCCAAATATGTTGTTTGTCCTATTTTAAATTCATGTTAGCAAGTCGTATCTTGAAGCACGGTGCAATATTCATCAAACAAAATCATTGATCACTGAAACTGATGATTTGTTGAGCCGTCTGAAACAGTTTAAAGACAAGTATGATGATATTTATGACAAAAAAGATGAATACGTAGAAAAAGATAGTCATAATTTTTCTAATGGTCAGAAGATTGAATATAATCCTTGGAGATCAAGTGTTCCTTCATCTGTTGAAACAATTATCTATGGCCGAAATCATGATGAAACTGAATTAGTCAGGCTATTGAGGTATAAGAAAACACTGAAAATCCAGGGTAAAAACAGCAATTTTACCAAGGAATATAAAACAAGGACTTAAGTGAAATAAAACAATTATAAAGGTTATGGTATAACTATATAAACTATCAATTATCAACCGACAGGGGGTTGTTTATAAAAGTTTCAATAAAAACGTTGACAGAACCTAAGTGTAATAAACAAGAGTTTTTATAATAAAAACTAACTTGAGTTCAAGTATTACTGTGCAGGTAATTAACCCAAGACTCGTGACAAAAGAATTATAGAAGCAGAAGGGCCAAAGTGAAATATTTTCAAATATCCGTTAATGGACCAATCACAACGGCCGAATTTTATTAAGTTTAATTAGTTACGAGATTAGTTTAATCTTTGTATTAAATATCAATGTATTACAATACAATTTATCAATTCAATACAAAGTTAATACTGGTAAAACCAGATTAAAGAAATAACTCTTCAAACTGTCTTCTCCTTCTCCTTAACGACAGTTTATTCCGGTAAAAGCCCCTTCTCCAGTGGGCGACGAACCCTAGCCAGCAATCTGGCAACTCCGCAGCACTTCGACCATCCCCGGCTTGAGGAAGTCACTGCATTGTCTGCTACGCCTCCTCCGCGACCTGAAGTTAACATGGTATCTGCCGCTAACGCTCCAGGCGTACCTCCGGTCAATCGTCCGGCCGCTTCCGCATCAATACCTCCGGCCAATATCAGAGAAGAGTCTGTGGCACTACTAGCATTCAACAACCCACTACAGACTCCAGTAAATTCACGGAATTCTTCATTTGGGTTTACTGGAAAATCAAGAGCAAAGGATCATGAGGAGGATTTCTATCAAGGATCTTTTTTCAAGAAACAAAGATCCGACAGGTATATCTCTCCACTACAAGATCCAGAGTCTCCTTTTTTCTTGACCTCCGGTGATCATCCGGGGGCAATTCTAGTCCCTGATAGATTAGTTGGTGAGACCAACTACATTACTTGGGCCAATGGGATGAAGGTCTCATTGGTGTCAAGAAGGAAAGATGCCTTCATCTCTGGCAAAATTTTGATGCCATCTGATTGCAACAGTAGAGAATACAATATATGGAAAATAGTTAATGGGTTAGTATTGGCATGGATCTTAAATTCAGTATCCCCACAAATACAATCAACCATTATGTATTCAAATAATGCAAGTCAAGTTTGGGTAGATCTAGAGAATAGGTATAAACAAGGGAATGCCCCCAAGATAAACCAAATCAAGTATGAGTTATGTTGTCTACAGCAAGGTTCTATGAATGCTTCTGACTTTTATGACAAGTTTAGGTCTATTTGGGACCAATTGGTACAAGTAGATGAGATCAAAGAGAAATTTTGCTTAGGATGTAAGAAACTCTACCAACAAAAAGAGGAGAATGATATGATACATCAATTCCTCTTAGGACTAAATGAAAAAATTTTCAATCTTAGAACTCAAATACTATCACTAGACAAGCTACCAAACATGAATAAATTGCTTGGATTAGTACTGCAAGAAGAGAAGCAGAGGTATAAGTTCAGGGATAACACAAACGAAAAAAATGAATCAGTTTTCTATGCAAAAGAGAAAAACCCAACAGAAAATACAAAAATTATGTTTTCTAAAAATGGAAAGAAGCTTGACACTAGGTATTATTGTGATAACTGTAAATACTATGGTCATACAAGAGACAAATGTTATCACCTAGTAGGAAAACCTAAAGACAAAAATCAAAAGAGGTTTCAAGGAAAAAAGAATCAAGTCAACAACATAACAACCACAGAGGCTGCAAATCAAGCAACCACCTCCAACAGTCAGCCACAATTAGCACTGACCCAAGTAGAGATTCAGTTGTTCAAGGAACTTATCTCATCTACCAAGTCTAACTCTGGTAAGATTTTTAATTTTTCTTTTAATATAAATAAATTTCTGGAAAAATAAATGATTATATTGATAGATGGATAGTAGATACTGGTGCTTCTCAGCACATAACTGGTAATCTACATCTATTTATGAATCCACCAGCAAAAGAATATAATCATTATGTAACCATACCTAGTGGAAAAAAATTAGTAGTTAAAGGAATAGGTTGCATAAAAATTTCAGAAAACCTAGTTTTAAAAATGTATTGTTTATTCCTGAATTTGAAGTTAATCTAATAGCCATTAGCAAATTAACTTTAGACAATGACATTAAAGTAATATTCAATGATCATTGTTTTCAATTTCAGGAAAACAAGTCCGAGAAAGTGATTGGCAAGGGTGAGTCCCATGATGGACTATATTTCTTCACCCCCCACTACTTTCTAGCAAACCTAGCCATTGATTTCAAAACTTGGCATCAAAGACTAGGACACATCTCCTCAGAGAAAATGAAGACATTAGTCTCCAATTACAACATTAAATGTAAAAACACTAATAGTAGTTGTAAAAGTTCAGATTGTAATAAATTTTTTTTAGATTGTGATAATGATGAATTTTTCAATAAAAAATCTGTTTTGAATAAAATCAATTCTGTTCAATACAACTGCATGATATGTTCATTAGCAAAACAAACTAAATTAAAATTCCTAATTAGTTCTTCCAAATCTAAAAAATTGTTTGATCTAATTCACATAGACATATGGGGAAAATTTCCAATTATGACCCATGATGGTTTCAATTATTTTTTAACCATTGTAGAAGATCTAAGCAGAGGTACATGGATATACTTAATCAAGAACAAATCAATGGCAATAGAATGTATTAATAATTTTTATAAGATGGTTAAAACACAATTTCAAACTAAAATAAAAACCATTAGAAGTGACAATGGAGGAGAGTTCACTTCTAATAGTTTTAAAAAGATGACTGAAAAACATGGGATAGTTCAACACTTCTCATGTCCTTATACCCCTGCACAAAATGCAAGGGTAGAGAGAAAACATAGGCACCTCTTGAACATAACAAGAGCATTACACCTACAAGGAAATATTCCATTAGAATATTGGGGGGAGTGCATCCTAACTGCAGCCCACTTAATTAATAGAATCCCTTCCAAAATCATAGGAAACAAAACACCTTATGAAATAGTTCATAAAAAAATACCAAGTTTTGAAAGTTTAAAAACATTTGGTTGTTTGTGCTATGCATCAACAACTCAAATAGAAAACAAATTTTTTCCTAAAACTTTTCAAGGAGTATTTATGGGCTACCCAAAAGGGGTTAAAGGATACTCCATATTAAGGCTTTCAGACAAGAAATTCATTATTTCTAAAGATGTATCTTTTAGGGAATCAATATTTCCATTCAAAGATAATGTAAATTCAGAAAACACAAAAAAATTAAAAAATTTTGAAATTTTTTATGATAATATGTTTTTATATCATGATGATTCGAATAAAGCCTGGTATGACTATAAAAACTATGATCAAAGAATCAAAACAAAAAAATCTGATCTAAACAACAAAACAAGATCAAAAAATCAAAAAATCAAAAACTGAAAAAAATTCAGATTCAAGGTCAACAAAAGGCCCAAATAAATCCAGAGTATATTGAAATAAGCAATAACTCACAAAACCAGTTGATAAATCAAATGGAAAGTAAAACTGAAAATAAAAACTATGAGATTGAATCAAATCATAGTCATAGATATAGAGGCTCTATTAATAGTTTTGGAAATTTCCAAAACAATTGTATTTCTGAAAATATTCAGAATAAAGATCATTCTGAGAATATTCAGAATTCTGAAAATATACAGAATGCATATAATTCTGAAAATTCTCAGAATAGATGTAATTCTGAAAATATTCAGAACACTAACAATTCTGAATATATTCAGAATAATGATGAAACAAACTCATCAAATATAGAGCCAACAGCACAAAAACTAAATATCATCTCTGAAATTTCAGAAGATGAAATTGAACAGTCTCAGGCTGTCCCCTGCATAAGTCCAGGAAAACAAATTGAAATACCTAAAAATAAAACCACAAGGGCAGGTAGGGTAATTCATATACCACAAGCATATAAAGACTTCTTCCTTGAAAATGATAAGGAATATGGAACTAACAATCAAAAAAGAAAATACCCATTGTGTAATCAGGTGTCATATCATAGAGTCAATAAAACTAACAAGAAACTATTTCATCAAATATCAGTACATGATGAACCTCAATCTTATTCAGAAGCCTCTAAAAACCCAAAATGGGTAGAGGCAATGGGAAAAGAAATGGAGGCACTTCATATGAATAACACTTGGACATTAACCACTCTTCCTCATGATAGGAAAGTTGTGGGTTCCAAGTAGATTTATAAAATCAAATATAGACCAAATGGTGAAATAGAGAGATACAAGGCTAGACTTGTAGCAAAAGGATTCACTCAAAAAGAGGGTTTTGATTACTATGAAACTTTTGCACCTGTAGTCAAAATGACCACAATTAAAACAATAATTGCAATTTCAGCAATTAAGAAATGGAACATCTATCAATTAGATGTAAATAATGCTTTTCTTCATGGGGATCTTCATGAAGAAGTATACCTTAATTGAACTTCCCAAAGGAAGGGAGGAAGTAGGTTTAAAATGAATATATAAAATAAAATACAAGCCTAATGGAGAAATAAAAAAATATAAAGTCAGGCTAATAGTCAAGGGTTTCTTTCAGAAAAAAGATTTTGATTTTTATAAAATCTTAATTTGCACATGTTACAAAAATGACATCAGTAAAAATACTAATTGCAATTGTTGCACAAAAAAATGAAATCTTTACCAAATTGATGTAAACAATACCTTTTTCTATGGAGATTTGTATGAGAAAGTTTACTTAAGACCACTCTGCGATTACTCCAAAAAGGAGACGAGATTTTGTATAAAATCAACAAATCTCTATATGGGTTTAAATAGACATCTAGAAACTGACAAGATCACATTGGAAATTTTTGACTTTATACAGACAGATCATATTATTCTCTTTTTACAAGAGACTCTGGTACCATGAAAGGAATTGAAGGAGTTTCAGATGAGATATTTGAAAGAAAAAAAGATATATTATGAGATAAGATTATGTTGAATACAATAATAGATGAATAACATTTATTAAATAGAAATATACAATCATTACTTACATATTTACATGAATACAAAGAAATAAGTAAATAACAGAGAATAAGAAATTATCCAGTAATTTTAAATTTTAATTATTTAAGAAGCTTGAATGGTCTGATCATGGAGTTATCTTCGTGATCCAGAATCTGCATGGATAAAAAGAAAAAGGAAAAATGTTTAAAAATCGGGTTAAAAAGATGACCGGAAACGGAATAAACAACTTACATGACAATGGTAGACGTAACCGGGTTCCGCCGTTGCGTCGAATGGAAACGGTCCGTTATTCTCCACCATATCGAACTTGACGACGACGGTGGTCATCGATCCTGTCTCTATCTTCACGATATTCTTCCATGTCTTCTCGTATTCGACGATATTTTTGGTGTTATTGTTCGCCGTCGACGTCGTCGTCGGCAAGTGACGGTCAACGTTGCACTTTTCTGCATCGTTCGTCTGCGTCATGCAGTTGGTGAAGTCTTGAAGATCGGTCAATTTCTGGATTTTCAACGCTTGGAATGCGACCAGGTGTAAGTGCAGCGGATGATCATCTGGAGTGAGGTTGATGACCTCCCATATCTCAGTGCTTCCCAGTTTCGGCGTCTCACTCACCGGATCTTCCAACCTCTTTCCATTTATGTACAGATGCGTTACTTCCCCGGTGATATTGCTCCAGTACTCGTACATAACGATGTATCTCCTCAACGTCGCCTGTTTCGCAGCCTCCACTACCGATGGGTAACGGTCGGAATCCGCTATCAGATTCGCTGGCACCGTCGACGTGTCCGGAGGGCAGGGTGATTTTTTGGGTTCCACGATGAACTTCATTATCCTGTTGTTCGGAATCGACGTCGGAGTTCCATCGGGATACGGATAAGGCGCGTCGTTGGTGACTTCTATCTCCGTCGTGTTGACTCCCACGCTCGAGAAGTCCACCACCACATCGAACGTCTCCGCAGGAGACAGGATAAACGACTCGGTGGCCACCGGTTTCGGGAGGTAGGAAGCGTCAGATCCGACGACGGTAAAATTCATCCCGTTGGACAATCTGACGTTGAAGTATCGAGCATTACTGGTACTGATCACACGGAACCGATACTTCCTCCTCTGTACGTTCATGAAAGGCCATGCTTTTCCATTGACGGTTATGGTATCACCGAAGTACTCCGGTTGCCACTGAGGATGCACGGTCGGGTCGTTTCCGGTGGAATTCATGTATATAGACCCATCGGTATTAAAGCTCCGATCTGCGATTATGAGATGTCGATCGAACTCCGATCCACATGGAAGATTCATGGGGCGTTCGAAAGTGTGGTTACGTATAACATAAGGTCCGACAAGTCCGGCGAGGAGGTTCTGACGGGTGAGGCCGAGAGCGTGGTCATGGTACCAAAGATTCCCCGGACGCTGCATATTCAGGTAACGATACGTCGATCTGGACCAATAAGGCCCCGTCTCCTTAAATCCAGCAGTGAACCACGCAAATGAACTCCCGTCACTCTCCGGCTCGGTAACTCCGGCGTGGAGGTGAACGACAGTCGGAACTCCACCGTTTTTGGGAATGGCGGTCGGTACGGTGGGGTCCCATGGGAGGATGTGTTTCTTCGGTAAGTGGTTTCTCCACTCCACGTGAGTGGCCACACCTTGAAGAGCCTCGATGGTGGGCCCAGGAAATGTGGCCGACCGTTTGGTTTTACCGTACACGAACACAGATGATTCTGCCAAGTCACGATGGAATCTCTACAAGAATCTTATCAGATTTTAGAATCTATCTAATTATTAGATTCAATCAATCAAAATTACCATCTAACCCTTGATATTTTTTACATGAAGGAAAAAAAAAATTCTTACCCATTTCTTATGGTACATGCCGATGGTGAGTTTTTTCGCTACGGGTATCCCCCTACGAAGCTTGTATCCATGGATCTTGGGTATTTTGGGTAATTCATCTACATACATCTTTAACTTGCCGCCGCCTGCGTCTCCGGTCGGTACTGAGAAGCCACCATCTAATGATACCAAGAAGAAGAAAAGAAAAGAATGCCAAGCTCAATTTAACTCCCATATGTAGTAATGAATATATTAATCAATGTATGTATGGATGTTGTCTGATACCATGGGATCTCTAGCTATCCTTATTTATATTGAATGCTGATACCAGAATCGGACTAGGTAGATCAATGAGCTGTATGTAATTATGTATCTATAATAGATACTTATAATTAATTAGCTTAATTAAATCAAGCAAACGACGTGTTAGATAACCAAACATCAACAGTAGCAACTTCGTTAGTTAATTGTTAATTAGATTTATTAATACATGCACCTTCGAGATATGTGGTTATCGTCTTGACGGGTTTTTAGATGACGGATTTTCGCCATTGATCACTTATGATGATGGAAATCCGTCATCTAAAAACCGTCATACTAGGTTTTATGATGGCGAAAATCCGTCATCTAAAAACCATAATATTAGGTCTTATTTCTTACAGTACAGTGTTTGTTAAATAATTAATATCTTTTATTATAACCAATATTGCTTTCACAATCAATGGTTTGATCTTGTATTAATTTTATAAATTTATAAAACTATCAAAGATTTGAAGGTAGGTAAATGGTCAATAGTGTGTTGCCTTTTTAAATTAATTTTTTTTTTTTATATTAATTCTATAAATTTATAAAACTATCAAAGCTAGGTAGGTAATAATTAGTTAGGTATTTCCTATAAACTTATATTCTAATTAAGTACAAATCTTCACTCCATCTCTCAAGGCATTTGAAAGCCTGGCATACACATTAGACGCGTCCGGCAAAAAAATATTTTGTTAATTAAAATGGATTAAGATCGAGTAACGACTTTCGATTGCGCTGAGTTTAATTTGTGATGGAATTTATATCTTTTTGTGTGATTATTTTTAGTCATCATTAACAGAATTATCAGAAAAACCCTAGCCAGGTAAAGAAAATGACTGACGATTTTTAATAACAGAGGGTACATTTCTTTTAAGTAAAAAAACTCACCTTCGGATGATATATATATAAGAGTCAAATAATACATCACCGGTCGTTATATCGTAGTGAAAATTAAATAAAAATGACATACGTACACAGCGAGAATAGAACGTCGTACACACAGTAACCTGAATAGTAGTTATATAATGACCAATTGAGATCATCACTAACTTTATAATTATAAAAAAAAACTCTTTTATAAAAAATCAAGGTTAATTTTCAAGCAATAATCTCAGTTAAATTTTACATGCTGAACTCTTCAAGTCCCCCTCTCCCCCAAAAAAAATCTAGAAAGATTTTCTAGATTTCAACTTAAATTAGTACGTAGTAAATATTTTAAAAATCTACAAGTAAAAAAAGAGAGTAAATTACATGCTATGATATGGTCTGCTATGGACCAAGACTGACTTGCTGTCTTTCCCGCGGGCATTCCTTCACCAAAGAAGCCTCCCTGGCCGTAGCAAGTCCAGGTGGAAAAAGCGATCGGTCGATCGATGACGGCGCAATCCTTCCATTCATTAAGAAAATTATCTTTTCCCCACGACTCCGGTATCCAGTTCACGCTTTTGTGAATCTCCTTTCCTCCTCCTCTTCAATCTTCTCCCTTCTTCTCCTCCACAATCACCATCATTCTTTTCATCTTCTCCACCTTAGCTTCTTCCTCCATATTCCGTACGGTAGGATTGGAGTCTAAGATCTGGATTTTGTTGGAATCTGCACTTGCCATCCTCGTTTTGAAGCTGACCAATTTGGTGCTGGAAATATATAGACGGTTCTTGTGATGGAAATAATACTTACGTGTTTTAGTTCTATTTCAGTAATTTCTACTTTCTAAGTGACGTCGAACAAGAGTGGCTATGCAAATTCCACAATGTTTTGATTTTTTCCGGCATTCAATTTTGTTTTTTTCCCATGTTTTGGATTGTATGTGCTTAGATTTTGGCCACGTATGTTCTTCTGGACTTATTTAACTGTCTTATTTTTTTACTATTTATTTGCATACTTTTTTCAATCATCCTCGCTGTTTTTTATTTGCATCCCTTCGACGAAGTCAGGGATTGCTATTATCTTCGTTTTTGTTTTCGATCATATCATCTTTTAATATTTCCATCGTTCCTTTCTTTCCCCAACCTAAAATCCTTACCTTTATTACCTTTTTCTTTTTCAGTCCAATTGAAAAGAACAGTATTCAAATATTTGATCCTAATAACACCTCAGAAGTCCAACAGAATCAGAATAATCAGTTGATAGAGTTTTGATATAGGTTATATGATCAAACAATCATATAGATATGTAATACTTAAGCAATTCAAATGATAAATGAAATATATGATGCTTAAAGTATATATGAATATGTAAATTGTTGATACTGTTGGATGATCGATTGATTGGAATGTAGCTCGATTATCCAATGAATGATTTGCAGGTTTGATGATGTAATTGAGCGAAAATATTGAGCAGCAACAATGTTGTTGAAAATCAAAGAGTGTGTGTGTGTGTTGTGAATTGTAGATTGTGAAAACGTAATTTGTGATGAAGGCTTAGGTAGGTTTAAATACTAAACACCCAACGGCTATGTGTTGGTGTTTGGTATTAATCATAATATGGAATTAATGATGGATATGGAATTAATGATGTATGGGAATTCCTAGAAAAGGAATGTGAGAAGTCATGGGAATTTGAAATATATACAGCAACGATATATTTATAATACATGTATAACTTAGGGGTTTGAAATTAATATTTACATTAAGGGTGTATTTATAATTTTAATTCTTTATGGGGTTATATTTCTAATATCCTCCCTCAAATCAAAACCGGTTCGCCTGGATTCTTGGACTTGGGTTGTGTATATCGAGCAGTTGCAACTTTTGGAGTAAATTCCGAAAAGTCGGTCCTCCCAGGGGTTTTGTGAAAAAATCCCCAATGTTTTGTGCACTGGGAATGTGCTTGAGTATAACCTCTCCCGCTAAAACCTTATCACGCACCGTGTGGAGATCGATTTCTATGTGTTTGGTTCTTTGGTGGCAGATAGGGTTTTTTGCTATTGCCTCTGCAGCGGTGCTATCGGTGAGTATTCTAGGAGCCGGCGATTCTCTGATCAGGTATACTCCTATTTCTTGTAGTAACATTTTTAACCACGTTACTTCACATGTGGTGTATGTTAATGCGCGATTTTCAGCCTCTGCTGATGATCTTGATACTGTTTGTTGTTTTTTTGACTTCCATGACACTAATGACGATCCTAAGAATATGGCAAATCCAGATGTTGATCGTCTTGTAGTGGGACAGCTTGCCCAATCAGAATTTGTAAATGCTCCAATGTGGTCTATTGAGGAGCCTGATGAGAAATATAATCCTAATCCAGGTGATCCTTTAATGTATTTTAAGACTCTGTATGCTGCTTTCATTTGTGATTCAGTTGGTGTTGCCATGTGTTGGCTTAGATATGTTACAGCATAGGAGATGTCTGGTCTTGTGCATGTTAGGTATACTAGTTTTCCTACTATGCTTTTATATTTCTGTGGGTCTTCTAGTATGGTTTCATTGCCTTTTGTTTTGTTTGATTGCATTGGAGTTTTATTTAAAAAATCATTGTTATTAGGGCAATCTGTAATTCTGTTTGTTTTGTGTTTGGATATTTGTTTGTGACTGTTTGGAGTTCTATTTGGTTTACATTGTGTGAGTTCATATTTTTCCAATAAATCTAATGTGTATTTCCTCTGACCAATGTATAAACCATTTGGTGTTTTGGTGAATTCGGGTCCTAAAAAATATTTAAGTTCTCCAAGGTCTTTAATTTTAAAGATTCCTTGGAGATTTTCTTTTAGAGTTTTTATTGTGTTTATGTTGTTGCCTGTGATAAGTAGGTCATCAACATATGCTAAGACGATTGTAGTTGTCTTGTTTGTTTTTGTTTATAAACAGAGAGTAGTCTGTTTTGCATTGCTTGTATCAGGTTGGATAAGGCATTTGATAGAGTTTGGTACCAAACTCTTGATACTTGCTTTAGACCATATAGTGATTTGTTTAATTTGCAGATGGGGTTATGTGGTGCATTTTTGGGTAATTCTAATCCCAATGGGATTTTCATGTATATGGTCTCTTCTAAGTTTCCGTGTAGAAAAGCATTTTGGACATCCATTTGGTGCATGTCCCATTTTTGTGCTACTGCTACAGCTATGACAGTTCTTAAGGTTGTCATTTTGGATACAGGAGCAAATGTTTCATTGAAGTCAATGCCTTCAATTTGGTTGTAGCCTTTTGCCATTAGTCTAACTTTATATTTTTCAATGCTTCCATCACTGTTAAATTTGGTTTTGTAGACCCATTTGCATCCAATGGGTTTTTTGTCATTTGGCATGCTTGGGATGGTCCATGTTTGGTTATGTTCAAGAGCCTGTAGCTCTTGCTTCATGGCATTGTTCCATTTTGTGTGTTTGGATGCTTCCTTGTAGGAAGTGGGATCTAAGTTGTTTTTGATTGTTGTTAGAAATGCAGAGTGTTCAGGGGTAAAGTTTTGAGAAGATAGCATGTTCTCAATGGGATGTCTAGTGGATGCTACTTGTAGGGAGAAATCTTTCAAGTATGATGGTGTTTTCCTATTTCTTTTTGGTCTTGGTGCATCCTCTTCTAGGATGCTTGGTGTATCTCCCTCTGTTTCATGTTGTATCTCTGGGATGATTGGTGCATCCTCTTCTTGCGAAGGGGGTGTGAATGTGTATGTGTTTTCCTCTGATTTGTTGTGTGTTTCTGATGTATCAAAAATATTCTCTTGATACTGTCCTGGTTGTTCTTTGAAGGGGAATATGTCTTCAAAGAAAATTACATCTCTATTTGTAAAAATTTCTTGAGTGGATATATCTAGTATGTTATATCCTTTCCTTTGAGAGGAATATCCAATGAATATTTCTTTTATTGATCTGTATTCAAATTTTGATTTTATTTTATTGTTTATGGCATAGCATAGACACCCAAAAACTTTTAGGATGTCTAAATTTGGTTGTTCCCCAAATAGTCTAAAAAATGGGGTTTTATTATCTAATACTACAGCTGGGGTCCTGTTTATTAGGAAGACAGCTGTTGTGATGCATTCCCCCTAATATTTTAGGGGAATGTTGGATTGGATTATTAGTGACCTAGCCACTTGTAGTATATGTTGATGTTTCCTTTCGACTCTTTCATTTTGTTGTGGGGTATATGGGCATGACAGTTGGTGTGCTATTCCATCTGTTTTAATTATGTTTTGAAATTCTTTGGATAAAAATTATGTACCATTGTCTGACCTTATGGTATGGACAGTGGTTTGGTGTTTGTTTTTGATGTTTGTCAGAAATTGTTTGAATTTGGTGGATGTTTCTGATTTATTTGTCATTAAGAAGACCCAAGTTGCTCTTGAGTAATCATCCACTATGGTCAGGAAATAGTTATTTCCTTGATGTGTAGGTATGTGGAATTTTCCCCATATGTCTAAATGTAATAATTGGAAACACCTTGTTGTTTTATCTGAACTTAAAGAAAAAGGGAGCCTTGTCTGTTTGGACAGTGGGCATGTATTACAAATTTTTTTGAAATTCTTTGGAATATATTTGTTTATGATATTAAAATGATAGAATCTAGATGGTGCAGGGTGTCCTAGTCTCTGGTGCCATATCTCTTCATCCTTTGTCTCCTTTTGTTGGCTATGATTGGCCTAATTGTCATGCTTTAGGATGTAGAGTCCATTCTTCTTCTCACCCCCACCAATCTGGTTTCCCTGTTGGTCCTGTATAGAACAGAAAGTAGGGTGGAAGGTGAATGAACATTTCATATCTTTTGTTAATTGGCTTACAGAGAGTAGATTGATTGAAAAAGATGGGATTTTTAAAACATTGTTTAAGGTAATGTCTTTTGTGATTTGTGTGGAGCCACTAACTGAAACTTTAGTGGTTTGTGAGTTCGGGAGATGAATGTTTATGGGGTATAGTAGATTTTTTTCATTGTTTAAGCTGGTGTTGGGGGCACACATGTGATCTGTTGCCCCTGTGTCAATGATCCACTGATCATCTTGTGATTGGGTGCATGCTGTGGTGTTTAGTGAGTAATGTGGATTAAAGCATGTGTTGTTTTTGTAGTAAATCATACCAGATGTCATGTGAGCTTGTGGCTGATTTCCCTTTTGAATTCCTCCCTGGGAGAGTATGGAGATCAGCTCTTCTCTGGTGATGAAATTTCCTGTAGTCTGTGTATTCTCAGAAGTTTGGGCTTCTTCCTCTGTGTTGGCATTGTTGCTTTGGCACTTTTTGTACCCTTTGTTGGGTTTGTAGCCTTTCTTGCTGTTGTACCTGGTGGAGTTTTCTTTTCTTTTGTTGAAATCCACCCCATGAAGTCCATGGCCGGGTGGGAAACCATGTTCATAGAAGCAGTTTTCTATGTTGTGATTGTGCTTCTTGCACCTTGTGCAATATGGTTTAGAGTCTTCACTTTGATTTTGTGGTTTTGGTGTGAAGTTGTTCTGAGATTGTGTAGCCAGGGCAGTTCCTTCTTCAGGATAGACACATTCCCTTTGTGTCTCTTCTTGAAGTACCATTCTGAAGGCATCATCCACAGATGGAGGTGTCTTCTTTTTGAGTATTTGGCCCCTTATTGATAGAAAAGTATCATTTAGGCCGGTTGTGAAAGTGATCAACCTGTCCATATTCTCCTTCTTAATGCAGTTAGGGTTGTCACAACATTCAAAAATCTGATTGTTGTCTAACTCATTCCATAGACCTTGCAACTTTGCATAGTAGTTGCTGACAGATTCACTCCCTTGAGTACAAAGTGCAATCTGCCTTTTTAGTTGTGAAATGACCAGTGAATTGGCCCTGCTATATTTCTGTTTGAGGTTCTCCCAGAGGGTGGTGGCATCTTTTATGAAGATTACACTACCTCTGATTTCCTTTGAACAGCTGTTGAGTATCCATGCAGTGACCAGGTCATTACATCTGGTCCAAGGGGTGTAGTAGCTGTCTGTTTTGTTGATTGGTTTGGTGATGGATCCATTTATGAATCCCAGCTTGTTTTTGGTAGACAGTGATCTTTGGATCTCTACCACCCATGTCTGATAATTTGGTCCACTAAGTGGAGTTGTAACCAGGCCTAAGCTTGGGTTGTCACTACCTGATATGTAGTATGAGCTTCCATCCTTTATCTTTAGCTCATCAATTTTTGTTTCCATTTGCAGATAAAAATGAAAGGAGAGCAAAGAGACTGATGAGAAGGCACACCAGGAATCTCAGGAGAATGAGAGAGCTAAGGAGACAGAATATGGATGTGGAGGCCCTAGAGTATTTTGGTGATGTGGAAGATGTGTACTCTTCCTCTGATTCTGAGTATGAAAGGCCTGTTCCTGTGTGGGATATTGATTTTCCTGAAGACAGTGATGGTGAAGATGGTGTAGTGTGTCAACAATACTATTATGATTATGACAGTGATGATTCTATCCCTGATTATGAGATATGGAGTGATCCAGATGTGGGTCTGAATTCTGAGGGAGAGAAGGCCAATGGTGTTTTGGCTGTGGAGATTCCACTACCTCCTCGTCCTCCATAAGAATTCTTTGATAATATCTGGAGGAATAGAGTTGTTTTTGATGACTGAAAACTTGATTGACTGTCCTCCCTTTTTGTGTTTGAAGCACCTTGCTCTTTTTGGTGTGGTGACTGTTTCTTTTCTCTTTATAGTTTCTTTTTGTAGAGAAAGAAAAAATAGTAGAAAATGTTTTGGGGTTCAGGATGAGACCTGCTCTGATACCATGATAGAGTTTTGATATAGGTTATATAATCAAACAATCATACAGATATGTAATACTTAAGCAATTCAAATGATGAATGAAATATATGATGCTTAAAGTATATATGAATATGTAAATTGTTGATACTGTTGGATGATCGATTGATTGGAATGTAGCTCGATTATCCAATGAATGATTTGCAGGTTTGATGATGTAATTGAGCGGAAGTATTGAGCAGCAGCAATGTTGTTGAAGATCAAAGAGTGTGTGTGTGTGTTGTAGATTGTGAAAACGTAATTTGTGATGAAGGCTTAGGTAGGTTTAAATACTAAACACCCAAGGGCTATGTGTTGGTGTTTGGTATTAATCATAATATGAAATTAATGATGGATATGGAATTAATGATGTATGTGAATTCCTAGAAAATGAATGTGAGAAGTCATGGGAATTTGAAATATATACAGCAAGGATATATTTATAATACATGTATAACTTAAGGGTTTGAAATATATACATCAAGGATATATTTATAATACATGTATAACTTAGGGGTTTGAAATTAATATTTACATTAAGGGTGTATTTATAATTTTAATTCTTTATAGGGTTATATTTCTAATATCAGTATTCCTTATATCTTTAATATTTGTTTTCTTTTTCAAATTGGATCCTCTTTGGAGTTCCCAAGCTGGTGCAGAGGGAATTGGCCGGTAATGCTTCAGAATGAGTTCTAAACAAATGAAGAATACGAGAAGCGTTTGGTCTTCGTTCTGCCTCATGCTGAACACACAGCAATGCAATCTGGAAAACTCTTAAAATATACTCATTTTCTGTAGAGGTTGGTTGAACAATATTCTGATCATGCAATTCTACACTTTTTTTATCATTCCAATGTTGCCAGACTTATATAGAAAAGGAAAAGATAATCAATGTAATTTGTATTAATTTTAATCTATATTCTTGCATTTCTTATGTATATTAAATGTGTGTAAGAATTATATGTATCTTGAATTATAAATGTGTAAAAATTAATAAACTAAAATCACACTACATAAATGGTGATACAGTATCCCGAACATGGTCACAAGACACCAACAACTAGAGGTCCGGGTAGCCTAAAATGAACTGAGACACCTATTTCGGGTTTGGGGAGGTCCTAAGTCAATTCCTGAGAAAGTCGATCCCAGAAAGTCGACCTGAGACCAGATCTGGTCGATCAGTTAGGCGGTTACAGTCTAAATGATCAGATTACCCCCATAAAAATGAAGTCTTATAAATAGGGAACACATCTCACTCATTTGGACAGGTCATTCGGAGTGGAGAAGTCCCAGCGAAGCAGAACTCTGAGCAACTGAGTCCCGGTCTGATTTCCTCATGGAGTTCCCCGTCTGACGTTTGTTCGAAGCATCGTCGAGCACTGGTCAGATTCCACCCTCATCAATAAACATCTAAAAACTCTTGCATATTTTCCCATTGTAATCCTTTTCTTAAATATTGAAAATAGAGGAGATATAATTCATCTAAAACTCTACGACTTTCCCTTATTATCGGTATTTAATATTTAATCACTTATGATCGTATAACTAGGGTTTCTCGAAGAATTCCTTGCATTGTACTAGTTATATATATTGAGTCATATGGAATAAGAAATTTGATGATGGGGTCTAAGCCTTTCCTTGTATAGAATCGTACACTTGTCATTTCCATCAACATAAATTAGGGTTGTAATCATTTTACGTTGGAAACTTCAGAATCTCCCATGGAGAATAAGAACTAAAATCTTCACAAAGCACAGGTAGCCCTTGAGAAGTTGCTCAAATTCCAAATTACGAAATTCTGGTATCATAATCTGGTCGATTATTCCTGGATCTGTATGTATTATGCATGTAGATTTAGTAAAACTGAAATGATTTCTGAATAGGTTGAATAATTTTTATAAAAAATAACATCATATACATACCCATATTGTTGCTTAATTTTCATTTTCGTCAGCATGTAGAAATTAAAGAAGTAATTAACAAGGTTTAGTATATAATATGTCACTACTGGACTAATATATAATTAAACATGAGTACAGGATATTACAAGTTCACATATCCAAGGGTGAAACTACAACTTCACCAATTAAATACCCATGGGCCAATGAATAAATAAAGTGATGAATGGGCTGACGTTGGTGAAGAGGCCCAGCAACAAATGAATGAATTAAAATGTTGAAGTTAGTTAGTTTGTTGTTAAAAGATAATCTGCTTGTTTAGTCTATAAGTAGTGAGTTGTAATTGAATAATTAATTCAATGAAAATACACACATTTTAACCAACAAGGTGTTAGGTACAACGGATAACCCTAACTCATCCCCCTTCTTAGTTAATTTCTCAACGTCCGGCGAGACATCTCCGCCGGCGAGCGTGCGTTTCTTCCCCGAAGCTCGAAACAGAGATGAACCCACGTTTAAT
Organism: Zostera marina; assembly: GCA_001185155.1. Lineage (NCBI taxonomy): Eukaryota > Viridiplantae > Streptophyta > Magnoliopsida > Alismatales > Zosteraceae > Zostera > Zostera marina. The sequence continues at coordinate 208,838 of LFYR01002156.1, forward strand.
AGAAATATCCGAGAATAATTGAAGCTAAACAAATCGCAGCAATCACAGTAATTGAAATTATAATTGTGTTGCTTGATTTCGTACTTTCTGAAAATTAAAATAATCAGTTGACACATCAACCATGTAATTAGTTTAGCTAAAATCAATCGATCGTACTTACCATTTGAAGAAGGCAAAGTAGGTGATGGTTGTATTGCTTTTCTATATGGAGTGAAGAAAAGATAATCATCATACATTAAATAGCAACTCTCGCCAAGATACCTTGATCCCTTTGAATAGCCCGATTGTTCATGAACAATCTTTATCATATTCTGAAGGCAATCAAAGCAGCTTTGAGATGTCAGATCCCTTGTGCACTGGGTCAATGCATACAACTGCACCCCATTAGAAATAAAAGTTTGTCCAGAAGAGAATAAGGGAGGTGAGAATGATCCATTCGTCGCAAGAACACATGAGGTTCCGAAGAAGCTTTGCTCGAGTTCCTAAGAATAATTCAAGATCCGCAGAAGAATTCTTAACATAATTGATGATGAAAACTGAATCGAAACCCATTGGAACACCAAAGAAATCGATACTACTATAGCGAAGAAAGCACGTATCATACATGACACTAGCATTCTTCTTGTTAGGGCAAAGAGTTAGGATTTCACGGGCAGCTTTTGTTAGACAAGGTGAGCATTCTTTTGGAAGAACAAGATCACCTCTGCACATCGCTAGTCCAAATACTTGGTTGGAACCATTTTTGCCTTTTGTAACATTGAAGTAGCCAGTCTCAGGTGTTGAATTTGAAAGAGATGAGAGGGCAAGTTTCAGATTGTCGTGGTACGTAGAGTTGGTGGTGTAGTTTCCAGAGTCGCTACATATTATGAGCCTATCACCGGCGATTAACCAGAAACAATTGTAGAAGAGGAAAAGGAAGACGACGTAGTTCATAATTGAAGGATATGCAAACTTGGTATATGAATAAGATAACTATGGTACCTGTGCTTATATAAAAATGAAAACTCTTTGAAAATTGATTTCCATTTTATTTTTATTTAATTAATTGTTATCAATCAATAAATAGAATTGAAAAATGAGTTCAAACGTCACCCTCATTCACCTATCAATATTTGAAATGATTACGTTATCATCCTCATTCATCTATCAATATTTGAAAGAATCAATTATTGAAGTAACCACGTTAAATGCATTGGTGTACAAAAGTAACCACCTATAAAATTTGAGACGATTTTACCCTTATAATTAAAAGAAAATTACGAAAATGACATCTACTAAAATAACGGGCAAATACCCATCTCATTCATCGTCCCACTTTTTACTATTAGTACGATTGTGTTGTTATTTATATTCGGTAAAAACTAATATTAAAATTATAATATTTAGGCTAACGGTGGGTTAGAATTCAACTAAAGATAGAATTCTAACTCACAAACAAGCATAGAAGATAAAAATAAGACAATGGAATGACCTAAAAAGTCATATCCATAGAAAGATATATCTCTCAAGAGATGAGCTTTTAAAAAAAATAAAAACGATATGAGTAATCACTTGCAATGTAGTGGATCGAAAGGTGATGGTAGGATTTTTCCTAAGAAAAAAAAAATGTCAGGAGCACCAGGGGTTTTTCACCCCTCATTGTCCAAAGCCCACGTACTACGCGAGAACGATGATGCATAGATCGTTCTAAAAAACATCGTGTTAGTCTCCAAAGGTTGGAAAGGCTCAAACGATCGTATAACGCGGAATTTGATCCAGTATTTCCGACGATAGGCCGGGAATCACCGGATGAAGAACGACGAGAAGAAGATTGGGGAAGAAGAACTGAAACTGTTTATCAACAGAAAAGAGGGAAAAACGATTTAGTTTGAATTGATTAAATTGTAGTTTTTACAATATCTATTTATAAGATTTTCTATTTTATTACAGCCCAAAACTAATTAATATTTGCAACTTGATCTTTCACCATCAAATATCTTTATTTCATTTCTGGGCCGGATCTGAGTTTTGGGCTTGGTCCATTAACCTGAAATAAACTTCATTAGTAATATCAACACTTAGTTTAATTAAACTATGACTAATACTTAGTTTAATTAAGTTTTAATTAAGGAGTAATACTTAGTTTAATGTTTTAATACTAATACTCCCCCCTCAAGCTAGGCATAAATATCTATTATACCTAGTTTGAACAACGTATTACTCATTTCTATCTCTCCAACTCCTTTGGTGAAGATGTTTGCTAATTGGTCATTAGTACCAATTGATTTTAAGGTAATTAGACCTTTTTCTAATTTCTCTCTTGTGAAATGGCAATCTCTTTCAATGTGTTTGGTTCTTTCATGAAAACAGGGTTTTCTGTTATATGTATGACAGCTATATTATCACAAAATATTTGAACTGGTTTATTATTGTAAACTCTCAGTTCATTTAGCAATTGATTTACCCATGTTATCTCACTTGAAAGTTTAGCCATCGCCCTGTATTCAGCCTCTGCTGATGATTGAGAGACCAGTTCTTGTTTTTTTGACTTCCATGAGATTAAAGAATCGCCTAGAAGAACACAAAAGCCTGTTACTGACCACCTGGTTAGGGTGCATGAACCCCAATCAGCATCACAATATCCTCTTAATATAAGGGGTTTATTGTTGGTTATCATAATTCCTTGTCCTGGAGATTTTTTAAGATACCTTAATAGTTTAAAAATGGCATCCATATGTAATTCAGTGGGTTTCTCCATAAATTGACTTAAGGTCCTAACAGCAAAAGTAATGTCAGGCCTTGTCGTATTTAGATAGATTAGTTTTCCAATTAATCTTCTATATTTAAAAGGATCTTTTAATGGTTTTGATTCATCTTGTCTCCAATCTTGTTTTTCAATTGGTATTTTTGATGGTTTACTCCCTAGCAGTCCATTCTCATTTAAAATGTCTAGGGTATATTTTCTTTGGGATAAGAAAATTCCATGATCTGAATAAGATACTTCAATTCCTAGGAAATAATGTAGTTTTCCTAGGTCTTTTAGATTAAAAAATATTTTCAGATCTTTTTTCAGTTTTTCTATCTCCTTCTCATTATTTCATGTGATTACAATGTCATCCACATATATTACTAAGTATAGAACAAATTCAGTGGACTCTTTGATGAAAAAAGAATAGTCTGAAAATGATTGTTTAAAATTCATTTTCAGTAATGTATCTTTAAGCTTGGCAAACCATTGCCTAGAAGCTTGTTTTAGTCCATACAGGGACTTTTTTAACTTACATACCCTTTGGTCTTCTTTTTTAAGAAAGCCAGGTGGGGGTTTCTTATATATATCCTCATTCAGATCACCATATAAAAAGGCATTATTTACATCAATTTGATGTAAATTCCAATTTTTTGTAGTAGCTACTGTGATTAGTATTTTAATGGTTGTTATTTTAGCTACTGGAGCAAAGGTATGATAATAGTCAAAACCTTCTATTTGGGAAAATCCCTGAGCCACTAACCTAGCTTTGTATCTATTTATTTCCCCATTTTGGTTATATTTGATTTTAAAAACCCATTTAGATCCAATGGGTTTTCTTGTGGGTGGAAGAGATACCAAGTCCCATGTTTTGTTTAGCAAAAGGGCTTGCATTTCTTTTTCCATGGCTTCTACCCAATTTGGGTTTTTAGAAGCTTCTCCATAACTATGAGGTTCATTGCTCATAGAAATTTTTCTTAAATATTCCTTTTTCTTCTTATTTATCTTTTTATATGATATGTATTTGTTTAATGAGTGATTAGTGCTACAATTGGCACTATCATAATCACTATCCTCCTTATAATAAAAATCTTTATTTTTAGATGAATGTTGTGTTCTAGTTGATTTTCTAATTTGTGTGATATTTTGTTTTTCAGAACTAGCTTCATTTGACTGCACATCTGTTTGAGATGTTGTTTCAGTCATTATATCTAATGACTGTTCATTTATTTTAGTAGAATCATTATCTAAGCAATCAGAACCTTCTATGTGAGGGTTTTGTATGCTTGAATTTGGTAGAACACTGATATTAGTGTTCTGCACACCTTCACTGGAATTTAATGACCCAAGGGAGCTGTTTCTATCTGAAATATCAGTGTTTTTCTCTGAACTTTCTCCTGATTTTGATGACTCAGGGGAGATGTTTTTATCAGAATTTTTTTCTGAAATTTCTCCTGAGTTTAATGACTTAGGAGATGTGTCTGTATTATCTGTATTTAAATCATAAACTACTCCATCATTTGAAACTGATATGTCAAGATCATTTACCTTGTTTAATATTTTATCTTTTGATGATTTGTGTATTAATTTATCATTTTTAGATGCAATCTCATCATCTATAATGAATTCAGAATTATCATTCTTGTTTTGTATTAGATTATTGTCTAATACTTCTTTAGTTCTATCATCCTTTACATCAGAAAATTTATTTATAATCTGATTTTTTAGATTATGATTGTTTTCATAAATCTTTGAGATAAAATCATCAAAGATGCATTTGTTTTGATTTTCTTTTAAAAAAACTTCTTTAATTGTTTTAAAAGGAAATACCATTTCCTTAAAAGTAACATTTCTACTTATTACTATTTTTTGAGATTCAATATCTAAAATTGTATATCCTTTTGTTCCTTGTGGATACCCTAAAAAAACACCTCTTTTTGCCCTTACAGAAAACTTATGTTCTCTGTTGGTATTATCATAATAACAAAGACATCCAATTGTCTTTGTTAACATAATATTAGGTTTTTTTTCATTTAAAATCTCAAATGGTGTTTTATTTTCTAAAGACTTAGAGCAAGTCCTATTTATTATGTATGTTGCTCCTAAAATACAAAAACCCCAAAACTTGATTGGAAGGGCAGCTTGTAACTTAATTGCCCTAGCAATATTTAATAGGTCTTTGTGTTTTCTCTCAACTTTACTATTTTGTTGAGGAGAATAGGGGCAAGAGAATTGATGGATTATACCATTCTCTTTTAGTAGTTTATTAAATTTTAAAGAAGTAAATTCTAACCCATTATCACTCCTTAAGGTTTTAAAAACAGTATTAAATTGGGTTTTAACCATTTTGATAAAAAAATGAATTATCTCAAAAACTTTGGTTTTATCTTTCATTAAATAAACCCAAGTTGTTCTACTTTTATCTTCTACTATGATTAGAAAATAAAAGTTTTGATCAAATGTTGGTATTGGAAACTTTTCCCAAATGTCAACATGAATAAGATCAAAACAGTTTTTACTTTTAGATATACTCTTTGGGTATGATAATTTTTGTTGTTTGGCCAAAGGACATATATCACATAGAGAAATGATTTCTTTATTTGATTTAGAATTGTTTGAAAAACTAATGCTATTACATGAATTTTCGGCTAACATTCTAAGTTTATCATATGATACATGCCCCATCCTAGCATGCCATAGTTTGATGTCTTGGGCAACACAACAAACTTCCTCTTTATCAAATGTATAAACCCCATTTTCAGCACTACCCTGTCCAATCAGATCCTTGCTGTGAGGATCCTGAAAAAAACAGTGTTTTTTATTCAAAAAAATACATATATCCATATCTTCAATGATCCTATATAGAGAAATCAAATTTAGTTTGAAGTCTGGAATATAATATACATTTTTTAAAGTTATTGTTGGAGAAAGTATGATTTCTCCAACTTGTTCAATTAAAAAACAATCTCCATTAGGTAATAAGACTCTTCTAATTTTATTTGAAGGTCTAAGGTTAACAAAGAGATCTTTGTTTCCACACATATGTTGTGAGGCACCACTATCACAAATCCATTTAAAATTAGAAGATTTATATGCAAAACAAGCTAAATTAGTTTTAATATCATTAAAAAAAATTCCTGTATTTTTCAGGAACATGTTTTGCATGATTTTGTATTCCTCATCAGTAATGGTGTGTGTGATAGCTGAACTAGCATGCTCTGTTTTGAACTTCTTAGCAGCAGAGAAAGAATTTTTAGCTGCATCTTTCTCAGAAGGATATCCAGTCAGATGATAACATGAATCTTTGGTGTGACCATAAAACCAGCAATGGTCACATCTGATTTTTAAATTGAGTTTAATTCCTTTTCTACTGAACTTATACTTTTCAGAGTTGAAAGGCTCATTCCTAATATTAGAAACCTTTCTTACAGCCATAGCACTGTCCATGGGGGTACTTTCATAACTATTTTTTTTTTAATGGTGACCCCTCTTTGCTTTTCATCAGTAATTACTGTTGAAAAGGCAGAATCCATATTTGGGATTTCTTTTCCAGCCAATATTTGGCTTCTTACATTTAAAAACTCCTCATTTAAACCTAGAAGGAATTTAACCACTTTGTCTTGTTCAACCTCTTCTTCCCAAGATTCAATAGCTCCACATGTGCAAACACCACATGTACATTTCTTTATTTTACTGATATCTTGCAAGGCATCCCAAGCTGATTTTAACTTTATGTAGTAATCACTCACTGACATGTCTCCTTGAAATAAATTGGCCAATTCTTGACCAATTTGAAACCTCAGAGGTGCCTGCCCTTGGCTGTACCTTATTTTTAAAATTTCTCAGGCTTCATAGGCACTCTCAGCAGATCTAATAGAGGCTACTATGTTTTTATCACAAGCATTAATAATCCAAGAAAAAACTACCCCATTTACTGTCTCCCAGGCCTCAAACTCTTCTGAGTTTTCATCCTTAGGCCTGGAGACTTTTCTATTAATAAATTTCTGCTTTCTCCTGGTTACTAGCCAAAGTTTCATATCTTTGGACCAGGTTGGGTAGTTTGATTGACCTTTAAGGAGGTCATTTACAATTTTATTACTCGGATTATCGCTAGAATGTAAAAAATATACAGATGACCTGGTTGTAAATGTTGTTTCCAGATCAAATGGCTTTTTTTCAATCACAACAGAAGCTTCCATCTCTGTGCTTGTTTCTTTTTCAGCATCCATGAAATCAGAGTTTGTAGTGCACTGGAGAGAATGAAAGCAGCAGCGAGTTCCCAGAGTCGACCAATGATACCATATAACGCGGAATTTGATCCAGTATTTCCGACGATAGGCCGGGAATCACCGGATGAAGAACGACGAGAAGAAGATTGGGGAAGAAGAACTGAAACTGTTTATCAACAGAAAAGAGGGGAAAACGATTTAGTTTGAATTGATTAAATTGTAGTTTTTACAATATCTATTTATAAGATTTTATATTTTATTACAGCCCAAAACTAATTAATATTTGCAACTTGATCCTTCACCATCAAATATCTTTATTTCATTTCTGGGCCGGATCTGAGTTTTGGGCTTGGTCCATTAACCTGAAATAAACTTCATTAGTAATATCAACACTTAGTTTAATTAAACTATGACTAATACTTAGTTTAATTAAGTTTTAATTAAGGAGTAATACTTAGTTTAATGTTTTAATACTAATAGATCGTAAGATCAATTGACTGGAACAATGCGGAGGTCGTGGGGTGGATCGTATGTGATTACACTTCTTTTTTTTGCTTTGAAATTTATATATTATTAAGTGGTTTTAATTCAAAAAAAAATCTTCTTCCTCCTATTTCAAAAGAACCCATCACCCCATCGTGTGTCCTCCTCCTCTCCCTATTCAAGTTCAGTTATTTGTTGTTGTGTGATTTTTGTTGTTGATTTGAATGTGTTTCCAGAATCTTGTAGCCAAATCGGTTCCAAGTTCTGGGAAGTCGTGTGCAATGAACACGGTATCGATCAATCTGAGAACTACACAGGTAACTCTGATTTGCAACTGGAACGAGTTAATGTTTACTACAACGAAGCTTCCTGTGGAAGATTTGTTCCTCGCGTTGTTCTTATGGATCTGGAGCCCGGTACTATGGAGAACGTCAAGACCGGTCCTTTCGGACAGATCTTCTGTCTTGACAACTTTATCTTTGGACAATCCGGTGCTGTGAATAATTGGGTTAAAGGTCACTATTCTGAGGTTGCTGAACTAATCGACTCTGTTCTTCTTCTTCCAAGTTTGTTCTTCAAGTATAATTTATACCTAAGTGTTTAGACGGGTAATTGGATAGAAAGCCGGATTATTGGGCATCAGGTAACATTTATCTGGATATGATATAACAGGTATATTACAACGGGTATTTAGAATGGGTAAATCTAAAAATTATTATAATAAGGAGCAAATTAGGAAAAAAAATTACCAACCCTCCCTAACCACCTAAGTAATAGACTCGGTGGGTATTTTTGGACACTGAGCCATCTTAGGTGGTTATTTTCATAAGTCGCCTTATTTGAAATAATGAATACCTTGTCACCCTCATTCACCTATCAATATTAATACCAGCTGGTCCCCTCATTCACTGTCATTGAATCTTAATTTTTAATCACAAAGATCTAAATTATAAATCTTCTGACTCATCTAATATTTTTTATTTAATTATTCGATGATGACTCCATTGATTTCATTTATAATACAATAATTTTCAAGTAGACCAATTGGTGTAAATGAGTCAAAAAAACGTCAGTCAAATATGAAACGTTGGATTTCACATCATAACAGGAGGTATGATGAAACGTTAGATTAAGGTATAGGTAGATTATTCTGATAAGATCGACATGGTAGAAATAGTAAGTTGGTGAGTTAGGTCGATATAGTGAGTTAGTTCGTCTAAAGGAGTCAGGGATTGCATACCGTTTGTTTGTTATTTGCATACCGTCGACAAAGACATCGATGTGAGTGTAGTATAACTCGTATGTGAGTAATATTTAAATTAACATTTGAACTCTTAGGTTGAGTAGTGACGTGCCTAACCTCAATAGTGATAGGGTTGTCAAAATTTAGGATGATTATTCTAAATATGGTGTGATGTACACTGAATATAGGGGGGCTTAAGTCCCCCCTCCACCCCCAAAAAAAATAAAATATTTCATATAGTATCCACCGTTTAAAATATAATAATAAATATTTTATTTTTATAATATAATAATAATATAAAATATTTTTAAAATATTACTAAATATTTTGTTTACAAATTATTATCCTATTAATAATTAATGTATTAATATATTTACCCTAATTTTTCATAACTGTTAATATATATCTAAAGATTTAAAATTTTTGTTCTTTCCTCCTCCATCCATCCATTCTTTTCCTCCAACTTATTTGGAAAATATTACTAACTACAACATCAACTTTTTGTCTAGAGAATGAGATCGATGTTCTTATAATGGAAGACAGTTTTATTCCCCCTGGTAGATCTAGACGTTTACTTCAGAAGGTAACAAATATTTATCGATATCGTGCTGAATTATTTTATCTAGTTATTGACAAGTAGTTGAATGATCGTTTTACAACATCAAACATGGATCTAATTCGATGCATGAGTTGTTTGACGCCGGCGGATAATGGATTTCGTTTTTTATGATAAAACAAAGGTACTGAATTTAACAAAATTTTATACTATGGATTTTTCTACTGTTAACATTAAAGCTCTTGAAGATGAACTGTCAGAATATATTTTTCATGTACGTAATACGAAGAACTTTCGAATTTGATTGGAATTGGAGAGTTTACCGTAAAGTTGATTGAGAAAAAAAAGGATGTCGTATTTCCTTTGGTGTTTCGTTTGTTAAAATTAACACTCACATTAACAGTTGCGAATGTTTCAGTGGAAAGATCTTTTTCAATAATGAATTTTATGAAATCAAGTTGTCGCAATCGTATGGATGATGCTAAGTTGAATGATATTTTAATAACATATAATGAAAAAGATTTATTTTTTAGTGTTAATAATGATGATATTATGTATCGATACCAAAATATGACACCTCATCGAGAATAATTAGATTATTTTTTTTTTTGAATTTAGTTTATTGATTTAAAATTAGCCCCCCGGAGAAAAAATTCTTGGATTCGCCGCTGGACGTACACCCCCATATTATCTTCATGAATGATTTTTCGAAAAGATTAGAGAAGGGATGAATATTTAGAATAATATTTGATATGATATATAAATCACTATACATATTCGAAAATATGATATAAGCGACAACAAAAGAATGAATGTGTTCCTTTTATGTGTGGTTTCCACTGATAAATATTGGTACCTATGAATAACCCATGTGATTGCCACTGGATAACCCTACCCCCCCTCTGAATAGGTGAAAGGGGACTCTCGGAGCACATCTAAGGCATCAGTTTCACACATATCAGAGTGACTTTTACAGAGATAAATCATCGATTTTCTCCTTGAAGATTTGACTTGACTTGACGTAGATTAATTATTATGCTTTGGGATCTATAAATTAAATTACACCATCAATCTTATTTAAAAAGTTTGATTCATAACCAAATGATACATATATAGTGCTTAATTGTGTGATTCAGACATTGAACATTGTTGGTGAATGATCATCTTGGAATCGTTATAGATAAATTTGTCGGCGATGTATTCCTTGTAGCTTGATTACTTATACCTTCAATATTTGTATTCTCATTCGAATTGGATCCCCTTTGGAGTTCCCAAGCTGGTGTAGAGGGAATTGGTAATGCTTCGGAATGAGTTCTAAACAAATGAAGAATATGAGAAGCGTTTGGTCTTAGTTCTGCCACATGCTGAACACACAGCAATGCAATATGGAAAACTCTTAAAATATACTCTTTTTGTTCTGTAGAGGTTGGTTCAACAATATTCTGATCTAGCAATTCTACAACTCTATTATTATTCCAATGTTGCCAGACCTATATAGAAAAAATAATAATCATTGTAATATGTATTAATTTTAATCTATATTAAATGTGTGTAAGAATAATATGTATCTTAATTGAATTATAAATGTGTAAGAATAAATTAAAATCGTATAAGAATTTTAATATATTCACTCTACTTCGGAAGCTCCCATGGAGAATAAGAACTAAAATCTTCACAAAGCACAAGTAGCCCTTGATAAGTCGTCGTTTTCTACATAGAAATCTCATATAGATCCGATCCTCTAGAGGATCGCCGAGTTCAATTGGAATTAATGTTGCTTACAATGGACATCCGATCCCGAGTCTACTCGGCGATTCCTTATGAGAACTGGTGATTCCCTATGGGTAATCGACGACTTCTAAGTGTTACTCATGACAGCCTGGCCAAGATATGATCATCGCCCTTGGACACCCTATAAAATGGGACCCCAAGGGTACATATAAGGCATCAATTCTCATCTTCTTCAGACCACAATACTTGAGTAATCTCTGACTCTGTTTCCCTAGTTGTCAATTACTTCAGAAGATATTAGGTCTGTCAATCGGACGAATTCGGTCCGGATACTTTTGTATCCAAATTCGAATTCGTTTAATATCCGGATAATCCGAATTCGTCGTTTAGGGGCTTGGTTTGGTTCCGCTGTTTTTCAAGCCATTTGTTTAGTATCCGGGTTGGGCCTAGAAGATTTGATGAGGGATGAATCCATGCATTATCCGGACTATCATCAATAACTCTCTTATAATTTTATATGCAATGAGTTATTTTTAATGTAACATCTTAAAGTACGTTCTAATATCTAAATAGGATTAAATTAACTTGTTGGTACCATGGACCGCGGACCACGGCCCATGGACCGAACCGGACCAGCCGGCCCAGACGGACGGACGGACGGACGGGCCCGACCGCACAAGCCCACGAGGCCCAATGACAACAAGTGAAGGCTATAAATACCTCCCCTGGTCCAACTGGGGAGGGGGTTGATAATTCTGAGAGTGAGACTTGTACTAGGTTGGACGGTGAGCTAGCTCCGGCGAACCCTCACACCAACATAACTAAATAAACGTTAACATAGAATGATATAATTTTAAAAAATGTCATATATTTAGATGTGTTCTCACCAAGCTTAAAAGACCAATAGTTTCATTATTAGATGTGTAGGATGAGCGAACTTTTTTGCCAGTACACATCTCAAGTACCATGACACCAAAACTATAGATGTCTGATCTTGTTGAAAATTGTCCAAATGTAAGATATTCTGGTGCAATATATCCTCTGTTGACAAATATGTAAAGAAAAAAAATGAGTTTCTTACATGGAAGGGATAGTTCAACAAGTCTTATATATGTATGCTATTAAAAGATTGCATTAGGTCATAAGTTATATACTGATATATATATGTCCTGCATAGAAATAGTATGTTTGTCTGAAATACTGCTGAAATATTGGTTAATTAAGTTGATACATTTAGTTAAATATATAAATTCAGTTAACCTAAAAGAAGATAATTACCTTGGTTTACCCTCTGGTTTTTCCAGAATCTGTTGTGTTCATGTAAGCAATGGAGTAGTTCCAGCGATAGCCAGAGGAACAATAATTAAACAAGAAGGAGAAAATGTAACTAAGGCAATTCATTTGTGCATTTTCCATTCATTTAAACCAATTTTGAGTAAGTTATGATCGTTGTAACTCACGATCCACATAAATATTTGATGTGACCCGATTCCAGAGTGATCCATCAGACATAGTAAAACAGGAACTATCGATCCACACTACCGTCTGTGATCCATACTACCTTCACAGAATCCTATAAATAGGACCAAGGGTCCCCCCATTACGGGGATTGAAACTCTTCCAATTCTAACAGAAAGAGGAATAGAGCGGCAATAATGCAAGAAGTCTCAGTCTCGGAGTTGTCGTGTCACAATCATTGAGTTCCCCCTCATTAGTTTGACGTAGTCTGTGGGACCTTATTCCCATCCACTCAATGAGGTTAGGAAGATTTGTTCCCATCGCTGATAGCTACTTCTGCATCGACGGCCCTCGATCTATTTCTCACTCCCCTTGCCTCCTGTTTCTACCCTCGGTTCCCATCGACGAGCCTCAATTAAGTACCTATCGTTGATAGAGCTAATAGACTCCGAAGTCAGTAATAGACTAGATATATATGCCACCTAAAGGAGGGAACCTTCGTAAGAAGTATACCTTCACTCAACTTAAGAGGGTAGAAAGGGATGTTTCCAAAAACTCAGTATATCAAAAGGTCCACATAGAAGATGTCTCCGACCAGACATGCACTTTCATCCTCTCATGTTTCAGAAGGTGTTCACATACCGAAAGTAGAGCTGGAAGCTATGAGGAAGGCGTTAGATAACATGCAAGCAGAATTGGCCACATTAAGGGTGTGTCAGGAAAGAAGGTTCTCATGTCCCTCCAAATTGGTCACACTTGTCACTGTCTCCTTCGCCAAAACCTCTTTCATCGCCTCTTCACAATTCTGGTCCACCATCGCCAGTAAAGAAAGTTCTCGTGTCCCCAACCAAGATAAAAAAGCACTTTGATAGTCCACTGGTTAGCTCTCGGCCAACATCTTCAAGAATTTCCAAACAAGTTGTTATTGCAAAGAAAGTGGTGAAGAAAAGGTAAAGCGCGCAACCAACAAATTTATAGGGAAGTTAGCGTCGGTCCCGAAGAGACAGTAAAGGCGGTAGGTCGGAGACCCATCAGGCACCCTATAGGGGGAATACTGATGATATCTCGACCTAGAAAACTAGGTCAGATACCAAGCTAGCAATTCCCAATGACCCTCACCCACGAAGCCGCTCAATATATAGCTTGGAATACTATAAGTATCCCTGAAATGTAGGGGAAAGGATCATTAGATCAGTTGGAGAACTAAGAGAGTAGAGTGTGTTGAGTGCATCTTTGTTAATGTGTTCGACTACTGCCTTTTTTTTAATAAAATCGTGATAAATATATACCTAAAAAAATAGTACACTACGTGACAGTGAGCCCTACTAAACCTGACCCCGTATAAAGGCACACCCAAAGGCTACAAGTGATACAACTAGCTCATAATACAAACAAAGCAACCCACACACGCCCTAAAACTCGCCCGTCTAACCTCAGGTTTCCACACCGCCTCCCTCTCCTCCCGATTTTAGAAACCCTTCAAAGAGGTTGGGATATACTTCCGTTTTCCATGTGCTCATTTCCACCTGGGTGCCCGATACTCCCTCACAACCATAGTCTATTGAAGGTATCCTCCTTCCCCTCCTCCCCAAAAAAAGACAAGGGTCGAATTCGTTAGCAATCAACTAAGTCGACTAGTACGTCAAACGTGGGGTAGCCACCGTTACCCGTACATCCATCCCAACTGAGATCCGTCCCTAAGGAAAGAACTCGGACAAGAATACTCGACCCCTCCTTAGGTATCTCACCATACCCAATTCGGGGTCCGTACCCATTACTAAGTAACATCTGTTGGGGGTTATTTTGGGCACCCCCTCTATCTCATACAACAAATAACAAGTCTTCCATATTTGAGTTTATAGACTTAAATCTAGATCTATCGTAAACAATACCCAATCCACAGCTATATATATGCCGTGTGTCAGCTCTGATATTGATAAAGATCTTCTCTCGTTATATCTAATTGGCTACTGCCTAGTCACCACATTGATATATGCAATCTAAATATTAGTCTTAATTACAATGATAAAAAGTTATATGCTTGGCCTGGTCATATCTAATTCTACTTGACGTATTTCGATCTCTCTCTATATAAAATGTAATTTATATTTGCTTAAATTACTTACAGAGTTCCCCGAGGTTGAATTGAAGTTTGGTGTGTCTTGTCCTCATCAAAAAGCTTTGCAAGTCCAAAATCAGCAATCTTTGGATTCATGTTTAAATCTAACAAGATGTTGCTGAGTTTGAGATCACGATGAACGATCATAAGCCTTGAATCTTGATGAAGATAAAGAATCCCTTTACAAATTCCTTCAATTATCTTCAGTCTGAAATTCCAATTAAGAGTCACACTTGGATGATCTACAATAAATATAAAAAGAAAAATTAATGATTTAGTAAAATAAATAAATAAATATGGACGAGCGTTTGGTACGATTCGGTACGCCAGCGAGATCCGACCGCTCGTCCACCTCGATCTGAACCGCAGTTACGTACCAAATATATAGTTGTCCAAGCTTGTGTTGGGCATATACTCATAAACAAGAAGCATCTCATCATCTTCCATACAATACCCTATTATTCTCACAAGGTTTCTATGTTGAAGCTTAGCAAGAAGAACAACTTCGTTTTTCAATTCCTCGATCCCTTGGGAAGAATCTTTGCGAAGCCTTTTAACTGCGATATTTTGTCCATCTTCTAGAACACCCTATGGCAGCACATACTAGCTAGAAAATGAGATTGATTGAATAGAAGATTGATAATTCAGATTCAATAAATTCAGAAATACCTTGTATACTGGCCCAAATCCACCTTGTCCAAGTTTGTTGTCATCTGAGAAATTACAAGTCGCTTGTTTGAGTTGCTCAAATTCCAAATTACGAAATTCTGGTCTTATAATCTGGTCGATTCCTGGAGCTGTATGTATATATTATGCATATAGATTTAGTAAACCTGAAATTATTTCTGAATAGGTTGAATAATTTTTATAAAAAATAACATTATATACATACCCATTTTGTTGCTTTTCTTTTTCGTCAGCATATAGAAATATCCGAGAATAATTGAAGCCAAAAAAATCGCAGCAATCGCAGTAATTGAAATTATAATTGTGTTTCTTGATTTCGTACTTTCTGATAAAATCAGTCGATCGTACGTACCATTTGAAGAAGGCAAAGTAGGTGATGATTGTATTGCTTTTCTATATGGAGTGAAGAAAAGATAATCATCATACATTAAATAGCAACTCTCGCCAAGATACCATGATCCCTTTGAAGAGCCCGAGTATTCAGGAACAATCTTTATCATATTCTGAAGGCAATCAAAGCAGCTTTGAGATGTCAGATCCCTTGTGCACTGGGTCAATGCATACAACTGAGTCCCATTGGAAATAAAAGATTGTCCAGAAGAGAATAAAGGAGGTAAGAATGTTCCATTCGTCGCAAGAAACATGAGGTTCTGAAGAAGCTTTGCTCGAGTTCCTAAGAATAATTCCAGATCTGCAGAAGAATTCTTAACATAACTGTTGCTGATCACAAAACCCATTGGAACACCAAAGAAATCGATACTACTATAGCGAAGAAAGCACGTATCATACATGACAGTGGCATTCTTCCTGTTAGGACAAAGAGTTAGGATTTCACTGGCAGCTTTTGTTAGACAAGGTGAGCATTCTTTTGGAAGAACAAGATCACCTCTGCACATCGCTAGTCCAAATACTTGGTTGGAACCATTTTTGCCTTTTGTAACATTGGAGTAGCCAGTCTCAGATGTCGAATTTGAAAGAGATGAGAGGACAAGTTTCAGATTGTCGTGGTACGTAGAGTTGCTTGTGTAGTTTCCAGAATGTTTACATGTTTTGAGATTATCACCGGCGATTAACCGGAAACAATTGCAGAAGAAGAAAAGGAAGACGACGTAGTTCATAATTGAAGGGTATTCATCAATCAATCGATGTTACCTTGGTATATGAATAACTATTTCAATAATTAGTAGTCACCAATCAATCAACAATTAGGATTGGAAAATGAGTTTTCATTGCAATTTACAATAAATCTTGTCACCGCCATTTCACCTACCAATATTTTAATTTTATATATATTGTCCTCATCCATTGTCATTCACCGTCATTGAATCATAATTATATATATATCTTCCGACTCATCTAATATTTTTTATTTAATTTTCAAAGATGATGACTTCATTTGAAAACAAGTCCTCCATTGACTTGACTTCAGTTATAATACAATAATTTTCGGGTGACTTGTTCTGAAACTACAAGACCTTGGATGACGGTTTTATGATAATGGATTTCCATCATCATAAGTGATTAATGGTGGATTTCCGTCATCATAAGACTGTTAAGACGAGGATTGTCAGGATAACCCCATATCTGTCATCGATAATCCGCCATCTATTATTCGACCTTATTTTTCACCAAAAAAATTAATAGATGAGGGAAATCCGCCACCAAATCTGAAATTTTTCGCGGGAACTGAAAATTATATGGTGGCGGAAATCCGTCATGTATTATATAACGCGAAAAAAATTTAACGTCAATTTATCGATGACGGTTACTTATATTGATGGCGGATTTCTGCCATTTATCTCTTTAAATTCATTAGGCGGTTGTCTCTGTACGTAAGATCGACATGGTAGAAATAGTGAGTTAGTGAGTTAGGTCGATATAGTGAGTTAGTTCGTCAAAAGGAGCAGCTGGTTGTTGCAGGATCAATTGAATGATGCTTCGATCACAAAGATATTCTCAATTGACAACCAGTTATAACTTTAAGTGTCGTCGGGCTCATGATAATCAGCACGCTCAGCTTAAGGCTACTAGTGTTTTATCTGTTTTAAGCCGGTTCCTCCTACGGAGGGCTTTCGTGCAGCTAGCCTCTTACGCGCTTTGGTTTGCCTTGACTTACCCACATGGGTCATAATTTTTGTAATTTCACTTCATGTATCGGGTTACTCTTTTTTCCTTTTTTTAATGCGAATATGTATGTATGCGCTTACAGTTTTTGAGAAATTGAGAAAGGGCAGTTGCCCTTCCTTGCCCTATGCTGGATACGTCCCTGACTTTAAATAGGTCAAAATACATTGATGTGAGACATCATTTTCTTAGAGATCATGTAGAGAGAGAAAACATTTGTCTTGAATAAATCTCCACAGAAGATCAGATGACTGACACCAAACCATTAGATCAAGAAGCTTATACTAGGATTAGAAGAACAATTAATGGGAATTTGTGAAATAAATGAAATTTAGAATGTTTATATTGTTTGCATTTGTGTAGTTGCATGTTTTTTTTAGGGAAGAAGAAACTTGTAGCACCTTCAAAGAAAACCTTAATCTACAGAAAGTATATATATATATAACTACTGGTGGATTTTTATCCTTATCATTTTTCATTACTGATTACTTCAATACATTTACAGGTTGACAGATTGTGTTTGTGCTGATTCTGATGCAAAAAGTTTTCAGATACATCGCCAGCAGTCAAGATTTTGGTATCTTAGCTTGTTCATCTAGATTGATATTCTACAACTATGATCCTCTTGAAGAAATTCAAGATGCCATGCTTCCCATTAAAAATTGCAGATACCTCTGATGTTCAACATAAAGGAATAATAGAACTAACTAAAGAAGTTAATTAAAATCTGTAATTAAACTGTAATTGGACATATATGCAATTACTTGTTTTTAGAATATTGTGCAGGTAAAAAGCCCAAAGCTAATAAAGTTATTACAGACGAACTTAAGGGCAATAGCGCAAAAGTTTCAATAAAAGGACTTGGATGTGATAACGATGAAGCTTGGGGTCAAGACTGCAAATGTTTAAATAAATCCGGGCTAAGTCTGGAATGGGCTAATCAACTCAAAGACTAATGGGCTAACTCAATAGACTCAATTGATGTAATAGTTAGTTAGTCATTAGTCAAATTAGTTAATACTAATCACTCAATAAATAGAGAGTGCTAAATGTGTAATTGAATTAATTCAGTCAATACAGTGATTAGCGTAATTGCATTTGTTAATCACCCAACTAACTTCTAGGTTCCGTTAGTACGAGGAACCCTAGAAGTTCCCCCAATTCTTGCTCCAGAGCAATCTCGCGCTACCAGCTACTCCGGCCGTCAATATCGCCGGCGAGCATCCCTCTCACGAAATTAACATGGTATCTACCGGTAACGACGATAAAGACCTCACTGCTTCCGCAATGCAAGACTCAGTTAATGAATCAAAGAATGATAAAAGCTCTGGAGATTCCAGCGATGACAGCAAGTCGTCGAAATCATTGAAGAAGAAACCAAGAACGATACACAAGAGCTATCGGAAAGAAAACAACAAGAATTACTCAAGAACATCCCCCTATCATCTTACTGCTGGAGATCATCCAGGAGCACAGATGGTTGCTGACAAATTAAGAGGAGAAGAAAATTATGTAGCATGGGCCAATTCGATGAAGTTGTCCCTAGTATCCAGGAAGAAGACAGCTTTTATTAATGGCAGAATCAAGAAGCCTATAGATGAGACAGGGGAAGAGTATGAAGATTGGGAGATGATCAACGGATTAATCCTATCTTAGATTATTAACAGTGTAAGTCCTCAAATAGCCTCTACTCTTATTCATACAGATACAGCTTATGGAGCATGGACAGACCTTCAAGAAAGGTACAAACAGAAAAATGCTCCTAAAACAAGCCAATTAAGGTATGAAATTAATACCTTAAATCAATCAAGTGATTCAGTATCTGTTTTTTTTGATAAATTTAAATCCTTATGGGATCAATTCATTGAGATTGAGAAACCGGATTGCAAACTCTGTGATATGTGTACTCCAATTTACAATAAAAAATTGGAAAAAGATAGGATTCATCATTTTTTGTTAGGTTTAAATGATGATTTCATGGCTCTTAGGAGCCAAATATTAGCATTTCCTGAGCTTCCCACCATGAACCAAATTTTTTGCTTAGTTATACAAGAAGAAAAGCATAAAACAAATTCTAAAGAAAAATTAGGTGGAGAAGCAAATGCTATGTTTGCAAAGAAGGTTGAAATTAAGAAAGATGATCCAAAGAAAAAGGGATTGTATAGCAAGAATGGAAAGAAGCTAGACACTAGGTTCTATTGCGAGAATTGCAAATATTTTGGGCATAAGAGAGAAGACTGTTATCATCTAGTTGGTTTTCCAGGTGATAAGAAAAAATTTAAAAAGGAAAGAAAAGATGACTCAAAGAAGGATTTTCAAGAAACAGCAAATCAAGCCACCACATCAAGGGAGATGCAAGGGCTGACTAATGAAGAGCTACTAATGCTCAAAGATTTCTTGAGTAAATCCTCTGGTATGAGTTTTTCTTTTCATATGTCAAATTACAAAAATGATTGGATTATAGATACTGGAGCCTCCCAACACATGAGTGGGAATCTCCATCATTTTGATAAAACTCCAATAGGGAATTATGAGCATTATGTCACCATACCAAGTGGTGAAATATGCAAAGTCAATTCCATTGGAGATATAACACTATCCCAAAACATTGTATTAAAAAATGTTTTCTATATTCCAGAATTTAAGGTTAATTTGATCTCAGTAAACAAGTTAACCTTTGATTCAAATTTAAATGTTATATTTGATCAAAATGAATGCCATTTTCAGGAAAAAATATCAGGGAGAGTGATTGGGCAGGGTAAAAGCCAAAGAGGACTATATTTTTGGAAGCCATCATCCCCTGAAATAGCATACACAGCCATGGACTTTGAAGTTTGGCATAAGAGATTAGGGCATCTATCATCAGGAAAGATGAAGATACTAGTTAAAAATAACAAAATAGAATGTAAATCTATAAATTCAAAGTCTATTCATGATTGTAATAATAATATAGGAAAACATGATGTATTTTTTCATGAAAATAAACAAAATAATTCAGAAATAAATAAAAATTTAGATTTCATAAAAGAAAAATGTCATGTATGCCCACTTGCAAAGCAAGCTAAACTAAAATACAAAAATAGCTTAACAAAATCAAAACATCTATTTGAATTAATACACATAGATATTTGGGGAAAATTTCCCATAAATTCACATGATGGTTATTCATTCTTTTTAACCATAGTTGAAGATCTAAGTAGAACAACTTGGATCTTCTTGATTAAAACCAAAAACATGGTTTTAGAATGCATCAAGAATTTCATAATAAAAGTCAAGAATTTTTTTGACAAAAATATAAAAACAATAAAAAGTGATAATGGAGGAGAATTCTCCTCAAATAATTTTAAAACATTACTAGAAAAATATGGGATAGAACATCAGTACTCATGCCCATATTCACCTCAACAAAATGCTATTGTTGAGAGAAAACATAAGCATCTGTTAGAAGTAGCCAGAGCACTTCATTTTCAAAGTGAAGTACCCTTAGAATACTGGGGGGAGTGCATCTTAACTGCTGCCCACATAATAAATAGAATCCCATCTAGGGTATTGGAGAACAAAACTCCTTATGAAATATTACATAAAAAAAACCCGGATTATGATAATTTCAAAACCTTTGGATGTTTGTGTTATGCAACTACAAACATAAGAGAACATAAGTTCTCACCAAGAACATTCAAAGGAATTTTTATGGGTTATCCACCTAATACAAAAGGATACCTAATCTTAGAAATTGAAAACATGAAGTTTCATATTTCTAGAAATGTTGTGTTTAGAGAAAATATTTTTCCATTTAAAGATATGTCTAAAAATTCACAGAACAAAGAAATAAACAAAAAACCATTACAAAACCTATATGAACAGATTATTCATCAGCATAATGAGAATAATAAAATTAAAATGCAGTCTGGAAATACAGAGTTAAATAATAGCAAATCTCAAAATAATATACCACAAACTGATATGCTATCTAACTATAAAACCAGCATCATAAGGAAAAATTTAAACCCAGTTATATCTGGAACAAACACAACAGGAGAAGATAAATCATTGGATTCAGTTGAAGATGATCAGCCCAATGAAGATAATGGATTAAAAGAAATTTGTTTCACAACAGAAAAAGGTAAATCATTGGATTTAGCTGAAAATGATCAGACCAATGAAGATAATAGATTAAAAGAAAGCTGGTTCGAAAATGAACTATTAAAAAGTAATAAGTTCATTCAAACACAAGAAAACAGAATAAACTCTAGACAAGATAGTCCAGAGCATGTTTCAGAAAATATTTTAGAAAATAATTCAGAACAAGGAAGAATAGACCTTGTTAAAAACAAAAGACCCTTAGATAAACAATTTCAAAATCCAGATCAAGAGATGAACTCTGGACAGCTTATCTTAAATAACTTAGAACATAGTTCAAAAGAGAATCAAGGGAAAACAAAACATACTAAAAATTTAAAAACATTAAAAAAACATTTTCAAAACCCAGGGCAAGAAGGATGCTCTGGACAAAGCATTCTGAATAGTCAGACAACTAATTCAGATAGCAGTTCAGAGAACATTTTAGAACAAAATCAGGGTAAAACAAACCCTGAAAATATTTTTTTACAACCAACAAGCCAAAGAACAAGCTTGTATGGAAGAAAAATTATAAAACCAAAACATTTTCAGGATTTTGTTCTTCAAAATGAAAAGAAAGAATATGAGTCAGAATACCCAATGAGTAACCATGTCTCATATAATAAAATAAATAAACACCATAAACATTTTTTAAAACAAATAACAGTTAATCATGAACCAAGTTCATACAATGAAGCTTCAAATGACCCAAAATGGGTTGAAGCTATGCAAAATGAAATGAGAGCTTTAAAAGAGAATAACACATGGACTCTCACAAATCTCCCTAAAAACAGGAAATCCATTGGTTCAAAATGGATCTATAAGATCAAGTATAAACCAGATGGCCAAATAGAAAGGTATAAAGCAAGGCTTGTGGCCAAAGGCTTTACACAAAAGGAAGGTTTCGATTTTTTTGAAACCTTTGCACCTGTAGTTAAAATGGTAACCATAAAAAGTATAATAGCAATTGCTGCCATCAAAAGATGGAATTTATATCAATTAGATGTAAATAATGCATTTTTGCATGGAGAATTACATGAAGAGGTATATCTAAAACCTCCACAAGGCTTACTTGAAGAAAAAGATAAGAGAGTATGTAAGTTAAACAAATCTTTATATGGTCTCAAACAAGCCTCAAGAAGCTGGTTTGAAAAACTAAGAGGAGTCCTCTTAGATATTGGTTTTCATCAAGCAAAATCTGATTATTCTCTATTTATAAGAGAGAAAAATCAGAATATCTTATATCTAATTGTCTATGTGGATGACATTATTATAACAGGCAGTAATGAATTGGAAATTGGAATAACCAAAATATTATTGGAAAAACAATTCAAATTAAAAGATCTAGGTATACTAAGTTACTTCTTGGGTATTGAAGTATCTCATTCACCCCAGGGCATATATTTATCTCAAAGAAAATATGCACTGGGTATTCTAGAAGAATCTGGCCTTTCTGGTGCAAAGCCATCTAAGATCCCAATGGAAAGACACATAGATCTTAAGAATGATGATTCCCTATTAATTAAAAACCCAACCTTCTATAGAAAGATGGTTGGAAAGATGATCTACCTTAATATAACAAGGCCAGATCTGAGTTTTACAGTAAACTGGTTAAGTCAGTTCATGCATGAACCAAAAGAGGTTCATCTTAAAGTTCTTTTTAAATTGATAAGGTACATTAAGAATGCTCCTGGACAAGGACTTCTATATAGCAAAAATGGAAATATGGTGGTCAAGGGATACTGTGATGCTGATTGGGCAGCATGCCAGATCAGCAGAAAATCCTTGACAGGGTTTTGCATCATGTTAGGAGACTCACTGATTTCATGGAAAACGAAAAAACAGAATACAATAGCAAGGTCATCATGTGAGGCTGAATATAGAGCTATAGCTCAAGCATCTTGTGAAATCATATGGATCCATCAATTGATGGATGAATTGAAAATAAAAATCATAAAACCAACAGACCTCTACTGTGACAACAGGTCAGCCATTCACTTGGCAAATAATCCAGTTTTCCATGAAAGGACAAAGCATATAGAAGTAGATTGTCATTTCATAAGAGATATGATAATTCAAAAGAAGATCTTACTAAAGCAAATTGGAACTAAATTCCAACTTGCCGATTTTTTAACCAAGGCACTTGGTGAAAAAGAAATTAATACATTCCATTTCAAGCTTGGAATATTGAATATATATTCCAAGGCTTGAGGGGGGAGTAAAGGAATAATAGAACTAACTAAAGAAGTTAATTAAAATCTGTAATTAAACTGTAATTGGACATATATGCAATTACTTGTTTTTAGAATATTGTGCAGGTAAAAAGCCCAAAGCTAATAAAGTTATTACAGACGAACTTAAGGGCAATAGCGCAAAAGTTTCAATAAAAGGACTTGGATGTGATAACGATGAAGCTTGGGGTCAAGACTGCAAATGTTTAAATAAATCCGGGCTAAGTCTGGAATGGGCTAATCAACTCAAAGACTAATGGGCTAACTCAATAGACTCAATTGATGTAATAGTTAGTTAGTCATTAGTCAAATTAGTTAATACTAATCACTCAATAAATAGAGAGTGCTAAATGTGTAATTGAATTAATTCAGTCAATACAGTGATTAGCGTAATTGCATTTGTTAATCACCCAACTAACTTCTAGGTTCCGTTAGTACGAGGAACCCTAGAAGTTCCCCCAATTCTTGCTCCAGAGCAATCTCGCGCTACCAGCTACTCCGGCCGTCAATATCGCCGGCGAGCATCCCTCTCACGAAATTAACATATGGCGTATGGCGGACTCGAGGTCGGAGAACCGTCGATCGAAGGATCCTAGAGAAGACACTATCTTTTCGGTCGTGAACTGACTCTTCTGGATAGAATCCCGGAGAAAATTCGCTCTCTGATCTAGAGTTTCTGATGGTTGCCGCACCGCCATGGTGGTTAGTGTTGTTCAAACTCGAGAGGAGGCGGGGAACTAACGGTCAATTACTGAATTATCTGAGGGTAGTTTTGTAATTTTATCTTTAGGTACTGCTGTGATCGGTGATTCAAATCTGAGGGAATTTTGTTCGTTCTTTGTTTTCTCTATTTCCCCCCTTTCCACACTCCTCCTGCGGTTGATCATCTTTTGCTGCTCATTTTTCTACCAGTGCCAGATTATTGTTGGTGATCAAGTGGAAAGGGAAAACAGAGGTGGGGGATGATGAACAATATTTTCAGGTTCAAGAAAAAGAATAAGGAACCTCCCACGACCATCCAAGATGCTTCGGATAGGGTGATTTTTTTTTGCCATTTTCTTCTATTTTTCAAATTATATTGTGAATGTTGCTTCTTTCTTGTGCGATTGTTTTATTAATGTTCATTCTTCCATCAGAGATTTTCTCCATGTATTTAAAATTGATTTTTTTAAGTCTCAGCGATTTTTTATTTATTCTCTTTTTCATTTTTTTAAAATGTTGTTCGTTGCTTTGCGATTGCTTGTGGTTCCAGTTAAGTAAAAGAGGTGAAAGTGTCGAGGAGAAGATTAAAAAACTCGATGTTGAACTTGCAAGATATGGAGAGCAGATTAGAAAAACACGACCGGGTCATTCTCAGGATTCTCTTAAAAATCGAGCCATGAGAATTCTCAAGCAAAAGAGAATGTAAGTTTTCCTTGGTTATGAAAATTTAATTAATATGATGAAAGCGATGCCCCACTCTCTTCCAAGTTTCAACACTCAAGAATGTTGTTTTCAAGTTACAACTTACATGTTTCTTAGGTAAAAAATTTCTTTTATCTTCTTTTTTCAAATCAGATGTGCTTCATCTTTCCCTACGGAAATTGATCTACGAAGTATGAACCAAAACCACTAATACCCATAGTTCAGACTCTCATGGCACGAAATTTCACAGTCGATAGAACTTAATATATATTCTATGAAAGAAAAATTATTTGAATACTCCTAATTTCTAAATTTTATGACGAAATTATCTAAAACACCAATTCAATTTTTTTTCATCATCATCATTTTTTTGCTCAGGTATGAAAAGCAGTGTAATATCTTCTACAATCAAACATACAATCTTGAACAAGTATCTTTTGCCACAGATGGTCTTAAAGATGCTCAACAAACTGTATGTATTTCAAATTGTCTTTGCATTGTTTGCAATAGTTACAAGATTTGATTTGATCATTTCAAAAATTGGTGATATCTTCGTGTTTTCCAGATGTCTTCGTTGAAGTCTGCAAATAAAGAGTTAAAAGGAATCATGAAGACTGTTAATATATCTGATATTGATGTAAGATCCAAGTTTTTTTTAAAATATTATATTCTCTATTAATTTTTCAAGCACTTGGTTTAGTAGTTAATAACTTAATATCTCATCGTGTGATATACGTGATAACAGCCTAACTGTTATTTAAAAAAACGATGATCACCTGAGAACATGTAATGTTATTTAAAAACTACGGATACCTCCTGAAATCAAGACTTAGACGGAGTTAGACCTAACGATCAATACGGTTAAGCGAATCGTTGAATAGATCGATACGGCGAAGACAGATCGGACAGAGCTTGTCGGCGATGGATGATGCAGTTGGTCGATGTGACATTAATTAGGGTTTTAATTCATCCACTCCTTTTTGAATAAGTCTACTCAGGCAACCCATTGCCAGATTAGAGAGTATTTAGGAGATAGGATCCCCTTGTCTTAGAACTCTATGATTTTTAAAAGGTCTAGTGGGGGGGTGCCTTTCACAAGGACAGAGAAAGATGCAGATTGTATACAATTGAATATGAGGGATACAAAATACTGGAAGAAACCCATCACTCTGAGGGTCTCCAGGATTGCATCCCAGCTCGACATATATCTCTTGGGAGTTCTTGCTCTTCCAAACCCTTGTAACATTTCCTCAACGAAGAGGGTGTTGCCAGATATTAATTACTCTACCTTTCATGAAGGGTGTCTAATTTGGAGAGACAAACAAGTTAGCCACTTCATCCATCCTATTGGCTAGGATATTTGATAGGAGCTTGTAAGGTTCACACAAGAGATGGGCATGAAGTCAGTTAGTTCAGAGACAGTTGGCTTCTTAGGCACCAGAGTGATCCAAGTGTGGTTTGTAGCTTGCAGAAGAGGTGGTTTCCATTGGAAAAAATCCTTGACACGTGCTAAAATTGTGGATTTGAGTTCATGTCAGAATTTCTGAAATAAAAGAGGCAGTAAAGCCATCTGGGCCAGGGGCTTTGCCTGGGGATTGGAGAAAAACACCTCTCCGACCTCCTTCTCCAAGGGCTTATATAAAAGTCAATCATTCATCTCTTGAGACACTATCCACTGGTAGGAGTGGGGGGCTACCACTAGGGGGTATTTTCTGGGCTTTAGAGATTTTGGTTATAATTGATACTTCTCTCCTCCAGCTGACTTTTAGTAAGTGTCTGGCACCTTCATGTTCAAGAGCTTAAGGGTGGAATTCCATGCTTTTCTTATCTTTGTAGAGAGACTTAAAAAAGGTATGCTATTATAATTTATAATGAATATAATCAAATTACAATTTTTAATGGTACAGGGCATGCAGGATCAATTGATGGATTTTGTGGAGGAGAGCACAGAGATCCAAGAGTCTCTTGGTAGAACCTACAATGTGCCTGATTACATTGATGAGGACGAACTTTTGAGTGGTAAGTCTAGATATCCACCGATTTTCCCTTCTTTCAAGTTTCAAGTTCTCCCGAGCAACAGTTTTTTACCCTTAAATATCTTTTAATCATTTTAAATAGAAATTGGAGGCTTGGAGGAAGACATGAAGAAGGAAATCCAGTCCAATAACGTGCCATCTTATCTTTTACCTGTCAATGACCTTGATATTGAAGACGAGCTCCATTTGCCCACGGTACCAACAGGCAGACAGGCAATCCAGGTACTAATGAGTCTATCTGGAGTTTTTTTCTTTTAGGGCAAGATTTTTTATTTTTCTTTCCTCTTTGTTTGGTTATGTTATTATAGGTAGACGCAGATGATGAAATTGGGCTACGTGGTTAGGGAGAATGCACAAAGTCACAGGTTTGTCGTTTGCTTATTTGATTTTATCTTCACTTCCCAGGAATTAATAGTCTGACTATCATTAGATTAGTTGGTAGACACTGTATTATGCCGCAAAAAGTTGAATGTCCATCAATCTATGTCTCATCTTTATTGCCAATTTGCCATAGACATGAGCTTTTCATGTACGCATGAACATATATGAGACTTTTAATCGCTTGATGATTGCTTTTTTGTTGAGTACTAAAATGAAATAAATTTCCCCTCAATATATTTTTTGATTGTTCACATGGGCATTTTTTTGTGATTATGTAAAAGAAAGAAGTCAGATAATAATTAATCAAACATGACATGCCACTAATGCCAGTATGCCACTGGTTTTTATAACTGGAACTCTGGAAGAAAATACTTATATCATATTTCAGAATCAAATTTACAGACTACAGCATAGATTTACATTTTAAAAACGTGGATTGTATATCTGACATGTATACACCAAATTATAAGGAAAATAAAGTGTAACTGTGTAAGAAAGCTAAACATAGCATAGTAGCATGAGGGAGGCCGTAGTATGGAAGTAAAAAAACTTGAGATTTTCTTACTTCACCGGCCATCTGTTGATTTAAATGATTCAGCAAATCCATTAGGTCTTGATGGAGTGCTTCCCTTGCTGTCATCATGACTCGTTGACATTGAATTCAAAGAACAGTCAGCCGCTTGCCAACCTTTGACCATTTGAAGGAGAGATTGCTGAAGATCTATACCTGTGCATTCATCATCATCTTTGCTCGTAGGTTTCCATTTCTCAACCAATGGTGATAGAACATTAACAGCATGACCCATGTCAGGACGTTGATGTGGGTCTCTTGCTGTACAATGTCCAGCAAGTTCGGCAACCACCGAGATGCTCTCTAGACTTGTCTCTGAAATATTTAGTGTCGGGTCAATAGAGGCCTTAAGTTTTTCTGGGTCAGATTTTATTTGGGAGAACCATGTTGCAAGATGTCTAGATTCCTCTGGCCGATTCTCGTCAAGAGCAGCCAAACCAGTTACTAACTCCATTAATACAACTCCAAAACTGAAAACATCTGCTTTCGTGGTGATTTTTCCCGTGACTGCATAAACAAATAAGCAGCAAAAGAGTTGAAAATCTTTGTTTGAGTTTGAAAGAATTCTACAAGTTTAGCTTGGTAGTTTCTTATCAGATCCTTTAACATTAATTACTGTGGTAAAGATCTCTTGCCAAATATAAAATGGTGGGAATATAAAAAATATCTATTTAAAAAAAGTTTCTTACTAGCATATTCTGGAGCCAAGTATCCAAATGTTCCTGCAAGTCTGGTTGCAACAGAATTTTGGCCATCAGGAGCACATTTAACCAATCCGAAATCTGCAATCTTTGCTCGGAAGTCATCCCCAAGGAGTATATTTGATGATTTGAGATCTCTATGTATAAAAGACTGAGAAGCTAAATTATGAAGATATTCCACCCCTCTGGCAATATCTAGTGAGATGTTTAACCTCTTAGTCCATGATAGAGGTTCAAGGTTGCTTTTTTTCCAGTGGAAAAGATGTCTGTTTAAAGCTCCCCGAGACATATACTCATATACTAGAATTCTCTCATTGCCTTCAGCAGAGTAGCCTAATAGAGAAGCTAGATTCCGGTGACGGACTTTCGAAAGAACTGATATTTCTGAATGGAATTCATTTAGAGCAGCATTAGTCACAATGGACGATTGCATTCTCTTCACTGCCAACATAGTCCCATCGTGCAACTCTCCTTTGTAAACAACCCCAAATCCACCCCGTCCGAGCTCATTCTCTGGTGCGAAATTTCGAGTAATGTTGCGAAGAATCTGAACTGAGATCACCAAGTTTCCTGAATTGATCATGTGTGAATTGCTCAGGCTTCCACTCTGAAAATCACCATCGTCAGTCTCTGCAATTGTAATCTTAATATTTGGATCGTAAGATTCTCTAGGATGCAATACAGTGGATAAGTGTTTCTTATTCTTTTTGCGTCGGTGCATAAAGAATAGAATCAGAAAGAATATCAAAGAAGCACCTGCTATACATGAAGGCATGACAATTGTCAAAGAAGTATTTTTTTTCCCATGAGATTGGGGTGATTTTGTTGTGGATGATGGTGATTGTGGGCTTTTATCCATACTAGGATCCCAATAGCTAGGTGAATCAGAACCAGGGGATAATGAAGGAGGAGATGTCATGGGTGGATTCTGATCTATCAAAAGAGTTACAGAAGTGGCAAACACTGGAATTGGCGGGGAGATATTATTCCTAGTGAGATTCAGAAGCTCCAGATATTTTAAAGCAGTTAAGCTCTTCGGAATAGTTCCATACAGATGATTTCCCCCGAGAACAATGGTCCGGAGAGAATCAAGCTGACTGATTGATGGGCTAATATTACCAGTAAGATTACGATTTGGAAGATTTATAACAGTAACTTTACCGGAGAGACATGTTATTCCCAACCAGTTTGTAGAACATGGATCGTTGCCCTTCCAAGATGTAGCAAGATATGCTGGATAATCCACACCATTGAGAAAATCCAAGAGCGCTTTGACTTGAGGACTACACTGCAATCCAGGTTTGGATTGACAGAAAGAATTGTATTCATATGTGTAGTTGGAGGCGAATGGCATAGAAGGAATTGCCCCCAAGAAATTGTTGTTCTGCAATTTCAAAACACGAAGATTGGTCATGTTTGTCATGTTGGGAGGAACAATGCCGGTGAGTTTGTTGTTGTTCAACCGTAGATCCGTGAGAAAGTCACATAAGGTGATGTTGTCTGGAATTGGTCCGGTGAAGGAGTTCCCATGTAGCCAAGCAATTATGAGCGACGATGCCATTGGCGGCAGAAGTGTGATCGGACCGGTGATTCCATTTCCTTCCTGATTGTTCAGTACTAATTCCTTCAAAGTCAACCCATGGAAACTTTCCGGAATAACCCCAACAAGGGCGTTGTAAGAGAGTCTCAAAGAAGACAGAGAGGGTAAACTCCCCAAGAAATCCGGCAAAAGACCTCGAAGATTACACTCGGAGCAAGACAGATTGACCAAAAGAGCAGAATTGAGCAACGAAGAAGGTAACATCCATCCAGTGGATTTATTCAGGGGATTATTGTCGAGAGAGAGCACCTGCAAACTAGTAAGTCCATCGAAGAAATCGTGTGGAATCATGTCAAATTGGTTGTAATTCAAGTAAGCAAACTGGAGTTTTGACAATCCCTTGAAGGTCGGCAGAGCTCCAGTGAACCCATTCTTCTGAAATCCAAGATGTGTCAACATAGAGAGTTGGTTGAAATTTGTAGGCAAAGAACCTTCGATGCCTAAATTCTGAATTTGAATCTGGGTAACACGACCGGCGCTGTCGCAGACGATATGAGGCCAATTGAAGCCACAAGGATCTGTATTGTCGGCAGGCCATTCCAGAAGCTCTGGATTCAACAACCCTTTACGGAAATCATCCACGATAACAAAGTCATCTGGGTATGTGATACTGTGAGCAACCCAACTGAACAAGTAGATGCTTAGCACGAACCCGACAACAACCATAGCCAGCCGACAGGAGGAGGAGGAGGAAGAAGAAGAGACAATTACAGGAATCTATAACCGAACAAAACAGATGAAACGCAGACGAACCAGAAAGAGCAGAGCATTAAAGATCCATCCAACCAGTAAGAAGACCCAAGCAAGAAGCGGCGCTTGAGCGTGAAGATAAGTTGTCCCTTGTCTGGCAATCTACATGTCTTTTTCCCCCGTCTTTGTCGATCTAGAATTCTAATTTAATTTGGTCCTTTAAATGAATAGATAGTGGTCAATCCATTCCCATCATAGAAAAATATTAAAACGATCAATATATGATTATTGAGATGACAAAGTACAAACCCATGGTCCAACCTATTGTCATTCGACGTTCATCAGTTGGGAATAAATTGACATTTCACCTTATGAATATATGATATAATACCACTCGACTATTTTTTTTGTTTTCGGTAGAAAAAACATCGGTTATTCATCATTTACTTGTGGGCCCAACTTAGTCTTAGTTCTTAATTGGCACACACGTTGCAAATAATAACCATCCATGATTCATGATTCATGATCCATCATCCGTGATCCATGTCGTGATTAATTCATTATTAATCTATCACGGACTGTTTTTTTTTGTAATTTGTTCACCGTTCAATAATAAAGAAATTTCGAATTACACATATACAATCGACAAAATAATTAAACAAATCACAAACATAACTGAGTTGAGATTCAAAAGTGACCGGTTCAAAAAATCACAAATGACAAGAGAAGAAACGTATATCAATCTTGGAATGCTTTTATCATGATCATTCATGATGATCCCGTCCCGTGCAATCATGACAATGTTAGATTTATGATTGGCAAGGTAATTTTAAAGTTATCTTATCTATAACACTCTGGAATGTCTTTTAGTATAAAAAGTACCATTATATATAAAAAAAATAATAATTACCAAAACGGAACAATTAAGACAGATCACACGAAACAAAATATAAATCAATTCAGTAATCAGAAAAATCTAAAAATATAATCACAAAGTTGGAGCATGATGTGGTCTGAAGATGATCTCAGACCATACCTAAACACGAATACTCTCATGAAAGAGTCATAGGAATCATTAGTTTTACCATTAGAAGGTGATCTTAAACGGAGAGATAGCATGCACATAGATCTAATATTGGAACATGCAACCAGCACCATCACCATCACCATCACGGGAATAGTAAACATAACACATGGTATGTGTAGATCAGCAAACAGTGATACACAAAATGTCATACATAGACATGCAAGAGATGGTTTCATAGATTTAAGAGTTTTAGCATGTATAGCATACATAACACATATGATTTTATCATATCACAAGCAAAGTCTTAGATATACCAGCCTTTGTTTAGAAAGGTGTAGACGGATGTCTGACAGAGTCGTTTTTCCTTCTTTGAATCGCTAGTTTCCTTTGATCTTCACTGAGGACAGTGTAGTCGGTTTTAGCAGCGCAGCACTCCGAAAGGCTCTGATACCATCACAAAGTTGGAGATCGAGAAGTAGGAGTGTGAGCCGGAGGGTCACTTAGGGTTTGGACGGAAGGTCGCGACTAGAGAAGGAGAGACGGTTGGAGGAGAAACCCAAGGGTTTTGAATATATCTGAAAAAGTAAATAAAACTATTACAAGTTGACTATTTATATCAGACTAGATTTAACCCTAATCCTAAATGGGCCAACATCCAGATTGGGCCTTGTAGACTAACTCAATATCAAAATGCTAAGTGTATAATTAACTTAAATAATCAACTAATTACTCTTAATATATAATGTCAATGTTCATTTAAATCAAATATCTTAAACAAAAAAATCGTGACGGTGACTCACCACCTGTGGATGATTGTAGAATGCGATCTTAATAAGACTGAACCGTATTTGATATTTCTCCTAATCTATCATTTTTTTTAAAAAGAAAAATATCTACCTCTCGGTAACTTTAATAGTTAATCTCTCTGTTGAATTAGTTGAGTCAATCTCTATGTTAATAATGTAAATAGATTTGGGTTGTACCCGAGACCTTCATCCAGGTTCAAACCCAATCATAATTCATAACTCTTGATATGACGATATCATTTTTAATTCTTATAAGATATATATATATAGTTATAGAGTGCACATCAGAGGTGGATTGCACCCCTGCGCACAACCATTAGTGAGGTAATTAATATACTAGCCTCTACGTTTAGTCATGTCGTTGGTTGTTTTGTTTATTTAAGAAACTCGAACCTCATATCAATTTCCACAATCAAACCAATAACCAACCTTTACTGCTTCTACCTCTTCCTTCTCATCCTACATCTTTCTTCCGCTGCTTCACCTTTGCTCTACTTCATCGCCTTCAAAACCTGGACGCCCTACAACCCACTGTAAACTCCATCTACGACCTCCGACTACAGCACCCAACTAACACCCTCTACTAAAACTCCCAACTACAACCCCTCAATACCACCCCCAACTACAAACCACTGCAGCCCATGACTTCGTTGTCGTCCTATTTCTTACCTTTTCATTGTAAGTCTTTGAACCATTTTTCTGTTTTTGGGTTTGTTCGGTTTCCCGATGTTGTTGTATGATAGTTCCGGTGTTTCTCTGTCGTTCTTATGTTCTTCTGAGGTTCCGGTGATTGTCTGTCTTTCAGGTTTTTTTGTATCGTTCTTCTGCGGTTTCGGTTTCCTGTGGTGGTGGTCGTTGATATGATCTCTGTGTAAATGTTCCCCCTGTATATTTGTTTTCGCCTTTTCGATTTTATCCGTTCATTCTGCCGGCGTTGAGGATGACAGATAGTTAACTGTTACTCTTCGAAATTATTATTTCTCCTCTGTATCCTTTTTCCTTTTCTGTTAATGTAGTCGTTCTACTCGTTCCTTTGGTCTATGTCCGTTTTTTCTTCCTGTTTTCTGTGTGTATATTCTCTGTATCCATGCGTTGGTTTTCTTATCTGGTCGTTCTTGTTGTCTTTTTAAATCTGACCATGTATCTTATCCTTGTCGGTCTTTTATTTATTTCTACTTGGTCCTTGAATATTAGTTTTGTATATATTCTTTGTTCTCGAAGATGCTGGACCGACGCTGAATCTTATTTTTGAATTATATATTTTGCGTTCATGTCGACCGAAGCTTGATTTTTGTTCAAAATTTATATATTCCGATTCTATATTCTGTTCTTGGTAATATTTTTCCTTCTAGACTATTTCGCTCTAGTTTAGTCTTTTTCGTCGTCTCGAGATTTGACATAGTAATCAAACCTCTTAGTACGGATTTTTCTAATCTATTTTCCTTTCTTTTTCTTTGTGTTATATGTGTTTATCACTGATTATTTCCTTCTTCTTGTTTGCCCAAGGAATTTTCTTAGTCTCTCTGCGTTAATCCGATTTTCGGATGTGCTGTTGCGAAATTTTCAGACAATGAATAATCTATCACCATCAACTTTTAATGCTGATCAGCCAACTACTGATTCATTCACACTTTTTGGTCATAGAATTGCATCAGTGGTTCCAAATTGTAATATTGCAATTACTGATGATGCTTCAGTAATATTTGAAAATATTTTGCGGTTATATGTTTTGGTAAAAGTTTTTGGATTATGGAAAATTTTCTTTCTTGCTAATTGATAATATTAGTAGAT
This sequence comes from Zostera marina, assembly GCA_001185155.1. Taxonomy (NCBI): domain Eukaryota; kingdom Viridiplantae; phylum Streptophyta; class Magnoliopsida; order Alismatales; family Zosteraceae; genus Zostera; species Zostera marina. The sequence continues at coordinate 243,550 of LFYR01002156.1, forward strand.
TGACATAAGATTTGTTCTAACTATATTATTTTAAAAATTAATTTCAGATTCTACTAATGACAATGAGTCTGAGCTAGTCAGCAATCATTCCTCGACCTCAAAGAAAAATAAGTTATTAAACAACATGAATTAGTTTAGCAATTAAAACACATGAAAACCATAGAAACTTGAAGCTCTGTTGAAACCGAAGAAACTCCAGGCTCTGTAGATGATGAAATCGGGAACATGCCTAACAGAATAAGAAGTATAGAATTTGAAAATATGAAAACCCTAATCATAACATGAAGAAATCTGGAACCTAGAATTCGATGTATGAAGTGAAATAACAAGAAACTTATTTTAATTAGTCAATATCTCTATTTAGAAATACTTTGACAGGAAATGGTTTCGCAGAAGAACTGGCAAGCGTAACCGAGTAAGATGATGAAGAAGATGAAGTACGGTAAAATCAAAACGCAATAAGAAGATGAAGAACGCTAGAATTTAAATAAAGAATGAAATATATGAAACTTACTTCAAGTAAACTTTTGCGTTGACAATCTTGTTGACCTTTTAAACGTAAATGTTGTTTAGGGTTGATTTTAGTAAACCCTAACCCGCTAAGCCTTAAACCGGTTAACCCTATACCGGAAAATTGTAAACCGGTCAAGTGTTAATGGGTAAACGGTAAAGGCGTTGTAGAAGGTAAACGGTTACTGCTAGAACTTGTAATCGGTAACCTGTAGACGGTTCGGTAACTCATGGATTAACCGTAAGTGGTGTAAAAGGTAATCGTACAGAATATAAACAATCCAATCCAATCCAAAAACCTAAATTTAAAAATAAATAAGTATAAAAAAGAGAGAAGTACCATCGAAGATCATATTCCAATGTTGGAAAACTCCACCACCGCTATTATGCCTCTTTTGGATAGCACTCTCCGGATACTTGACGACTCTCAGTCCCTCTGGACTTCGAGGTCATTACCAATGCCATGATCACTCTTGAAGTACAAGAAAAAGAATTTGATGTAGATGGGTGGAGGACGGTTCCGAATTCGGACATAGCATTTGCAATTTTTTAGAATTTCCGCGGTGGAGTACTGTGGAGCTGTCAATTGTGAATCGAAACTCTTAAACTAGGTAAAGCAAACTTAAAACCCTAAAACGAAAACTCAATCGAATGGATGAAAACATTTTGTCGCAGCTTGAATATAAAACACGGAGTATAAATCTAATGGATGAATAAGAGGTTGAACCATGGAATATTCAATTATTTGAAACAAAGATAATGAGTAAAACAAACGGGAAGTTGAAGAAATGGTCGATAACGAGAAAATCCATAATTTTGATTGAATCAAATAAACTAATGAAAGTTTTAAAACGTTTGAAAACTAGTAGACCTAGTGAACGTTTGAAAACCCATAAAGAAATTGAGAGGTTATTTGTAATGGAAAAGATGGCGGCTGAAAGAAAGTGAAAGGACGAAAGAACCAAGTCGTGGAAGACCTCGACGAAACCCAATGACGGTAAAGTGTAGACGAAAGTGAAACCGTGGGGCGACTGAAAGAAAGGACTACAAACCGAGTCGTGGAAGACCTCGATGAAACCCAATGACGGTAAAGTGTAGACGAAATCCCAACGACGAAATCCCAACGACGAAATCCCAACGACGAAAACCCAACGACGAAATCCCATTCACTGTCTAAAGTGTAGACCGGTGAAATCCCATTTTTGAGCGAATTTCGAAGTCCGTTAAACGATAAACCCTAAACCGGTTAAGTCTTAATGGGTAACCGGTAAGTAATGGAAACGGTAAGAGGGAAAACGGTGAAGAGGGGGAAAAACGCTAAACGGTAAAGAAATCCCCAAAACAAATCTAATCGAAACCCTAGAACTAGTAAAATCAAATTTGAAATCCTACAATGAAATGAAACCATTGTCCAGAGAACGGAAATGCAGCAAAACGAGACGAAATGAAAGCCATCGTGAAAGTGAACCGCGAAGATGAAAGTGCACTCGAAGAAAGCGATAACGAAAGGAAAGTGAAAACCCATTGATAACTCATTGAAAGCGAAATTCATTGAAAACCCATCGGGATAGGGAACACCCAAAATGAAAGAGAAGATGAAAAAAACATGACCGATTGGATGAAGGAACCGTGGAGCACCGAAGGAACAGAACTGGAAGATGTGGAACGAAGATGAAAACAGAAACCTTCAAACGAAACCCCTAAAACAAAGCGAACTAGAACCTACAACTGACCTACACAAACAAGGCAACACAAAAGTAGGACTTATAACTGACAACTAATGTAAACCTGACCTATGAATTCTAACTTAAAACGAATCCTAAAACAAAGTTAATGACAGAAATAATTAAAATCCGACGAATTATTTATCAGACCATGGATTCCTCATCCGACGGAGGAGCAGGAGTGTGCACACCGTGTGCAGTGCACACCTGATCCAAATTGTATAGTTATATACCGTCTCTTTTGGAGTTTTGAAATCATTTTTTTATTAATTCCAAGGAGCAACGATTGGAGCCATAGATTGGTTTTGTTTTTAAAGGCGGAAAAAACAGTTCAACCACTTCTAAATTCTAATCACTTAATCACATGACTTGATTTAAAATATTAAAAAAAAACATTCAATATTTTCCGTCAACATCTATCAACACAACCTCCGCTTTTGTCATCCTTCTTTGGCTAGTTCGTTGTTATCAGTTTTGAGTCAATTGTCAGGTTTATCGTTTATACCTTCTATTTCTCATGCGACTGGTCACCAGATACTGACCCTCCAATGTGCATCCAATGGTCTAACTTTCTATTGTTGCAGTTATTGTTGAAGAGGTGAACTTGACGCACTAGATTATGTGAATAGATAAATAGAATAGGACTAACTTCCTATATATATATAACTACACCAAAAACGCGTTGTGGACGTCCCAGAATCGCGGTACTGGACCGTCGTTCCCTATCGGTTCTTCCCTACACTCGTGCCGTCCCCTACACCTGCGACGTCTACACTCGGTTCTGGTCCCGCGATTCCGGGATTCCAATACCTGGTACCGCTCCAGTTCCAAGTGAGGCCAGACATTCGTCGGATTTGAAATTCGACGAATCTGTGGCCCATCCACAACTTGCTTCAAATGCAGATGTTCGTAGTGAAAGCGCGCTGTGGACGGGGCTCGGATTGACGACATTGTCAATCCGACGGTACTTCTTGAGTACCGCATCCATTAAGCCGAGGAGACCGCGTCGGCGAACCCCATGGCACTAATCCACATAACAAACAGTGTGTAGTATAGGCGACTTACAACATTCGAAATGACCATTGTATGTTAGAGTTGGAAAGTAATTTAACTCTGTGGGATTTTATAATTTAGATGATAAGGCTTGTAGATGTAAATTATTTTAACTCTATTGTAGTACGTTGCATATATGTTCAACATGTATTTACAAATGATAAACTAAAACATAAAGATATATATATATGTATGTATTGAGATTTTACTGTAGGTGATCGATAATAGCAGGAAGGTGAAGATCGTATGTAGCGGAAGCGATTCTGATGAAGAGCAACTGGTACTAAAGATCGGAAGTGGAGATTGAAGATTGTTTGTGATTCCTATGGAGGAGGATGAACTTTTGTATCAAGTAGGAATATAGTTGGTGGTTTGTTTCTAGTGTTTGTATTTATAGATATAACTATTCCCAACGGATATAATGTCTGGGGTTATTTGTGTAATAAAGGTGAACTAAGTGGTGAATTTGTATAACTATTCTAATACCCCCTCTCAAAAATAAACCAATCCTTGATTGGTTTGTAATTTTGGTTTTTATGGAATAGTTTTCTAAATAGTTTGGGGTTATACTTAAATGGCTAGTCTTAATTGGCTCTATTTGGCTCTAGTCTTAATGTGTTATTTATCCTGTAGATGGTTTACTGGACTCTAGTCCATTTACCCAAACGGTCGGGTTTGGGTAAATGGGTCTGTTACCGAGTCTGAGTGTGTATAAAAGGTTAATTCTAACACTTAAATACTGGCTTACTAGGGGTTTTGGCGGGAGTTTACTATAGGCGATTGAAGTGGGAACATAGGCTGTTGGAGCCGTGCGATTGTGAGTTTTCTCTTTTCCCTTATTTTTGTTTTGCTCTTTGTTTTTCTGTTTGGCGTATTGTTTCCCTTCCCTCGTTTGTTCCTTTATCTGCATGTTTCTTTTACTTGGTGATGTTTTTTTTGTTTTTTTTGGATCATCGTTCTTCTTTTTACTTGTGTGAATGGTGGTCGTTTTTCCTGCTGTTTCTTTTAGTTGTTGGTCTTTGCTTGCATGCAAGTTTCTCATCCCGAGATCTTTTCTTAGGTTAAGAAAGAGGATTCCTGTTACTGTCTTTGTGAAGATGTCGGCCATATTTAGCTTTGTGTCGATTTTGTCAAGTTTCACTTGTTTCCCTAGTACTTTATCTCTTATTGTATGTATGTCGATTTCGATGTGTTTTGTTCTTTGGTGTAGTACTACTGTACTTGGTTTCTTGTGATTGCTGCTGCACTTATGTTGTCTATGTAGATTGTTGGTGTTTCTGTTTCTATTTGCATTTCTCGAAGTAGATTTTTCAACCATGTTACCTCGCATGATGTATGTGCTAGTGCTCTATATTCTTCTTTCGCAGATGATCTAGCTACTGTATGTTGTTTTTTAGTATGCCATGAGATAATATTTCCATTTATGTAGATGGCGAATCCTCTGAGGGATCTTCTTGTTGATGGGCAGAATGCCCAGTCTGAATCTGAAAATACTTTGATTCCGGAGGTTGTTTCACCTGAGAAAAACAATCCGGAACCTGGTGAGATTTTAATATATCTTAGAATTTTACTTACCATTTTTGCATCTTCTTCTGTCGGGTTTTGCATGTGTTGACTTAGTGAATTTACAACATGTGTAATATCTGGTCGATCTTGTTACTGTTAGATAAACCAGTTTGCCCACCATGCTCCTGTAGTTTGTTGGATTCTCCAATAATTTGTCTGTATGTTTACCTGTTTCTTCTGAAATCTTGCATGAGGGATTGTTAGATGGTTTCACATTAATATAATTTTTATTTTCAAGAATTTCAAGTGCATATTTTCTCTGATTCATATATATACCTTCCCTTGAATGTGTAAATTACAATCCTAGAATTTTTTTTAATTTTCCAAGGTCTTTTATGTTGAAATGTTTTGCTAAGTCTTCCTTTAATTGTATGATATTTTTTAAGTTGTTTCCAATTATTAGTAGGTCATCTACGTATGCTAGAATAAAAGTATTGGTTTGACCACTAATTCTACTGAAAAGTGCATAATATGCCTTGGTTTGTTTAAAACCTAATCTTGTGAGTACTTGTAATTATTTATTAAACCACATCCTTGAAGCTTGTTTGAAGCCATATAGTGATTTCTTTAGTTTACAAACTGATTTTGATTCTTCATTTTCTGATTTTGTTGTTTTTAGACCTTGAGGTATGTTCATAAATACTTCTTCATTAAGTTCCCTATGTAGGAAGGCATTTTGTACACCCATTTGATGCAAATGCCACTTTTTGTTTGAGACTATGGATATTAGTGTTCTTAGGGTTGTCATTCTAGAGACTGGTGCAAAAGTCTCTGTATAATCTATTCCTTCTATTTGATTGTAACCTTTTGCAACCAGTGTTGCCTTATATTTATCTAAAGATCCATTTGCATTGAATTTTGTTTTATATACCCATTTGCATCCTATTGTCTTTGTCCAGGTCCCATGTTTCATTCTGTTTTAATGCATTTATTTCAGCTTTCATAGCTTTTTGCCAATGAATTATCTTGCATGCTTGGGTGTAATTCTGTGGGTCTTTTGTTTATGATATTTTTGTTAAGGCTATATGTTTGTTTGAAAGGTTTTTATATGACACATAGTTTTTAATTGGATATTTTGTGGTTTGATTGCATATATAATCGTTTAGTTTCTTTGGTGCATGTTTTTCTCTTATGGGTCTTGTGTTTGTGGGTTGTTTTCCAGGTTCTGTTTTAATTTGTATTTCTTCATGCCCTTGTTCTTGTTCTGATGTTGTTTCCCTTTGTTGTGTGTTTTCTAAGTTTTCTGTTTCGGGTATTTTGTTGTTGTCATCGTCTATTATAAAGATAGTGTCTTTTGGGGTTTTTCTTTTTTCTTTGAAGGGGAATACAGTTTCATAAAAGTTAACATCTCTATTTATTGATATTTCATTATTTTCTAGGTTTAATATTTTATATCTTTTGCTTTGTAAATTGTATCCTAGGAAAACTCCTTTGAAAGCCTTAGGTTCAAATTTTGTTGAGGGTTTGTTTATCTTTGCATAGCAAAGGCAACCAAATACTCTCATGTTGTTGTAATCTGAGTCCTTTTTAAAAATCCTATAATAAGGTGTATCATTTTGTATTACTGATGATGGTGTTCTGTTAATTAGGTATACTGCAGTTTTAATGCATTCTTCCCAGTATTCAATAGGTAATTTAGATTGAAACATCAGACATCTGGAGATATCCAATATGTGTCTGTGTTTTCTTTTCACAACTGAATTTTGTTATGATGTATATGGACATGTCAGTTGATGGCATATTCCAAGGTTTTTAATGAAAACTTGTAATTTGTTGGATATGAATTCTGTTTCATTATTTGTTCATATTGTTGTTATAGTTGTTTCGAATTGATTTGTGACTTCTTTTACGAAGTTTTTTAGTTTTTGAATAGCTTCTGATTTTGTAGTTAATAATATGACCCAAGTGGTTTTATAATAATCATCAACTATTGTTAAAAAATATTGTTTGTTGTTATATGTAGGATGTTTATATTTTCCCCATATGTCTATGTGTAGTAATTCAAAAATTCTTTTAGAAACTGAATTGCTAGTGGGAAAAGATAGTCTTGTAAATTTTGCAGTAGGGCATTCATTACATATATGATAATTAAAAATAGGAATAGATGTCTGGATTTTCTTAATTAAATTATATATTAATATAGAAGGATGTCCCAGTCTTTTGTGCCATAGTTCACCTGTGCCAGAGTTTGTATTGTTTGCTCTTGCTTCTCTTCCTTTAGTTGTTGTTTCTTCACTGTCTAGAACATATAGCCCTTCATCTCTTTAAACCGTAGAAATCAAATTCATCTTCAAATCCTGAATTGTACAATGATCATGATAGAATGAGAAAAAGCAGTTTATTGCTTTTGTCAGTTTGATTAATGATATTAGATTAGTATTGAAATCAGGAATGCTCAATACTGACTCTAAGGTGAGACTGTCATTGATTTTATAATTTCCAATTTCATATACTAACACTGCCTGGGCATTTGGCAGGTGAACCTTGATTGGTTTTTTCAAGATTCTTATGTTGGACAGTTTTACTTGAGGGTCACAAATGTGATCTGTGGCACCACTGTCTATTACCTATATACTTGAATCATATGCAGTGGAAATAAAGCAATATGAATCTCTACCTGTGGTGTCATTTTGATGATTTTGATTTGCTTTTTCTGGAGTTATTCTTCCCACATTTGCTGAATGATTTGGTTTGTTGGATGAATTGTTTTGATTCAGTATCATTCTGAGCTGTTCATTTGTGAGAAGATTGTATGTGTTTCCTTGTGAGTTTGCATTGTTTTCCCAGCTTTCTGATTGATGATTCCCTTCTTGGTAGTCATTATCCATATCTTGATTTTCATACTGGTTATCATATTCCTGATAATCATATGAATTTTGTGTGTTTGTTGGCTCTTCTGCATAAGTGTTATTTGCTCTTGGGTTTTGTTTGTTGTTGAAGTTCCTTCTAATTATGTTGTTGTTTTGTGTTTGTGGAAACCTGTTTGGTTTTCTGAAATTTTGGGTGTTTCCACTTTGTTGGTTTCCATATGCATGTTTTTCAGGATAGCCATGTACCTGGTAACAATTTTCAGTTGTGTGTCCAGGCCTTTTGCAGTGTGTACAGAAAGGTCTTTCTCTTGTATCAGGTCTTGGAGGTCTGTAGAGTCCTTGTGTGTTGGTTGATCTGTGTTGAGTTATGGCCAGGAGTGTTGTGCTTGGTTCAGTGGGGGCTGTTAAGCTCCTCTGTTTTTCTTCCTGTTTGATGAGTAGGTATAATTCTCCATGTTTTGGAATTGGTTTTACTGCCACGAGCACTCTTCTGATTGTCATGTATTCATCATTTAACCCCATTAAGAATTTTACAGATCTTTCAAATTGGTCGGGGGGGTCATCATTCTCTTTGTTGGTATCATATGTATTCCAAAGTTCAGTTAATTTTGTGTAGTCGGTGCATACATCATCCTGTCCTTGATAAAGAGTATACATCTGTACTAGTGTGTCATATAGCATTGCCCCATTTGCTTGATTAAATCTTGTGTTTAATTCTTTCCAGAGTTCCCATGGGGTTTTTTGTGCTAAAAATGATGTGCATAATTCAGGTTTTATGGAGGTCAGTAGCCATGAATGGACTGTGTCCACACATGCTCTCCATTTCCTGTGATCTTTTGGATGTGTGTTAGGTGATGGTTCATCTACTCATCCTAGGAGGAAATCATTTTTGGATCTCGAGCTAACAACCATTTCAAAATGTCTTTTCCATATCTGAAAGTTGTTGCCATCTAGTTTGAATGGGCAGAAAAAATGTACTGAGCTCTCTGCATTTCCTAGTAGATAAACATCTTATTCATTGATGCTTCTTGGTGTGTTAGGTATGCTTGAGCTAGTTTCAGACATGTTTTATGATTGATCTGCAGTTATTAATTATGGTGAGATGTTTGCAGCTGAAAGACAGGAAGGAACGATTGGTGGTGAGTTAGGACATGTGGGGGTGGACTGTGTGGATGATAGTTGGGATGTGTGGCGTAGAGATCCTGTGTCTTATGAGAGGAGGAGTAAGATATTGTTGAAAAGAAGAAGAAAAAGGATAAAACGTTATGGTTGAGGTGGTGGATGATCCCTTTTCTGTTTGGTTAAGCCTCCAGTGGGAATATGGAGGTGACTTTGATCTGGATTATGCACCAAAAAAAAGGAACTGGTTGTGGGAGTATGATGATCCAGACCTAGAGGAATGGGATGGTAGGTTTAGTGAGAATGGTGATACTGTTGGTGTATATGGTTTTAGTGATGATGAGAAAGTAGATTCTAAAACTTTGTAGGATTTGGGTATAGTTACCCGTACTGAGGGGCTAAAAATTGATGAAGCTAGTGGTTCTAAAATTGATGAAGCTGAATGCAGTAGAAAAACTGAAGAAGCTAGTGAAGGTAATGGAAGGTGTGATGAAGGTGTGAAGGTGGTAAGTTATGTTGGTAAAGGTAAAGGAAAGCTTTAAAAATACTTGTGTTGTTTTGTGTTTTGTTTTGTTGGTTTTTTTTTAAAGTGGCAAGAAAAACAATGAGGAAAAAAAACTTATATGTGTTTTGTTTTGGGTTTTGGTCGGAGGTTCTTAGTGCTCTGATACCATGTTAGAGTTGGAAAATAATTTAACTCTGTGGGACTTTTATAATTTAGATGATAAAGCTTGTAAATGTAAATTACTTTAACTCTATTGCAGTTGCATATATGTTCAACATGTATTTACAAATGATAAACTAAAACATAAATATATATATATATATGTATGTATTGAGATTTTACTGTAGGTGATCGATAATAGCAGGAAGGTGAAAATCGTATGTAGCGGAAGCGATTTTGATGAAGAGCAACTGGTACTGAAGATCGGAAGTGGAGATTGGAGATTGGAGATTGAAGATTATTTGTGATTCCTATGGAGGAGGATGAACTTTTGTATCAAGTAGGAATATAGCCGATGGTTTGTTTCTAGTGTTTGGGTTTGTATTTATAGATATAACTATTCCCAACGGATATAATGTCTGGGGTTATTTGTATAATAAAGGTGAACTAAGTGGTGAATTTGTATAACTATTCTAATATTGTGCGATGCTCGACGATCGAGGGGTGTCTGCCTCACTTCCAATGTCGTATCATCTGCCAAGCCGTCGATAGTTGTTCCCAATTGAGGAGCTTTGTCGGCTTCGCTAGAAAGATCGTGAACGAAAGAAAGGAAGATTCGACAAGCACTGAGTTCATCGCCGCAATAATCAAAAGAAAGATCGCGGTGGACGATACCTCAAATGAGGGATACTGGAACATGGAATTTTGAGGAGAAATTTCGATATTTCTACAATGGTAGGAACGATCGTGGGGCTTCGTACGAGTGAGCTGACGTCGTACCCGATCGAGGACAGATTGGAACCTCCAACCATGTACGCCAACGGTGCGCGGCATGGTGAAGGGACGGTCATTGTACCTGCTTCTGCAAGATTATGATGGACGGCCAGCAAAGGTCTTCGCTGATGAACAGCTAGATGGGACGTCCGCAGCAATCCGCAGGAGGCGGGAATCGCAGCAAAATCACGCCCTATGCCCCTATATATATAAGTTGAAGATTTACTTCCTTTATTTTTCTTCATTCCTTCGATTTACTCAATCTTTTTCAACCATTTGTAAATGTTCTTATTACTTTTATATCTACAGGTATGCAGTCTTTCAATAAAATCATTAGAAAATTGTTGTTGTTCTTCTACAACCATATTAGAGATATCACCATTCATTAATTATCCTGCAAAGAAGAAATCTTTAAGTAGCAGAAGAAGATATAGTCTGTGGAATCTTGTGTTTGCATGTAGTTGAAGAAGAAACATCAAAACATTTTATATTTACCCAACTAGTCCCATTTTCATCCCTAATTGTTTGATCCACAAATCATATTTGGATTCAGTTAATTTGGTCCTTTCATTTATTTCAATTTTCACACAGGAAACGGCCAGATTTCAGAGTCCAGACCATCACAACTCCAAACCAGACAGAACTTTATGATGCAATCTGAACTGGGTTGATGTTAGACAAGAGTCTATAAGCAGAAGTAATGACTGAAGTGAGATTCTATTTTATTTTCAAACTAATATGGTATCAGAGATTCTTTTGAAACTTAATGTTTTAAATATCTCAAATTATTTCATTTGAATCTCAATTGCCATGCCATTAGAAATTGAGAAACTGAAAAGGCAGACACAAAAGAAGAGAGTTGTGAATTTGTGATGGAAGGATGAGCAGTCATGGGGTCATGAACCAGACCATTTGGTTCCATGATGGTGGAGGTGATGATTAAAGATGTTTGTGTATTGTTTAAACTAAGCATAAAGATGAGTGGAGGGAGAAAAAAACAGAGGAGACAACCACTGGTTCTGTCAGTTCTACCTTTTACACTTTAATGTAATTCACTTTTTTTTTTGTGATTATTATTTCACTCTTCGATCTTCTGTTCTACAGCTGTCGACACGTGGCGTTTCGTTTCGGAAAACTACCAGTTTTACCCCTACCAAAGACCCAATGATCAACTATTCAACTCTACCGACTACCTGTCTGGTCTGGTCTGACTGACTGAATGCCGACTGTTTTCCTCGCTCCGAAATTGCTTTCATAAATCTCCCTCTTTTTCTTCTGTTTCCTTTCTTTCCGCTCATCTTCTCATGGTCGCTGTGTGGAACCGGACAACGGTGGTGAGGAGTGATAGGTGCCGCCGTGGAGGATCAAGAGATTCTGTCTTCCGACCGACAGAGCTGTGAGAACGATTGATGTGACTGTCGATCGATGGGAGGGATGCTGAGAGATGCTTTGAGAACGACTTGTGTTCAGTTCGGATGGTCGTATGCGGTCTTCTGGAGGATCGTCGACTCCGGTGGAGACTCGAGGTAAGTTAGATGTTACGATTTCACATTTCTTCTCGTTTTTTTTTTTTTTTAGCCCACTTTTTAGGGTTTGAAAATCAGAATCTGTTCTTTATTTTTTCCCCCCAACTTTTCTTCTTCTTATTATTCTAAAGTCGCATGAGAAAATCTAAGTGAATCTCGTTGTTGTCTTGTTGGAGTGAATGGTGATTTCTATTACCCTGATAGTTATCGTTCTGTCTTTATTCGTCTTCTTCATTAATTATTGTTTTAGCTGCTTTACTTTGTGTAATTTGTGACTTTGTGTGCAAAAGAGAAAAGGAATCAGAAAAAGTCATATTAAGGAAAAAAAATAGAAAACTTTTTTTTTATGTGATAATTGATTAATTGATGTGTCTTTTTCTGTTTGTTCTTTATATTATAATCACTGCTAAAAGGATGCGAAAGAATCGAAGTTTAGGAATTACTAATTAGAATACTTTTTAATACAATTTTTTCAAAAAAAAAAACATATCTTGGATTATTGATTTGGAATTTAGAGTGTACCTGACAGGCGCTTGCTCTGGGAGGAAGGTCATCTTGAACCATCCAAATCTTCTGATTTTTTGGGCTCATCTGGATACCATGCTATGAATGAATGGGAAGTTATGCAAGATAACTGTGATGAGGGTATTGGTATTAATAATAAATTTTCGCAACGTGAAAATAAAGTATACGCTCTACTTGAGAAAAAAGTGAAGCATCAAGTCCATTTTATAGGACGTGGGTCGGTAACTTTTTCCTTTTCAACACTTTGTTGCATTAAATATCTTCATTTAAGGCTTTAAGCTACATATAGAACAATATTAGCAATAAAAAGTAATTGCTCTTTCTCAAATCCAGGATAATAGGACGTGCTGCTCTTACCTGTAATCATCAATGGATTTGCTGTAATGAATTTGGTACTGAAGCTTTCACTTCTGAGGTATTATTGATATTCTGATTGTAGTAAGATGTATTAGTTTGTGTTTCTAATATTTTTTATCGTTCTGGAAAATATTTTGATGCACGGCTCAACTTGCTTTTCTCTTTGTTACTTGATTATAATTCTCATATTCGCAATTGTTTATACATTTTCCCTTTGACTTAAGTATGTGTTATTTAAATGATTTGTATTCTATATTGCAGGATTTCAAAGAGATAAATGACCAAATTTCTGTTGGAATTCAGGCAGAATTTTTATAATCTTTAATTTATTTTTTTCTCAATCCCAGCTGAATTGTTATTTTTCACTTAATTAAGTGAAAATTATCTTTATTTTTCAGACTATTGCAATAATTCCCGTACTTCCTCATGGAGTGATACAACTTGGTTCCTTTCAAATGGTAATAACATTTTGTGATATTATATTACTAACCTTTGCAATTGTCCGTGATTTTTTTATTGGTTTGTGCAAGTTTATTAAATAACAAAATCTATAAGAAATCTTTATATTTTTTTAATCAACCCAAAACTGTGTAACCTTTTTTATTTATTTATTTTGCAGATAATGCAAGACATGTTATTTGTAGATCATGTGAGGGGTTTATTTGTGGAGTTCGGGTTTGTACCGGGAGTTCTTTTATCTGAGATTAACTTAAAAAGAATTTCATGGCAAACGGTGCGAGAAAATAACATTTCTGAGGCAGCTATTCCTACAGAACAGCCTCAAAATAATAATGCTAGACCATCTAAAGTTGTGGATTTCACTCAAGGTAGTTGCAGTGATCAAGGCAACAAAATTTCTTCCTCTAATCAGATATCCCAATTTTCCCATTCTTTTGTTCCAGAGGAGTATAACAGTGAACTTGCCATTTTTCCTAATGTTGAATCTAATAATGATATCCTTCTATCCGGAAGTCATTCAATGGTCACACCTTTCCGTTCTCTCAGTTCCATGCAAAAAAATGCAGCTAGTGATTCCTGTGGGTTGTCTAATGTAGATGTGGTTGTAAATCAAGAGTATAGATTCCATGATTCTTCTAATCTTACAACCCTTAAACAGCCAGTTTTTTGTAATATTGGACTACAGGGGTCTGCTGATGACATTCCAATTTCAGGCAACAATAAAACTCCTAATATAGGACCAGAGATACTTCCAAATCCCAGTTATTCTAGGGGATTTACCACTAAATCATTGCTCGGAAGAAATGAATCTTCTCTGAATGGAAACACTTTAGATTCCGGAAATTTTGTTGCATTTCAAGATAACATGAATTCAAAGGATGGTCATTGCATCAACAATGCAGATTTAATTTATACAACAACAGATAGCATGTTGAATGATACAAGAATTCAGGGAGACAACCAATTGTTTTCCAGAGATACGACAACTGTTTCTAGAAATAGTTTGATTGAATCAACAACTGAAAAACAGAAAATTGAGGATGATCCATTTCAGCTTCTTAGAAATCCTCTTGAAAGTTCTAAAAGTCATTTTTCTGAAAGTTTTCCTGGTCTTGAATCTATTCAGAATTGTGTTCTAAGAAATTTTGATCACTGCCAAGGAAGACAGAAATGGCAAGCCGACCTCACTGGTCAAAATGATATTGCCACAGAAAGGAGTAATATTTACAGTAAAACTGTCCGAATCCCCACAAACACGTCGAACAAAATTAATTCAGATGTGTTTGTTGAATATCCTTTGGATAGTGATTTATATGATGCATTAGGTTTAGATCGTATACCTTCACGGTCCATTGATAGTTTAGATTCTTTATTTGGAACAGTTTATACAAAACCAGAGGGATTTAGTGGTGATGTTTCTACCAGTACAACTCATCTTAATCCTGGTTCTACATTTGAAGCAACTCATTGTAGTGTTCCCCGTCATGAAATTTTCACAGATATGGATCATGATGAACTGTTGGATGCTGTGGTGTCTAAAGTGCATTCACGTTCAATATACAGTATGGACGATAACATATCTTGCAAGACTACATTAACAAATGCAAGTAGCTCAGTAATTGCTGATCCTCCTAATCAATATCAAATAGACTCAACAGGAAAGATGGTGTTTGGTACTTCTTCCATTGGAATAGAAAATAACAGATCTATTCCTGTCAGTTCCTGCAGTTTCGAGAGAACTGGTGACAGTTCTCTTGTTGATGGGGTTTATAAGTCTCAAATCAGCATGTGGGTCGAAAACAACCAAAATATGAAGAATGAGAGCACATTATCATCGAATTGCAAAAGGGACAATGAAGCTGATAAGGTACATAGGAAAAGATCTAAACCTGGAGAGAATCCTAGACCTAGGCCCAAGGATCGCCAGATGATTCAAGATCGTGTTAAAGAATTGCGTGAAATTGTTCCCAATGGAGCAAAGGTGATTATAAAATTTCCAAAGGTGGTTATATATATAAATTTTTCTTTGATATTTATATTTTCTTTGATGGAGCAGTGTAGTATTGATGCTTTACTGGAGCGTACCATCAAGCATATGTGTTTTTTACAGTGCGTGACAAAGCATGCAGATAAGCTAAAGGAAACAGGGGAGCCAACGGTAAGTGAAATTTCAAGGTTACTGTTTGATAGTTTAATTTTAAATATTAAGGTGCATTCTTTTGATATTAATGTAAATCTTGTTTAAATCACTTTAGTTAATTTCTCATTGAAATTCTATTTAATTAATCTCTAGAATTGTTATTTATGCATCTAATGAATTGGTACCCATCGGGACGAACTTGCTCCGGGGTCTGATCAAGCTGTCAGTCTGCATCCCCTTTTCTCTAAGCCCAAAGCTAGTCATCCACCTACATAAGAAGACAAACCAACTCAAGAAAAGGTCTCATGTGTCAACGAATGGTTTAGGGCTTTCTTAGGTCACCCCAACAAGGCTAAGAGTGGCCAATCTCATTTCTTCGGATCCTATATATAGGGATCTACCCGACTTGACTCAGTATATCCCCATGGTGTTCTGATTTTTATGTTAAAAACTAAATTGGGTTTGTGCTGATTTTTTATTCATCGAATTTGTATTTATTCTGATATCCAATTGCCTTTTTTTCATGTATATTTCTCTGCTGTTTTTAACAGATATATTTTTCCACTATTCCACGTCTCCACTCTCATAGAGTGAATCGGTGATAGTAATCAATTCATCATCATATACAAACTGTCTTTCCTCAAGATTTTTAGCATTGAATAGTAGAATCTAGTTAGTGCATATAGTGAAAACCATTCATTTTAAAACACAGAGGCAGGTCAAGTGTACATGATTTTGGGTTTGGGATAAGTTTACGACTTATGTGATGTATTTATCTTTTTGTTTGTTTACTATCTATCTCTGTTCTTTGCCGCATTTACATTTACAGATCATCAACAAAGGGCTGGTGTTAAAAGATAATTTCGAGGGTGGAGCAACTTGGGCATTTGAGGTTGGCAGCCAATCCATGATCTGTCCAATTATAGTAGAAGATCTTAACCCCCCTCGACAGTTACTTGTAGAGGTAAAGGAGCTAATATGCAGTAAAACAATACGTTTCATCATGAATTTTAGGATGATAAAGTGTTGAGTGGTTGTATCTATAATTCTATAGAATAAATTGTTGAATGGGTTGATTACAGATGCTCTGTGAGGACCGTGGTTTCTTTCTAGAGATAGCTGACTTAATTAAAGGGTTGGGATTAACCATTCTAAAAGGAGTAATGGAAGCTCGTAATGATAAGGTCTGGGCACGTTTTGCAGTAGAGGTATGTATGATCAAAATGATCATTTATTTTTGGTATATTCTTTTTTCGTTATCATTGTCATAATATCATTTCTATTTGGGTCCCTTTCTATTTTATATTAGTAAATAGTAATGGTAGCTGGACAGTTTTGTAATTCTTTGATGGGATATGGTTGTCTGCAGGCGTACACGGATGTGACGAGGATGAACATATTTCTGTCACTTGTACAATTGTTAGAACCCAATGCTGTGACCCAACAAGGTGTTGCTAACATGAACATGAACACCAACATAGTGAATATTCCATCTACCAACTTGTAGTGATTTTATTTGGTTCAATATGGAAATGTTGCAAGCATGAAAGGTCTCAAATCTCCTAGCAATGACTAACTGTGAATGTGGTTGAATGATGTTTATTTATGATAAGTAGGAGAGTAAACTATTACAGATGATCTTAGGTAGATATAAATGTATGTGGTAGAACTGATAAACAGATGCGATAATGTGGAAGCGACGGTCTTAGCGGAAGAGTGGTAGATGTGATGAATGTTAGATGGTAGGTCATCCGATGGTTGTATATCGGATGACCGGTTGTGGTGGAGAACAGTTATCCGACGAGTGTTAGTATCGGATGACTGGTTGTAGAGATGGTAAGATACTAAGATGTTCAATGAGTGGTATGAAGGTGTACTGAGATGCCCAGATGTTGAAAGTATGGGTTGATAGTAGTTGGGTCGTTGTCATAGGATGTTGTTGAGAGTTGAAGTGTTAGATGAAAAGGTAGTTCTATTGGAACTTATGGGTAGTGTATTTAAAAGTTCTGTTGGCATTTATCCTTTTTACTAACATTCCAATTTTCACTTGTGGTTTTTTTCCAGCACAACTAAAGATTAGATTAATTCGATTGGAAGTAAGCCAATAGAACTTGTCAGTGTATATTCTTCTTTCACTTGGGTTTGTTTTCTATGTTTAGTTTTTCCAAATTTTTTTGCATCACTGATTCAATGTATCTTCAATCTTCATTATTCCATAGGTAATTATTTTTTCTTGTTTTATTGCATTCTTAAAATAACTCAGGCCATTTATGGCTTTGAATAAATTGTCTGCATATTCACTTCTAATTCAAATTCATTTTTTTTATCTTCTAATTTAAATTTAAACAGAGTTTTAATTTTTTTTAAATTGAACTCATGTGATTATCCGTTGGTCGGAGTGATCAACGGTCACGATATCTTATAAATATCTTGTTCCAACAGACTATGTTGTCTTCAGTGTTTATGAGAGTTTGAGACTGACTTACAAAGTTACAAATTACAATAATATCATTCTTAAAAAATAAAAAAAAATCAAGTTTCATTCTGTCTTAAGGGTAATTATGTAAATTAGAAAGATGTTTTTGTAAGGTCTTGTTGGAAAAGACAAACAGGAGGACATAGGGGGGACTCGGGTGGTAATTATATTAAAACAGTATCGCATTCTTACTCTCCACCACTTCGATCTTTCGCACTAATCCCAGTCGTCTGATTTTGCCTCTTACTGGCGTCACCAACGGTTCCGAATTGGATGGAGGAGTCTCGAGCGTCTTCTGTACCGAAGGAGAGAAGGTACAAATCTATGAAGGAGATAATGCGAATTGCGGAACGTGTCCCGACGAACATTACCGAGGATTTATCGTACGGGGATGTTCTATGTGAGGAGTGTCGATTAGGGAACGGAGATGAGGAGATGTTACTCTGCGATCGATGTGATTTAGGGTACCACATCTATTGTCTCAGACCTATTCTAGCTAGGGTTCCTTCCGGTTCTTGGTTTTGTTCCCGATGTGTTGATAATAATCTCAGTTCTGATGATTCCGGACCGAAACAAATCGAAAGTAAGTCTTTTTATTATTATTATTCTTCTCTTTCTTAATCCATATGTAATCGCTCTTTTGTGTATTGCTGCATTGTCTGTTGTGGTGAGGTGATGATCAATTGATAATTGTGTTGGTTGGGATTTGGTTGGAGTTTAGGATTTCCGCTCACGCAAAAGACGATCATGGATTTCTTCCGCCTACGCAAGTTGCCCGTTTTTTCTAGGATTGGAATGGAGAAGGAAAAATGTGGGTCCATACCAGGTGCCACCACCGTTAGGTCTTTTTATTATTCATACGAATGTGTGTTCGCGTGTGTGTTTTTAATTTTATTTTTTACTGTTTTTTACATTCTGCCTACATTTTTGTACAGTTCACATAGAGACCATAGCACATGCCATTCCGGATAGTTGATTAACTTGATATGGAAAAGACGAAAAATTGAATTGAAATATTCCTATTCCTTTTGCATTATTACGATAGAAAAATTGGAATTCACCTGTTCTCCCTGTTTGAATAGTGATGGATGATATTCTACAACCATCTGTCCATCTCCTCATTTGCCTTACTTTAAAAAACTCCCTGCTTGTTTGTTTCATGTCATGTCAATGTGTCGTTTCTATTTTTTCCCCACTTACATTTTTGGTTCTGATGAATTCTTGATTTTTTTGGTAAGTTATATGATAAAGGAAATAGAAATTAAAATACATACTTGAATCTAAGACCTCCAATCACTTTAATAATGATCAGATTGTAACATCCATATGCATTGTTGATTATAGGAATGCCATATCTTTGTTTGATTGTAATAAGTCTATGCATGTCAGATTGTAGAAAGCGCAAGAGACGGCCTATATCTATGCATAAGAAGAGGCGAAAATTGTTAACATATTGTCCAACTAAAGATCCAGCAAGAAGGCTTGAACAGATGGCTTCTCTTGCCACTGCATTGACAGCATTGCAAATGAAATTCACCAATGACCTAACTTATGTGGCTTCCATGGCATTAAGATCTGCAAACCAAGCTAGTCTGGAAAAGGGTGGTATGCAGGTCCAGTGGATTTTTCAATTATATAATTATTTATCCTAAATTCCTAACTTTCTCAATCATTTGTTTATTTTATTTTAATTAAGGTTGAAAGTTTGTTTTTATGTTTGTTTCATTTCCCATTTCATCCTTCCAGATTCTCTCGAAAGAAGACAGGGAGGTATTATATAATTGCAAGGTTATGCACAAAAGAGGAGAATGCCCTCCTCTTATTGTTGTCTTTGATTCAAGAGAAGGGTGTGGATTGGTTTCTTTTAACACATTACATTCATTGACATTTGACACACACTTAATTGATTGTTGCATTTTTTTTAATGTAGTTTCACCGTGGAGGCCGATGCACTCATCAAAGACATGACGCTGATTACCGAGTACTCCGGTGATGTAGATTATCTTGTGAACAGAGAGCATGATGACTGTGATAGTATAATGACCTTACTTCTAACAACAAACCAAACCGACAGTCTAGTTATTTGCCCTGATAAGCATGGGAATATCGCCCGTTTTATCAATGGCATCAACAACCATACTCAGTAAGTGGAATGAA
The DNA here is from genome assembly GCA_001185155.1 of Zostera marina. Lineage (NCBI taxonomy): Eukaryota > Viridiplantae > Streptophyta > Magnoliopsida > Alismatales > Zosteraceae > Zostera > Zostera marina. Next base: position 263,410 of record LFYR01002156.1, read on the forward strand.
TGTCAGTGAACATTGCTGGTAAAATTTCATCTCAATTCATGATCATAATTTCATAATAGTGAATGCCATTTATTGTGATGCAGGGATGGAAGAAAAAAACAGAATATAAAATGTGTGAGATATGATGTAAATGGTGAATGCCGTGTATTGTTGGTTGCCAACCGTGACATTTATAAAGGAGAAAGACTATACTATGATTACAATGGATACGAGCATGAGTACCCAACTCACCATTTCATCTGACTGACTGACTGGACTGACTGAGTGTGCGAGAATGCATGCATGCATGCATCATTCAATCGATCTGATGCATCATTCAATCGATCTGATTTCCCAAAAGAAAGAAAGAAATAAAAGTTCAAATTAAAATTATTTTTACCTCATAGTAAATTCTGTTGTTTTCGTTGCAAAATTGAAGCACACGGAGACAAACATAAAAGAAACTCCATTTTTCGAAATATTCTTTCCATCGTTAGTCTTTGAATTTTGGTTTTGAGTAAAGAACTAAAAGATAGCCAAATTGTTTTTTTTTTAGTTCCAAGTTCCAAAGCCAGATTGAAAGCTCTTTTTTTTTTTTTGGTAACATACCCCTCTCCAGAATTTGTTTGTTTTGGTAATTAGCGTCTATCTGTTTCAGGAAAATTCCGATACCGAAGACAAAAAAAAGTGTTGTACACGGCAGGTAAAAAGTTATGGATTGATTGACTTGCTCTGACTGATCACAGGTCACAGATCACATCTGTCTCTTGTTGGGTTTCTGAAATGAAATCACTCCTTGATGTTGTTCTTCATGTCGCCCACAGAGCAGAACTGCAGCAGCAATGCAGCATGACCCTTTTTAACATCCACGTAGCATTGGTAAGAAGAAGAAGAAGAAAATTTGAGGATGGCTGGCGAGTTGGGGATGGTGGTGGTGCCTTCATCATGTGGAGCGTGTAAGTTTTTGAGGAGGAAATGCATGGAAGGCTGTGTTTTTGCACCATACTTCAGTCACGACCAAGGTGCACTCCATTTCTCCTCCGTCCACAAGGTTTTCGGAGCTAGTAATGTCTCCAAACTACTACTCCACATCCCCTTGCATCGTCGGAGCGAGGCTGCTGCGACCATATCATTCGAAGCCCAAGCTAGGATGCGTGATCCTGTCTATGGTTGTGTTGCCTATATATTCTCTCTTCAACGACAGGTTGCAAGGCTACAGCAGGAAATTGATTCTCTAACCATGAATCCATCCACCTACAACAACACCAACATTTGGAACAACGGAGGAGTTTCAGAATTCACCCCAAATCAACATGGATACTACGTTAATTTTTCGAGTTCTAACAGTGACGCCACTCTTGCTGTTGACCGTAGTACTCAACCTGATCACGAAGACGACCATCCGGCGGAGTTGCATCCTCTTTTTAGAGAAGCCATAGATCGTTTGGAACATAACTTGTTCAGCGATATCGTCGAAGATGATCCTCCCGCTGTGGGTATGTATGGTTGTGTTGGATAATTTGGATTGTCGATTTCTTTAGATTTTCCCGCTGGTTCAAGATTGATTTTTAATGTTTTATTTTACTATTGGCCGGAGTGTCAATGCCATAACATGTTCCACCGGTTAGATATATAAGGTGTATCGTAACTTGAATACATCGATGTTAAAATAAGGTAATGCACAAAATATTAACTACGACGTAAAATAATGTACTGTACAAAATACTGATACATGTACGACGTAAAATCGATCTAATGGATATGATCAACTTGACACATATCTGACCACTAGTGTATATACCATTAGATTAAATATTAATTGTCATAATTTGATGACGAATGATGATATATTCAAAGTACGGTACACCTGAAGTAATTGTTGATATAAAATGTCATTTTCGCAATTTATAACCATACAGTAACTATTTACGATTAGGGTGTCAAGTAAAGCTCGGCTCGAGCTCGGGATCGGGATCGGTAAGAAGTATAAAAAATTTAAAAAATATTATATTTAGAGAGAATAGAGATGTAACAGTAACACAGATGGTAAAACGTTTGTTTAACATGCGAGACAGCAAGAGCCGAGAGGTCATGAATTTGATTCCTCATGTTTCCAATTTTTTTTTAACTTGCAGGTTAAATTCAAGTCCGAGCCTGACAATTCTTAAAACGAGCCGAGCCTGACAATTCTTAAAACGAGCCGAGCCTGAGCTCGTCCAAACCAGGATCGACGAGCTCGAACTTGTATAACTTTTTAACGAGCCAAGCTCGAGCCTAACTTTATAAGTAAAAGTTCGATTCGACTCGTTTGACACCATATTTACGATATAATATGTGGTTTTGATATAACATTAAATTTTTTTATTGGTAAAAAAGTAACATCCAAGGACCAAAATGAATATTTAATTTAGGCTCCGAGGACCTAAATTAAAATCCAAAGAAATTTGGGGGGGGGACTAAAAAAAGAAATCGATTCTGGAATTCTAATACCAATCCTCGTCGTTGTCATCTCCTCGTCCACCACCGTACTTGCAAACGCAGCTCAAACCGACCAACACCTCGACTATCGCCGCCTCGGCCTTCTCCTTATCGCTGAAAAATAACGTCTGCAAGATGAATACTTTTTCATCTTCGTCGAACAATTTTTTCCTCTCACAAGTCCTCTCCGACTGCCATGTCGACGTGTCTTTTGCCATAGGTCCCAACCATTTTAGTATATCCAACGCCGCATCTCTCCATCCCTCTGCCATCAGTTCATCGTCTCCATCTGATTCGCCGCGATTCACAGCCTTGGCCTTGGCTTTCTTTTTCAGCTTCGCGTTCACTGCTTTTTGCATTCCTGTGGGGAGCATCCTATAAAGCTCTATCCTTGCTTCATCGCCTACCGTTTCCGGTACCAAAAGCATCATCTCTAAAGCGGCGACCACTTCTGCGTACCGAATGGCCATCCCGGAGCTCCCAACGGTATTCCGGCCAGGTTCGAGGGTATTCGCGACCCACGATTTCGTGTCTGGATCCTGTGTTGTGTTGAAGAGTGGACCGGAGTTTCCGTGGAAAACTGCACCAGCTTGTAACTGGAGGCGTTTGAATGAACGGGAATTCCGTCTGTACAGCTTGGCGGGTATGGGAGGATGGACGAGGGGATCAGACGACTCGATGTAAGATGCGCCGGAGACGAGGGGACGTTCAAGTGGACCGGAGCAATATTTCCGGGGGATTGAATTCATATTTTCGTTGTATCCTGTTTGAGTTGCGTTACGATTTTGTAAGAATCTGTATCGTCCGTCGCGTTGCAAAACGATGTCAGGAAGCTCGATGACGGATTTGTTGAAGACTTCACAGATCTTACAGAAGATGGTGATAGTGGCTTTACCCATCAAGACTGTGACCTTCTCGTAACTCTTTTTCCACAACGATTCTTCCTTGATCTTGTTCACTTTCTTCCTTTGCAGTGCCATTTTCTTTAAGAAAGCATTCTCACCTTGGACCGACGACGAGCTGGCCGGTTGCGCTACTGGTCCGGTAGGTGTTAACGGACCGGAATGCTTCCAATTATTCAATTTCTTCTCCGAAGCTTCCATCTCCGCCAATGTTTCCATTTCCTGGTGGAGTTTCGACGTCGATATCGAATACTTCTCCATTTTTTTCATCTTCTTCTCCATCTCCTTTGTACTGAAACCTAAATGTAATTCCATAGCATCCCCATTTTTAAGATGCACGTACCGTTTGTTGAATTCCCTGGGCCACGCCTTACGCCCGCTGCGTTTGGAAAGACGTGTGATCGCCTCCGCCACGCGGTCTAGTTGGTCGACCATCTCGGCGGCGGCAAGCTGAAAGAGGAAGTGATGGTCTCTGGAATTAAGGTACTGAACACCCGGAGAGACGAAGGTCTTGGTTCGGAGATTCTTAATCTCGGAGTCCGAGAGAGCTCGATGAAGCGAGAGCAATCTAGACATGGTCTTTGCCGTTTCAAACGCGAGAATACCCAGCGACACATTCCCGTCGGGAACGTAAACTTCTTCAGTTCGATTTCCAAATCCGTTCCGCACTTTCTTCAGAACACCCGACATAATGTTATCACTTTCAGTTCAACGCCGCCATCTATGCGTGTTCGGAAAAAACGAAGAAAGACAGAACATGTTCGATCGATCACGTTGAAATTTAGATGGTGGGTGGAGTTTAAACTAGTTAATGTCATTTAAAGTTATTATATCTATCTTCATTCACATTACGTGATAGCACGTCTAAATTTAATTAAATTAAACTAAACTAAATTAAATTAAATTAAGGAAGATAACTAAATATATGATTTTATACTTTTATATTATTTTTATATGGGAAAAGAAAATTACATTTATAGTTTTTTTTTTACAAATATTAAAAAATTTCATTAAAGATAATGAAGGGGGTCAAAGGGAATGTCTTAAAATACAATTGGATAATAAAATAATAATGTGATAAGGTTGATATATATTGTGATTTTCACTATATCGACTTTCTCTTATTTAACTATCCTTATTAATACACTTGATAAGGGTGAAACTCGATCAGTGCTGAGACGACGCTTCGAACAAGCGTTGGGTCAGAAACTTTGCCGGAAACAGCTTACACTCCTCAGTTGCCCAGGCTCACTTTGCTCAGGGATCTCTTTCACTCGAATCAACCTGTCCGAGTGAATGGGAGTGACCTCTATTTATAGGGTCTTTTATGTGGGTAATCTGGTCATTAATCGCCTAACTGCCCAGATCTGGTCTCAGGTCAACTTTCTAGGGCCTAGCAAAAGTCGACCTGCAGGGATCGACTTCTTCATAAAGTCGATTGGGGCCTCCCATCAACCCTATATAGGTTTTCACCATCCACTTTGGGCTATCTTAAACTCTGATTGCTGGTGTCGTGATCAAGTCTCGGATACCGTATCACCAGTACTAATTAAGAATTAAACCTAGGAGGGTTGTCTCTCAAACCTACATAGTAGTCATTTTCAATTATGAATCACATTCTTTTTTAAAGATATCAGTCTTAAAAGATATTCTGCAGTCATTTACTATATCAGTTAGAACGATTTCAGGAGGTCTGAGAGGATATTGGTGGAGCTTCATGTTTCTTTCAGACCAAATGTGTCATGTGAGACAATTAATAACATTTCATTGTAGGTTCCATGGAAAAGTCTGATACGTCAGTTTTTGACATGATTCTATTACATCTTCAATTCTAATATCTAGATGTGTGAGGGTTAAACTGTGGGAGTTTGATATTTTTCTAGTATAGAAGAAATTAAAAAATAGATAGCAGTTGATGGTTTCTATTTATAGTTACTAAAGATACATTTAGAAAATAGTTTAATTTTTAACTCCAAACCATTTTAGTAACTAATTCTGTAATTAGAATTAGTGATGTATATGTTTTTAGATATAATTATAAATGGGATTAAATTGATTACTTATTTTAAATTCTTAACTTACTTTATGGGGTATTTTTAAATTTTTCCATTTACTGGAATGAAATTTTATACTATAAACTTCTTCCATTTATTTTATACTGTTTTAATTAAATACATGGTCTAGTGTAATTAACGATATTAATCTGGGTTACAGCATATAGTAAAGATAATTAAGATTTAAGATCGATCTCCAAGTCTAAGTTCAAGATCTAATTCTTTGACGGGATAATAATTACGACGCTCACCGACAAATCCCTGACGATCACCACCCAAATCTCCTTCATTTGCATCTTCTTCGCCAAGTAAGCAATACGTAACGTCTGCATGATTACCGGTAATTTGCTTCTTCTCTTTTTCCCGATCATCACGGCAAAACTTTCCCATCTTGAGATTGGATCCTTCCGGTGCATATGGAAGAACGGACCGCTTACGAATATTGTCTTGCAGAATCATCCTAGAAGCATGAGCCGGCGAGAAAGGTAACGAGGCGACGAAGCTGATCTTGGGGGGAGTGTGATTATACACCGCAATCGGTGAGCATGCAGGATGTTGGAGAGAGGTAGTGATATTATCAGTCGTAGTTGTGTTGCTATCTTGTTGAACTTGTCTGAGCCGTGCTCGATCTCGTCTGTGAACGTTCATATGTCCACCAAGCGCCTGTGCAGATTGAAACTCTCTTTTGCAGAAACTACAAGCATATGATCTAGGTGGCCAAACGCAGCTACCGAAACCACCACCGGAAGAGTTATCTGCAAAAGCCCTCTCTTTCCAATTGGTATCATCCATGATGACAGACCGAGACCTGAATTTCCTCCCTCTCCATACCGTCGTCGGATATAACGTTTGCTCGTCCATACATCAAATCAAATCAAATCAAACTGAACATGAAGTAGTAATGACTAGCGAGACATAGAGAACAGCTGAACTGACACACTTTTGTCTTGGGTAGATGTTGTCTCAGACGTGAGGCGATTGCCCGCCCGGTAATTACTTCTAATAATTAATTAAGAAGCTATCTTTCATCTTTGTCGTTTAATGACAATAGTACGTAAAAGCATCAACTATTTTATGTCAAATCTTCCTCTGGGCATTATTGTACAAATCTCTAACAATCTATTTAACCACTTCACTTTCACTTTCAACTTCAAACTCAATTACACTTATAGATTAAGAACAATTTCCAAGTAATTCCAAAAGCATCCATGAAATCCTGACCGTCCATCTTAATTTTTTTTATTGTTAAGTTGAAAATATGTTCTTCTAGATCATCATCGATCTTGACCGTTCAACTCAATTCTGTGTATATATAAGATCAGATTCAACATTAAGATGTTGAATTAGAATCGAATCTCGTGTGATATTAAATATAAGGTGAAATTCAAGCAAAATCCAATCATTTAAGAATTAAATAAAAAATTGCACATCGGACCAAAATCATTTACTATTAAATTAATATGACAAATATCTCGAGTAGAGTAATAAATGAGATTATTCAAAATCTTTTATGTATTTGATGGATGAGATTTAATTATTTAAAACTATCTCATAAAATTATTTAGCCGTCTAGAATTATTTAAATTGTAGTTTTCAAATCGTAAAGTTGTGATGGAGAAAGAAAGCTCAAGTATAAAATAATATCTTAGTGATTAATTGACTATTTTCTAGCTATTAGCGTAATTAAGACGTCATTTACCACTTACTAATCTAGTAATTTGTCTTATCTAATAACCTAATTATTCTAATTGGTATTTTTTTAATGTAAAAGAGATATTGGGGGTTCATAGGACCCAGACTTTCCAACCTCCTTGTTGTCGGTCTACTTTGAAATACTAAACCAAGAAATCAAGCAAAGCTGGTGTTAAAGATATGATAATTGACAACCCTTTAATTCAATTTCGATTCTCCATGAGTCATTAATTAAATTAAATAATTTTCAGGTGAGTCCAAAAATACTCATATCATCGATCCTGATCGTTCATTTATTCATCTTAAATTTTTTTTCTTCATCTTGAACTAATCTCGAGGTTTACAAATTTTTTTAAATGAAGGGTTCAGATTAGAGGAGCCTCTTTTGACTCGCAGAAGTATTTCAAAATATTGATCACAATTCACAAATACTACTACTTATTTTTCCCCCGACATAGATACAAATTAACAACTTAAGTACTTTGACTTTGACTGAGAATTTGATTGTTGATTGATAATGAATATGACTACTTCACTTTAATTAATAATCTCTATCAATATTAATATAATCTGTTAGATCCATGGGCCTTTTTTTTGTCCATGGGGCTTTTCGGCCCGTGACCGAGTGACTGGGCCAAGGGTGTGGGTTAGGACTTAGGACGGGAACGGGTTAGGATATGGGTAAACTCTGAACAGTAAACATTAATGATAACTTCTAGTCTTCTAGATTGATCCAGTGAGTGTCAATGTGTCATTAATAAGGTTTGTAAGGTTGTTTTCGTAAAACTAAACAATCTTCCATTAACTGCCATTTAACAGAAATTTTTTATCATAATGATTTTTACCCGTACTTCTTTCTTTCTTCAGTTCTCGTCCGTCTCGTGTTTTCCTTTTCCATCGTCGTCGGACTGTGGTGCTACGTCGGGAAATGATCGCAGCATCGCACCTCATGTAACTCATCAGCACTAGTTTCGCTCTCCGATTTGACCACAGAACCCTTTGATTATCGCTTTATTTGTCCTCTCCGTCTGCAACTTGTAATTTTTCGTTCCACTCAAAGCTAGGGTTTCGATTCCTTGAGATGACGGAACCACAAGAAGATGTTGTTGACGCTGTCTCTCTGATATTGGATCAGAAGCAGAAGGAGGCTTCCAGTTCCAGATCGGTGTGTGAAACCGTAAACGGATCTCACGAGTATACTATTACCGGATTCAAGTTGGCTAAGGGGATGGGGGCGGGAAAATATATGTCCAGTGACACGTTTACGGTTGGAGGGTATCAGTGGGCGATCTACTTTTACCCGGATGGGAAGAATCCAGAGGATAACTCATTGTACGTTTCAGTTTTCATTGCGTTGGCGAGCGACGGGACAGATGTCAGGGCTTTGTTTGAACTCACGTTGCTCGATCAAAGTGGCAAGGGCCATCACAAGGTGCACAGCCATTTTGATCGTTCGCTGGATAGTGGGCCTTATATGCTAAAGTACAAGGGGAGCATGTGGTATGGCTTCTATATTATTTTTCCCTTCTTAATGTCAACTCATTTTGTAACTGCTTTTGTGTTTTTTCTTTTAATTTTCTCTGCTACTTAAAAAAATATAGAGTAATCAACACAAAAAATATTATATCTGTGTCGGGCTTGATATCATCCATATTTTCAATTCATGCGTATTGTTTCCTTTTTGAAGACTTCTTAGACACTGCAGGCTTACATTCTCATGAACAAATGATTGTAGTCGTAAAGGAACCAGTAATTATGATGTCATCAGTGTCTATATGTTAGTAATGTCACATATGGGACTATGGGAGAAAAAAAGTAGATAGTCAAGAGATTTAATATAATTTAAAAATTTAGGCATTGATAATACAATTAACTAACTTGTGCAAATATACAACTTGAGCATAATTAAGTCTTTATTGAGTTATTGATGTATGATAAAAACTATACAGTAGTTTTAGTTAATAATCACCACGGAAGATTTTGCATTTTTTTTTAATTAGATGTGATTTCCAATTTACCATCTTTATTTTGAGGATTTAATAGCCATGTTGAATAAGGATGAAAGTCTGAAACACCCTGTACATAAAAAAAGTCGCTAAATTTTAGGATTATAAAAGAATGAAGATCCATAGCTTTTAAATACTTTGTCAAGTTACATAGTTTTTTTTTTTTGAAAAATTAAAACTTTCATTACTGAAAAAGAGGTTGGGCAAAGCCCAAGATTACAGAATAATATAGGGAAATGCAAGTACAGTAAATGTAAAAACATTGTCTATCTCTTATGCAGCTATGACCCTGACTAACTGGCCAGGGATTGAAGCCTCAAGAGGTTGGACTCTCATGAACGTATAGCTTGTATTTCAATCTGTGAAAGATTGTGCTTCTTATAGGATGTAGAATCATATGCAATGCTCACATCCTTTATAATTTCTCTGTTAACAATTTCTGGGGGCCTTAGGGTGTGTTGTTTTAATCTCCTGTTCCTCATTACACCATATATGTCAGGAAAGAGATGCTAGCATAGTCCAGTGTACTCCCTAACAACTGGACTTGTGGGTAAATTTTTGTATTGTTTCCACAATATCTCCTATCCTAATATCTATTGCGGGAGATGGGGGATTTTGCCCACTAAGTGTCCAAACAGCATTATTAAGACAGCTAGTGGTCTCTAGCAATAAGGATCTAGTGTAATGGCAGTTAAAGTATAGGTGTTGTAATGTTTCTTCCTCATTTCCACATAGTGGACATGACGTATTTATGTTGAGTCCCCAGCTTTACAGTCTGGTTAAAGTGTTCAGGCTCTTGACTTTAATTCTCCACAAAAATATAGAGAATTTAGGAGGTTTTTTGGCCCAGATCCCTAGATTTATCTCTTGTAAGATGCCTTTGGGCCTTAATGTTTCTGAGTGCTTGGAGGGGGCAATTTGTGTGACCCTATAGTTACTCAAGCAGTTTATACATTTCCTTATTAGCTAGTATAGTTTTCCACATGTGAGAGTCCAGAGTAGGCCTACACTCTATCTCCCCAATGCTTCTTCCTTTGATGTGCCTAATTTTTATCCAGTCTAGTATGGAGTTATTAGGACTCCACATCCTCTCTGTTCTTTTAACCAAAGCTGAAGCATTAGTTGCAAAGAAATCCCTGACCCCTATTCCGCCTTCGCTCTTTGGGAGTGCCATTTTTTCCCAACTACTCCCTCTTCTCCCGTCCCAAATGAAATTGTAAGCTAGGCTTTGGATCTTCTTAATAACTGTGCATGGCAGTATGGTTCCGTTTGCCCAGTATTGAAACTTACCTTGTAAGACCCAATTTACTAATTGGGTTCTGCCTGCGTAAGACAGACATCTCCCTTTCCATCTGGCTAACATTTTTTCTATTGGATTTATTAACTTCTAACATGTCGCGTGAGATTTCTTTCTTCCCGTTATTGGGAGACCAAGATAGTTGATAGTCAAGTTACATAGTTATCGATTCAAAATTGTTTTTTCCTCGCTGTTTTTATGCTAAATTGCTAATAAAGTAATAAACTATTTGATTTTTAGTATAAAATTTATTTGAAGAAAATTCCTTATGTTATAAATGGTTCTACCAAGGCACCAACCTTGAGATAGTTTTTTAATCTTAGAAACATGAAATATTTTGCATTTTATATTTTATGTTGATATTAATATTGTTCATTCTTGCATTTACTCAAGATGATATTATTCACTTTACTTTTGCATTCTTTTTGCACCATCATGAGCATCAGCTCCCAGTGGATTTCCACTTGTTATAGGGTTGAAATCACGTTAAAAATCTTGTTTTTCATTTTTATCATTTTTTTTTACTTTTATTCTCTAATTGATTTATCAGATCTGAATTTGATCAATAATTAAATATTGATGAAGTTTATTGATCCATCTGTAATTATTAGAGTTTTCTAATATCCGCTGCGATAGCTTACTTCTCTAACTCCTCCAAGTTACAATATTACCATCCATGAAGGTACAAAACTGGATATGGACTTATGCCCATCCAGGTCACCTGCATATTATGCAACAATGAAAATGAAACAAGAGATCACCTATTTTTTAACTATTCATACTCCAGAGCCATCCTCCTATCCCTAGTTGAAAAATTAAACAATGCTCTCTGGAAAATCATTAACATACCAGTACCTACTACAGACTACCACACACCCTGACATCAGGCTAGGGGACCTAATTGAAGCATGCCAAAAACTAACTCATCACTTTCAAATTTAGAGTTTATTATGGACCTTGATTGGATCTTTTAGCTGGCACATGGGCAAAAAGAAATAGAAGATGACAGCAAAATACATCCAGGCCACCAGAAACAATTCTTAAGGAAGTTATAAATGACATAAGAAAGTCCTTTAGGCTTGAGGTCTACAAAAAGAGCTTCTGTCATTCTTTGGGGATCTTTGACGCAGACTAACCTCCAGACGCAGACAGCCTAGAATCTCAATACTAGGTGCGTGGCTGTAAGGAAAGTGTCTAAATCAGGACATTATCCTTCATTCTGGGAGTCTTTGACCATATTTTTGCAGCTATAGGGTTTGGGTGCCCATGGAGCCTTAGAGGCTCCTATTCCATTGCCTTTCCATGAGTCTGTAGTTTTATTTTTAATATATTGTTGCAGTTCTGGTGGCTGGCAGTAAAAAAATTCAATGAGGTTTCTGGTGGAAAAGATTTCCATTTAAATGGGTGTTGATGGGGCAAAAACGCAATAAGTCTTCCAAACAAGGATGGATGAAGAGAAGTAGAGGCAATCATTGTCTCTTTTCTCCAATATTTTCATTCAAAAGGATGTGATTTTATGTCTGAAACTCTTAAATCCGATTCCTCCAAATCCAATTGCAGATTTGATGTGTTCAATTGCATAAAATCTCAGTGCTGACATAAAATAATTTTTTTTAATTTAAGCATTAAAATATGTTACATTCCACAATTGAATTTTTTGTAATGTATAATCTATAGTACTGTTTTATTTATTTTTTGGTCTTTATAGGGGTTATAAACGATTCTTCCGCAGAACAGCACTTGAAACATCTGATTTTCTCAAGAATGACTGTATTTCAATGAATTGTACAGTAGGTGTTGTTAGAACACGCATTGAGGCATCCAGACAATTCAATATTGTAGTCCCACCATCTAACATGGGTATATGTTTTCGGGAATTTTTAGAAACTGGACTTGGTTCTGATATAGTTTTTGAGGTTGGTGATGAAACTTTTAAGGCACATAAATTGATACTTGCTGCTCGCTCTCCTGTGTTTCGAGCCCAATTCTTTGGTCTCATTGGGGATCCAAACATGAAATATGTGGTAGTAAAGGATATACAACCTCCGGTTGTTAAGGTAACACTCATTGATTCCCCCAATCTTTACATATTCAGATTCAGTTATTTATGTATCTGCAATCTAAATTTTCTAAACACATTTTTCATTCAAAAGTTTAAAAGTGTGATGATATGTTTTTTTTGTAATATATGTAATACATTGACACTGTTATAACTTTTGCAATCTTATGATGATAGATTTGAATTTCTTGATAGTCTCAAGATTGAGGAGGTTGCTGTTGAGGTTTATGCAGAATTAATGGGAGTTATAAGTGTTAATGGAGACTATTTAATTGGTACCCTTATTGGGCCAATTATAAGTCATTAACTTGGAATGGGCCCAAGTTAATTTCGACACTATATATAGGCTATTAAACAATGCTGAAAACATAATGTCATAACATCTTGTAATAGAATAGCTACCATCAATATATCATCAAGTGGACGTGTACACCATTGTTAAGGTGGAACCACTAAAAAACCCTAGTGTGTTCTTTTTCTCTAAAATTTTCGTGGTGGATCAGTCACCAAAAACAGTTGAAGAGGAGAAAATGAAAACAATACCCTATGCTATGATCTGTACAATTGCCATTATTTCTTCTTCTTTATGTTTTTGTCTTTTTCCTTAATGGTAATTTTCGTTGTGCTATTTTCTTTAGTATCTGATTTATATTTTCTCTGTATTTTTAAAAATAAATAATTATTGTTTTGTAGGCAATGCTTTTATATATATACTCAGATATGCTTCCGGAGGTACATGAACTTACAGGATCGGTTTCAATGTGCACATCTGCTGTTTTAGTTCAACATCTTTTAGCTGCAGCAGATTGTTATGGCCTGGATCGGTTAAAATTACTTTGTGAAGCAAAACTGTGTCAAGAAATGTGCCATAATACAGTGGCAACAACCTTGGCACTGGCAGAACAACATCATTGTACTCAGCTGAAGTCTGCTTGCTTGAAATTTGCTGCAGTATCTGGTAACTTGGGAGGTGGGTCTTGTCGTCCCTAGTATGGAGCAATACATTTTCCAGGTTAAAACAACCTCAACATTTGCTTGTATAGTAATGCAACATTGATATTCTTGGTATGCATCCCGTGCTTATCCAAATTATCATAATGCCACATTGGTCTTTTGAGACAAATTGGGAGAAAACTTGATAGTTTTAAACTCTCTTTTAAAACCACCTTAACCACGTCGTCCATTTGAAAGACTCCAGGAGTCCAGTGAATGTTCTAGAGATATCATATGCTGATCGAATATGCCTCACAAATTTTTCGCATCCTTTTTTTGGTTCCCAGATTGAATTTGTCTAGTGATATATTTTATGTAGATATTCTAGGTGTCATTTTATCCCTTCCAGTAATACCATTAGTACTAGGGTTGGTTATCTTGGTTGAGTCAACGGATTCCTTGTTAAGTTTTGATTCTCCAGTCCTAATATCATTTGATTCGTTTCTACAGATAATAATTTGATATTTTTGAAATAATTTTGAAACTGCAAGGAATTCTTTTTGTTTTGCAGCTGTGATGCAGACCGAGGGATTTGGCAACTTGCAGGAGACTTGCCCCCGGCTTTTATCAGATCTACTTGAAACAGTTGCAGTTGTGGAGACTAGGTCAAATCCTCTTTGTCACAAGAGAGATAGCAGCAGCATTATAGGAGCAGATGACTTTGATATCATTGGGAGACGTATTCGCAGACGTCTGTAAGTGTGCATGGCGGCTCATTTTACTCTAGATGTTTGCAAGTATTTTAGCCTTAGTCCTTGAAAAATCCAATCATGATCATCAAGCAAGGTTAATCAAAATGGACGTTGTAATTTACTTGAAATTTTCGATCATGCGCATACTCTTGTTGAAACTTTGTCATTTGTATGGCGGTGTTAATGAATGAATGATGAATGGTGGAGAAGCTAACATAATAGTTAAAATGGAGATAAAAATGCTGACTAATCCTATTCAATGACTGATTAGAATCCATTGAAGTCAATCGCGATCTAGCCTATCCAATTTGAAGAAAATACTCTGTTCTCTTGTCATTTAGTTATTTTTTTTGTTTTTTGGATGTTGAAAAGTTGTCAGATTGAGAGTTTTTTTTGATAATAGTCTATAGATAATGTTTTATATATATTATTTAATGAGATGTTGTACTATGGATGATGGATTGATGACTGTGTTTCACACACAAATACACAATAAATTGAATGGTTGACAATAGAATGTGGAATTGTGGATTATGGAGTGGATTGAATATGAAATTATGAACGATGTTTCAAGTTTGGCAGCCAATTTATTTTATTTTATAATTATCTAGTTTACTACTACTATTTGTCTGTCACTTCATAATTCATATTGATAGTTCTAGTGGCGTCGGCTGACGGTGACGGTGACGGTGACTCTGAATCTATCTTTAACTGTTAAATTCTGACGAATGTATATCAAATTACAAGATACTATCTATATTTTCTTAATCCGTTATTTTTTTATTATTTCATAAAAAAATTTCTAATTGGCACGTTTATCTCAAATCTAGTTGACATTTGAAGAAAAAACATTCAATTGATTTAGAAATATACGTAACTGATAAATTGACAATCCATCATTGTCCTCAACTTCAATCTGAAAAATAAGAAGTAAAAAAAAGAGTTCCAAAAATCAGATGTAATTTGGAAAAACCTCATCTTCCTAAAAGAATATTGTTATTTGTTAACGAGTATATTCCAAATCGCTGTCAAAAAAACCTTCACTTTCTTTCTATAAGAAACAAGAAACAAAGCACAAACTTCTCAAACACTTGAAATTTCTGTCCAGAACAAGAAGCAGAACTGCGGAAGAAAGAAGGATTCGTAGGTACGAACGAATTCTTCTCCAGAATACATTTAGATCTGCTTAATTAGGGATCTTTTACTTCTTCCTTTCTTCTTCTTCTATTAATATGTTATTATCGTAGATTCCGATCTGGGTTGTTTAGTATCTTCGATCTTATTCAGTTTTGGAAGATGAAGGCACTCATTCTCGTCGGTGGCTTCGGCACTCGTCTCCGCCCATTGACTCTCAGCTTCCCAAAACCACTCGTCGATTTCGCCAACAAACCTATGATCCTGCATCAGATTGAGGCCCTCAAATCCATCGGAGTTACCGAAGTCGTTTTGGCTATCAATTACCAACCGGAGGTAAAAAAAACTAAAACTAAAACTAAAAACCAACCAACCGGCCGTGATGGATCTTAATTTTTTTTCTTCTTCTTTCGGAAATTCAAATCGATCTGGTGTTTTTCAGGTTATGCTCAATTTCTTGAAGGAATTCGAGTCCAATCTAGGCATGAAGATCACCTGTTCCCAAGAGACGGAACCACTTGGCACCGCCGGTCCTTTGGCACTCGCTAGGGACAAACTGCTCGATGAATCCGGAGATCCCTTCTTCGTTCTCAACAGTGACGTGATAAGCGAATATCCACTTTCTGAAATGGTCCGGTTCCATAGATCCCATGGTGGTGAGGCTTCCATTATGGTGACAAAGGTTGACGAGCCATCCAAGTACGGCGTCGTCGTCACCGAGGAGGGGACTGGTAAGGTCGAGAGATTCGTAGAGAAGCCCAAAATATTTGTCGGTAACAAGATCAACGCCGGGATATACCTTCTCAACCCGTCGGTTCTTGATCGTATCGAACTCAGACCGACATCGATCGAGAAAGAAGTTTTCCCTAAGATAGCGGCAGATCAGGGTTTGTTCGCCATGGTCCTTCCCGGATTCTGGATGGACATCGGACAGCCAAGAGATTACATTACCGGACTCCGATTCTATCTGCAGTCGTTGCGGAAAAGAGAGCCCTCCAAACTCACGGTGGGTCACAATATCGTCGGTAACGTGCTTGTGCATGAGAGTGCCGTCATCGGCGAGGGATGTCTGATCGGACCCGATGTGGCAATCGGAGCTAACTGCGTTGTGGAATCTGGCGTCAGACTGTCAAGATGCACTGTGATGCGTGGAGTTCGAATCAAGAAACACGCATGTGTTTCCAGCAGTATTGTCGGATGGCATTCCACCGTCGGGAAATGGGCTCGTATCGAGAACATGACCATACTCGGAGAAGACGTGCATGTGTGCGATGAGATTTACAGCAATGGAGGCGTCGTTCTTCCCCACAAACAAATCAAATCTAGCATTCTCAAACCAGAGATTGTCATGTGAAATTTTAGTTTTAATTTTAATTTTAATTTGCTGTTTTGTTTGGATAATAATGGATTATCGTTTGTTTCGTTAATAAATAAATAAATTATATTATGATTATAAATTCATAATATGTACTAAATTATAGACTAATTACATTTTTAGAGATAATATCGCACTTATCACATTAATTATAATTTAACCGACGATCGAGAGAGGGTATTTCTGTATTTACACTTCACTAATCCTGTATTTACACTTCACTAATACAGTGATTTACTATTTTAGATGGGTAATATTTAAACGATCCAAGTCCAAGGGCCTATCGATAATAAAAATAGTTTTAAAGGTTGTATTTGGCAATATTTTTGGACATTTCCTTAAGAAAAATAATTTTCAGGAGAATACGTTGAATGTGGTCTCAATGTCTCGTCGTAAATTCTAGGGTTTCAGACTTACAGTAAAATATTGCATTTCTAAGGAACACATTAACACTAATAAACTCAAGTTTAACAGGTTAAAGTCGCTATAATCTTACGAAACGACAAAAACAAGTGATGGAATCGGTAACCCTGAACACTGGAGCAACCATGCCTGCCTTGGGATTTGGAACATCTCCGTCGGAGGTTGGACTGTCTGCTAAATCCGTCGTTGCTGCTGTTAAGGTTTGTCTGGATCCGTACGTTTTTCTACGATCGGAGAGGAAAGATCGACGCAATCAGATTTTCAAAAAAGAAGAAGAATATTTCAATCACATAGATCAGATAAATAGTAAAGTGTGTGTGCAGTTTATTTTATTTATCTTCCTTTTACCGTTCAGGCGGGATTCAGGCACATCGACTGCGCTAGATGCTACGGGAATGAAAAGGAGGTGATTAACTGTTATATAAATCTCTACATTAAATGTGCACGTAAGTGTCCTAATTTGATTTGCGCTTGCTGATTGAAATCTTCAGATTGGTTTCGGATTAAAGAAGCTATTCGAAGAGGGTGTTGTGAAGCGTGAAGATTTGTTCATCACCTCTAAGCTCTGGTAATGTTTTGATACTTTTTCTTAATCATTCTTGAGCTGGGTCTTTGTAACTAGTGGTCTAAATTAAATTAATAAGCAATGAAATGGGTGGATTCAGGTGCAATGATCAAGCTCCTGAAGATGTCCCCAAGGCCTTCAAGTCATCCCTAGATGATCTACAGATCGATCATTTAGATCTTTATCTGGTTGGTAGCAGAAATATTTACAGTCTATATTCTCTTGAATATAAATTGCAACTGAACTGTTTGATTTGAAGATCCATTGGCCATTCTGCGTGAAGAAAGGATCAGTGTGGACACCTGAGAATATCAAACCTACCGACATGGCAAGTACTTGGAGTGCAATGGAGAAGCTATACCACTGTGGGAAAACCCATGCAATCGGTGTCAGTAATTTTAGCAGCAAAAAACTAGAGGAGCTGTTTCCCGTTGCACTAGTACCTCCTGCTGTCAACCAAGTGGAGTGTCATCCCGGTTGGCAACAAAGGAAGCTCCAAAGTTTCTGTGACGACAAGGGGATTCATCTCTCCGTAAGTTCTTCGATCGATCGATCTTTACAAAAAAAATTGAAGATCGATGATGTATATTCCTTATTGCTATATTGTGTATATATATATATATATCCAGGGATATGCACCACTTGGCTCACATGGTTCACACTGGGGGAACAAGACGGACATCCTTAAGAACCCAATTGTAACTTCGGTTGCTGAGGAATCAGGGAAGACCCCGGCGCAAGTCTGTCTACGCTGGGGGCTCCAAATGGGGCATAGTGTTATAGTGAAGAGTGTAACAGAAGCAAGAATTATTGAAAATTTTGATATTTTCAATTGGTTTCTACCCGATCATCTAGTTGCCATGTTCAGTGAGATTGGACAGAAAAGGCTTCTCATGGGTGATTTTCTTCTTAAACCCCATGAACAACTGTGGGACGAAGAGTCTAATTAAGTATCAATATTGGATCAATATATCAGTTTTTTGTGTGTGTTTTCAAATGAAATTGTACTAGAGATCGAGCATCAGTAGAACTAGAAGCTGAACCATGTTCTTATTTTTTCAAAGCAGCAGCAGTAGCTGTTAAGTATTGCTAGTTTGTATTGAGGTTTAAACAAGCTAGCCCATCTCATTTAGGTTTTCCAATCGGAGTTTGACTTATTTTGGCGGTGACTGCCGGAGTGTCGATCCAATTGCTTTTACATTTTGATTTTACATGCATGCATGTATGCAGGCACAATTTTCCAATTAACAGAATCTATTTCCAAGAAATATTATTTTCTTTAATAACTCTCAATTCTCAAAGTCAATTTTCGGATTTAATAGCCAAAATTTCTTATTCGGATTATTCAGAGATTATTTGGATTTGGATACTAAACGTCTAGGCTGATTTAAAATAATTAATGTTTATAATTACGATTATCAATGTTAATATTGCCAGCAGGAAATAATAAATATTATAGAAATGCCAGTAAGCCATTTTTTTGACCCGGCCCAAGAGTAAAAACCATTTTCTACTATAAATAACAATGGAGGAGTTGGGAAAACCAGCCAAGAAAAAAAATGGAGTCGTTCACTCTAAACACTGGAGCCAAGATTCCTTCTTTGGGATTCGGAACGTGGCAATCCAAGCCTGGAGAAGTTGCCGCTTCTGTCGTCGCCGCCGTCAAGGTCTGCTCTTATCCAACACTAGCTCTGTTTTATATACCTCCTTTCTTTTTCCGCTTCTCCCTAGCTTCTCTCAAACACCCAAGAACATCAGGTTTACCCATTCCTTGTTTTTTCTTGCTGTGCAGGCTGGATACAAACATATTGACTGTGCCAAAGTTTACATGAATCAGGAGGAGGTAAATGACGGATCACTAATGAATAAAATCTTCTTAGATTCTTTTTATTTGCTCTTTTGTCTCATCGGAGATATGAAAATCATATATTCTGTCTATTCTGTAGATCGGTGGTGCTTTGAAGAAGTTATTTGAAGAGGGTGTTGTGAAACGGGAAGATCTGTTCATCACCTCTAAACTCTGGTACGCGTCGAGTGTTTATTATCGATATATGTAAGATTAAAATTTGTAAAATAACTTATAAATCGATCGATTGATTCAGGAACACCGATCATGGGTCGGAAGATGTTCCTGAGGCTCTTAAAGAAACACTCAAAGCTCTGCAGATTGATTATTTAGATCTTTATCTTGTGAGTATATCTACATTGTTCTAAATAAATAAATAAGAAATGCTATTGATTTATCTCTTGTGCTTGAAGATCCATTGGCCTGTTCGACTGGAGAAAGGTTCTACTGCATTTAGTGCTGAGGATGTTATCCCAGCTGACATTCCTGCAACTTGGAGTGCAATGGAGAAGCTATTTGACTCCGGCAAAGCACGTGCGATCGGTGTTAGCAATTTCACCTGCAAGAAGATAGAAGATCTTCTTGCAACTGCTCGTATTGTTCCTGCTGTGAACCAAGTGGAGTGCCATCCGGGTTGGCAACAGAAGAAGCTTCATGATCTCTGTGAGGCTAAGGGAATTCATCTCTCTGGGTATTCTCCACTTGGTTCGCCTGGTACACCATGGATGAAAGGCTCCATCCTTGCAGACCCAACCGTGGTTTCTGTTGCTGAGGAGTTGGGGAAGAGCCCTGCACAAGTGTGTCTGCGTTGGGGGATCCAGGCTGGACACAGTGTCATTCCCAAGAGTGTTACTGAAGCAAGGATCATACAAAATCTCGATATCTTCAACTGGTCCATACCTGATAATCTGTTTGCCAAGTTTGGTGAGATTGAACAGATTAGACTTCTCAGAGCAGATTTTTGTGTTGATGAAAATCAGTTCATCAAAAGTCTTGATCAACTTTGGGATGGAGAGATATAAAAAATAATAATGCATTTTGGAATTTTGTAAGGGATTTTTATGAATTATGCTTGTCTTTTCATTATGATTTATGAAAATCTAAACAGCTTCTCAAATTTAATATGGGAAATTGGAAAAATAAATTAAAAAATGTTATTGAAGAATAGAAGATTCGAATCTCTGGCATGTGGACCAAGTGACGAATGTAGAAATAAAACATATCACTTAAATGATATAAATATATACAAGAGTGCCAATTTAGCTCCATGTTTTCTAATGATATGATGAATTCTGATTCCAAATTTCATTTTCCTGGTCCTCTATAACCCATATCTTCAATAATATCATTTGGTTTGTTAATTGTGCTGAACAGAGGAAAGGTAAGAAGAAATCTCCCGAACGACAATGAAAATTAAAAAATCAATGGTTAGAATCAAGTTTCTCTCGTAATCTTTCTCAATCTCAGGCTTCTTCGAGAGATTCTTTTCAATTTTAGGTTTTTTGGAAAGATTCTTCTTCTCAATTTTAGATTTTTTTCGAGAGATTCTTCTTCTCAATCTCAGACTCCTTCGAGAGATTCTTTTTCTCAATCTTAACCCCTGCGTGGGATTTCTTCAGTTTATGTTTTTTAATGACTGGTCATCAAGAATAGTCGTTACATTGATGCTTTCAATGAGAGTGTTCAAGAAAGGTCATCAAGAACGACACTGCGATAGTTTCAAGGAATAGGGTGTCTGATCACAATCTTATTACGGGATGACTTCAAATTCGGAATTGACTTTGGAGAAAAAAAAAAAATTTATATATGCTCAATCCATCTGAGAAGCTTGAGGACAAGCTAGGTTGGATCGGAAGGGGATGATGATGTAACAAATATTTTAATTGAAAATTGACTATGAACCAGAGGCCTCACCCATGGGTCCAGACCGGAGTTGCAACCCGATGAAAGTAGTCTGTAATGGATTTAAGTGCTAATTAACACTATAACTATATGCGTACAATAATTATAAAATATTGTAATTTCAAGACTTATGTCATATTTCCTATGTAAGATTACTGTGCAGGAAAATGACCCAAGGAGAAGATAAACCTTATGAAGAAACTTATGGTCAAGAATGCAATTGTTTAAATAAAACTACAACCGGGCCAATTCGATGATGGGCCGCATTGGACCGAAATCAACTGAAGATTCTTAAAGTTTTTTTTTTAAAGGCGATTTATATTAAAAATAAAATAAAGAGATTACAGGACTACAATAATAAGAAAAAAGACAGATAAGCAAACAACTAAAAATCAATAGGATGTTTGGAATATATATGACTTGCTAATCCTCGGCTTGTAGGTCAGTAACCAATAACGAAGCTTCCTCCCATTTTATGATAGCTGTAATTTCCGAACTTAAGCTTTGTGATTTCCTCTCCCACTCGCCGATTTCCACAACCGACTCGCCGATTCTCTTAGCATCGCACTCATCAACAGCCTCACTCGTGAACGATGACGACGAAATTAACTCGGCCATTGACTCCCGGAAGGACTCCTCCTGGTGGAGCAGCAACGCTCACAGTTTGCTTTTGCAAAATCGCTCGCTATTTTGCAGCTCACACGGTGGAAGAAATCACGGAAGGAAGGCAGCTGGAGGATTCTATCGTTCGCGGTCAGTTCGGGAGAGAATCTTCTGTCGCTCGCGGAGAGTGGATCTGTAGCTCGCGGAGAGCTGCTCTGTCGCTCGCGGTCATGGAAAGTGCCTGGTTGAATCGCGGCCCAACTCCGGTGCTCGCTCGCAACACACAATCCTCGCTCGCGGCGGTCAGAGATTTGCTCACTCACGTCAGAGATCTTCGCTCGTTCGCCCTCAAACTTCCTTTCGCTCGCTTAGGAGGAGGCCGGAGGAGGTCGTCGGAGAAGAAGGAGGTTGCCGCTCGCTGTCACTCTTTCGCTCACTCGTTCGCTCAGGGCTGAGCGAGCGAACTGCCCTTCACTAGCTCGCTAGGTTGCCTGCAAGAAAAAAATCTGTGTTGGAGTGGGAAGAGATCGTCAGAGAAGAAGGGGGAGGCGCCGCTCACTCGCTAGGTTTTCACTCCATTTAAAGTTTAATTAAATGTTAATATAAAGAGTTCAGTTGATTTAAGTTGTTGTAATTAGTTTTATAAATAAACAAGTTGTAAATCAGATTATGATTGAATTTGATTTTCAGCTAACTCTCTCCCAATTCTCGCTCAACCGATTCTAGGCTACCGGTAAGCTGACTAGTCCCTCTTTCTCATATTGCATCCTTCCGTCCGCAATCAGCTTCAACTCCGCGTCCAAGGTCATCAGCACACACATTTATCATGGTATCAATCGTCGACAACGATGTGAATATACCCTCCGCTTCCGTAATGGTGACTGATTCAACAAATGAATAAAAGAATTCCAGTGAAGAATTCTCTGCGAATTCAAGCAGTGAGAGCAATTCTTAAGCTTTTAGGTGTTCAAGACGCAAAAGGAGAACAATGCCCAAATATCGGCATAAAGAAAGTCTGCAAGACAGCAACAGGTATTCCCGAAAATCCCCTTTTTATCTTACTACTGGAGACCATCTAGGTGTCCAGATGGTCGTAGATAAGCTTACAGGGGAAGAAAACTATGTAGCATGGGCCAATTCGATGAAACTTTAATTAGTTTTCAGAAAGAAAATATCTTTTGTCAATGGAAAAATTAAGAGACCCTTGGATGAGACAGGCAATGACTATGAAGACTGGGAGATGGTTAATGGTCTCGTTTTATCATGGATTATAAACAATGTTAGCCCCCAGATAGCATCCACTCTTGTCCACACAAAAACAACATATGGAGCATGGTCAAACCTTCAAGAAAGGTACAAACAAAAGAACGCTTCTAAGACAAGGCAATTAAGGTATAAAATTAATACCTTAAGTCAATCAAGCGATTCTGTTTCAGTTTTTTTCGATAAATTCAAATCATTATGGGACCAATTTGTAGAAATAGAAAAGTCAGATTGTAAATTCTGCCCATCATGTATCCCAATTTATAATAAGAAACTAGAAAAAGATAGGATTCATCAATTCCTATTAGGATTAAATGATGAATTTATGACCCTTAGAAGTCAAATTCTAGCATATCCTGAACTTCCCTCAATGAATCAAGTGTTTTGTTTAGTCATGCAAGAAGAGAAACACAAAACTAATTCTAGGGAAAAATTAGGTGGGGAATGTACTGCCATGTTTTCAAAGAAAATTGAGAAAGAAGAAGAAAAAAAGAGGAACCAAAGAAAAAGAGAATATATGGAAAAAAATGGAAAAAAAATTAGACAATAGATACTATTGCGATAATTGTAAAAAATTTGGACACACTAGAGAAAATTGCTATCACTTAGTAGGATTTTCAGGTGATAAGAAAAGGAACATAAAAGATAAAAGAGATGAGCCAAAGAAATTCAGCACAGAAACAGCAAACCAAGCCTCTTTTTCATCCATGCAGAACTTAACCAATGAAGAGTTGCTGATGCTAAAAGATTTCTTAAATAAATCATCTGGTATGCATTTTTCTTTTCATACATCAAATTTTAAAAATACATGGATAATAGAGACTGGAGCTTTCCAACACATGACTGAGAATCTTAATTTTTTTGATAAAACCCCAGTAAGAGAACATGAACACTTTGTCACCATACCAAGTGGTGAAACATACAAAATGATCTCAACTGGGAATATAACTATATCTAAAGACATTATACTCAAAAATGTCTTATACATTCCACAATTCAAGGTTAATTTGATTTCAGTAAATTAGGTTAACCTCTGATTTAAATTTAAATGTAATTTTTCATAGAATTAAATGTGATTTTCAGGAAAGCAAATCAGGGAAAGTGATTGGGCAGGATAGATGTCAAAATAGATTCTACTTTTTGAAGACACAATTTCCTGATTTTGCATATACAACCATGGATTTCCAAATTTGGCATAAAAGGCTCGATCACATTTCAACAGAGAAAATGAAGCATTTCAGTGATTAGAAATAAAAAAATAGATTGTAAAACATTTTCAAATTTAGATTTCAGTGATGAAGATGATTGTAATAAAGTAGTTGATTTTGAAAACAAACAAATTTTTTCAAATATAAATAAAAATCTTGATTCTATAAAAGAAAAATGTCTTGTTTGCCCAATTATAAAACAATCTAAACTCAAATATATAAAAAGTTTATCAAAATTTAAACACATATTTGATCTAATACACATTGATGTTTGGAGAAAATTCTCAATAACCACACATAATGGTTATTCATATTTCTTAACCATAGTGGAAGTTCTAAGTAGAGTAACTTGGATTTTTTTAATAAAAACTAAAAATATTGTTTTAGAATACATTTCAAACTTCATAATAAAAGTCAAAAATATTTTTGACAAAAATGTAAAAACAATAAGAAGTGATAATGGAGGGAAATTTAACTCAAATATGTTTAAAAAATTAATATTAGATAAATATGGGATAATACATCAATATTCATGTCCATACACACCCCCAACAAAATGTCATAGTTGAGAGAGAACATAGGCATTTGTTGGAAGTGGTTAGAGCACGCCATTTCCAAAGTGCAGTACCCTTAGAATACTGGGGGAATGTGTATTAACAATTGCATATATAATTAGCAGAATACCTTCAAAGGTATTAGAAAATAAAACTCCCTATGAAATTTTGCATAAACAAACACCTAACTACAACAACTTCAAAACATTTGGGTGTTTATGTTTTGCAACCACAAATCATAAAGAACATAAGTTCTCACCAAGAGCATTCAAAGGGATATTTATGGGTTATCCAACCAATACAAAAGGATACCTCATATTAAATACATAAAATATGAAGTTTTATATTTCCAGAGATGTAGTATTTAGAGAAAACATTTTTCCATTCAAAGATATGAATGAGAACTTAAAAGATAAGAACAACCACTACAAATCCTGTATAATCAGATTATTCATCAGCATACTGAGAATAATAAAAATCAAATGCAGCTTGGAAATAAAAAATTAGATAACAACAAATCAAAAGATGCTATATCACAATCTGAAGTGTTATCTAAAAATGAAACCAGCAGTATAAAGAAATTTTTTAATCCAGGTATATCTGGAAAAAATAAAATAGGGAAAAACAAATTATTAAAAATGGCTGAAGATGATCAGCCTAACAATACACTCTCTGGAAAACAATACCAAGACCCAGAGCAAGAAGAAAGCTCTGAGCAAGGCAATCTGAATAGCCACACAGCTAATTCAAACAATATTTTAAACCATATTTCAGGAGAAAACCAAAGAAAGGTAAAATCTGTTGAAAATGGAAAATTGTCAGAAAAACAAAATCAAAACCCAGAGCAAGAGGAATGCTCTGGACAAGGTATTCTGAATAGCCAAACAGCATGTTCAGACAGTATCCCAGAACATATATTAAGAAAAAATCAAAGAAAGTCAATTTTTGTTGAAAATGAAAACTTTCTAGAAAAACAATACCAAAACCCAGAGCAAGATGAATGCTCTGGACAAGGCAATCTAAATAGTCAGACAACATATTCAGATAGCACCCCAGAACATATATTAAGGAAAAATCAAAGAAGGTCAATTTTTGTTGAAAATTAAAACTTTCTAGGAAAACAATACCAAAACCCAGAGCAACAAGAATACTCTGGACAAGGCATTCTGAATAGCCAGGAAGCTAATTCAGACAGCATATCAGAAAAAAATCAAAGAAACCCAAAATCTGTTCAAATTGGAATTTTTTTAGAAAAACAACATCAAAACCCAGAGCTAGAGGATAACTCTGGACAAGCCATTCTGAACAGTCAGATATATAGCTATTTTAGATAGAAATTCAGAAGATATTTTAGAACAAGATCAGAATAGAAAAACTTTGAAAATAAAAATTTAGAAACAACAAATCAAAAAACAAGTTTGTATGGAAGAAAAATTATAAAACCAAAACATTTCCAAGATTTTGTTTTACAAAATGAGAAGAAATGTGATAAATCAAAATATCCTATGAGCAATCATGTCTCATATAATAGGATAAATAAATATCATAAACAATATTTAAAACAAATAACAATTAATGATGAACCAAATTTATTCAATGAAGCTTCAAAAGATCCAAAATGGATTTAAGCTATGAAAAATGAAATGAAGGCTTTAGAAGAGAACAATACATGGACTCTCACTAATCTTCCACAAAATAGAAAATCTATTGGATAAAAATGGATCTATAAAATTAAATATAAACCAAATGGCCAAATAGAAAGGCATAAAACAAGGCTAGTGGCCAAAGGCTTTATACAAAAAGAGGGTTTCGATTTTTTTGAAACTTTTGCACCAGTAGTGAAGATGGTCATTATAAAAACTATAATAGCAGTAGCTGCCATCAAAGGATGGAATCTATACCAATTAGATCTAAACAATGCATTTTTGCATGGTGATTTACATGAAAAGGTATATTTAAAACCTCCACAAGGTATGCTTGAAGAAAAAGATAAAAGAGTATGTAAACTAAATAAATCTCTATATGATCTCAAACAAGCTTCAAGAAGCTGGTTTGAGAAAATAAGAGGGGTTCTTTTAGACATTGGTTTTTTTTCAAGCAAAATTTGATTATTCTCTATTCATAAGAGAGAGAAATCAAAATATTCTATACCTCATTGTATATGTGGATGATATCATTCTAACAGGCAGTAATGAATTAGAAATTGGGATAATAAAAGTTCAATTGGAAAATCAGTTTAAATTAAAAAATCTAGGAAGGTTAAACTACTTTCTAGGGATTGAGGTATCCTATTCACCTCAAGGCATATATCTATCCTAGAGGAAATATGCACTAGGAGTTTTAGAAGAATCTGGTCTTTCTGGTGCAAAACCATCTAAAATTCCAATGGAAAGACACATAGATTTAAAAAATGATAAATCTATGTTAATCAAAAGCCAACCTTCTATAGAAAGATGGTTGGAAAACTAATATACCTTAATATAACAAGGTCAGATATAAGTTTCTCAGTAAACTGGCTGAGTCAGTTTATGCATGAACCAAGAGAGGTTCATCTAAAAATTTTGTTTAAACTGATAAGATATATTAAAAATGCTCCAGAACAAGGATTATTATATAATAGAAATGCAAACATGGTGATTAGAGGGTATTGTAATGCTGATTGGGCAGCATGCCAAATCAGCAGAAAATCCTTGACAGGATTTTGTATCATGCTAGGAGATTCATTAATCTCTTGGAAAATTAAGAAACAGAATACAATAGCCAGATCATCATGTGAGGCAGAATATAGAGCTATAGCTCAAGTAACTTGTGAGATTGTATGGATTCATCAATTGATGGATGAACTAATTAAAAATTAAAATAATAAAGCCCAAAGATCTCTACTGTGACAATAAATCAGCCATACATTTGGCAAACAAACCAGTCTTCCATGAGAGGATAAAACACATAGAAGTGGATTGTCATTTCATAAGAGAAATGATAAACCAAAAGAAAATCCTTTTAAAACAAATTGGAACTAAATTTCAACTTGCAGATTTTCTAACAAAGGCACTTGGTGAAAAAAAAATTACAGCATTCCACTTCAAGCTTGGAATCTTAAAAATATAAATAAACAAGTTGTAAACCAGATTATGATTGAATTTGATTTACAGTTAACTCTCTCCTAATTCCCGCTCAACCGATTCTAGGCTATCGGTAAGCTGACTAGCCCTAGAATCTCCCCGCTTTCTCATATTGCATCCTTCCGTCCGCAATCAGCTTCAACTCCGCGCCCAAGGTCATTGGCGCACACATTTATCAGTCCGCCCGTCGGTTATTAATAAATCGGTTTAATAGATGTTTAGTTAAAGGAAATACTTAACAAAGAATTTAAGAAATCTTTCTCAATCTCAGGTCCTTCGAAAGATTCTTCTTCTCAATCTCAGACTCTTTCGGAAGATTCTTCTTCTTAATCTTAGACCCCTGCGTGGGATTTTTTCAGTTTATGTTTTTTAACGACTGGTCATCAAAAACGGTTGTTATACGATCTCTATACAAAAATTGAAGATTGATGATGTATTCCTTATTGCTATTATATATATACATGCACCATCCAGGGATATGCACCACTTGTTGGCTCACAAGGTTCACACTGGGGGAACAAGACGGATATCCTTAAGAGCCCAATTGTGAATTTGGTTGTTGAGGAATAAGGGAAGACCCCGGTGCTCAAGTCTGTCTACGCTGGGCACTCTGTAACAATTGAATTAGACCCAACGGCCGTGAAACACCAGCTGAACAGAGACTTGGATCTAGCCCCATCTCCAACCGGAGAAGACGAACCCATCGCCGAAGCACCGGATGAACCCGATACCATGAGACCCCGACGGGTGCGCAGATCAATCCAACAGGCAGACTTCAGTTATGATCTTTAGTGGAAGTCAGGAATTAGTTTTTAAGTTAGTCGTGGTTGTTAGCCGGTACTGTAATTGGGTTTTTAAATAGCGGAACAAATAATGGAATGTTATCAAAAAATTTATTAAAATCAATCTCTTCCTCCCTCCGGTTCCTTCGGGAAATTCAATTACTTCCAATTCCCCCGGCTTCTATCTTAGGAGAGTTACTGTTACCATCCGTCCAGCTCCGGTCCTCTTCTCCGGCGGATAACTCGATTACACACTCCAAATGGGACATAGTGTTATATATAGTAGAGAGTGTAACAGAAGCAAGAATCATTGAAAATTTTGATATTTTCAATTGGTCTCTACCCGATGATCTAATTGCCATGTTCAGTGAGAATGGACAGAAAAGGTTTCTCATGGGTGATTTTATTCTTAAACCCCACGAACAACTGTAGGATGGAGAAGTCTAAGTATCAATATTTTGTCTATTGATCAGTGGTTTGTGTGTGTTTTCAAATGAAATTGTACTAGATCGAGCAAAAGTAGAACTAGAAGCTGAACTGTGTTCTTATTTTTTAAAGCAGCAGTAGCTGTTAAGTACTGCTGGTCTGTATTGAGGTTTAAACAAACTAGCCCATCTCATCTAGGTTTTCCAATCGGAGTTTGACTTATTTTGGTGGTGACTGCCGGAGTGCCGATCCAATTGCTTTTACACTATGCAGGCACACTTTTCCGATTAACAGAAATTTTTCCAAGATATATTATTTTCTTTAATAACTCTCAAAGGAGGGGAGAGATTACTCATTGCCAGTCCCATACCCGAGTTAATAGCAAAATTACTTATTCGGATTATTCAGAGATTATTTAGATTAATTAATGATTAGATTCAAAAATTAATGTTTATAATTATGATTATCAATGTTAATTTTGCCAGCAGGAAATAATAAATGATTAGATTCAATGATTAGATTCAATAATTAATGTTTATAATTATGATTATCAATGTTAATATTACCAGCAGGAAATAATAAATAATAAATAATAACGAAATGGCAGCCTTTTTTTTTTACCTTTTATTTTGAGAATGAGAAAATGGGAATGACATGTGCCAGTCTATTTGACACATTAACGACACCTGTTAATCGAACCGGCACAGGAGTCATTGAGTCAAGACCATCATCTGCTATAAAAAAACAGAGGAGGTAATAACACTCAACAATGGAGTCGTTCACTCTCAACACTGGAGCCAAGATTCCTTCTTTGGGATTCGGAACGTGGCAATCCAAACCTGGAGAAGTCGCCACTGCCGTCGTCGCCGCCGTCAAGGTCTGCTCGTATCCAACGCTGGCACTTTTTTATAAACCCCTTCCTTTTTCCGCTTCTCCCTAGCTTCTCTCAAACACCCAAGAACATCATGTTTAATATTCCTTGTTTTTTCTTGCTGTGCAGGCTGGATACAAACATATTGACTGTGCCAAAATTTACGAGAATCAGGAAGAAGTAATGATTAATCACTAATGAATAAAATCTTTCTAGATCCTTTTTATTTGCTCTCTTGTCTCATCGGAGATATGGAAATCCATATATTCTGTAGATCGGTGCTGCTTTGAAGAAGTTATTTGAAGAGGGTGTTGTGAAACGGGAAGATCTGTTCATCACCTCTAAACTCTGGTACCCGTCCAGTGTTTATTATCTATATATGTAAGAGTAAAATTTGTAAAATAACCTATAAATCGATCGATTGATTCAGGAGTGCTGATCATGGCTCGGAAGATGTTCCTGAAGCTTTTAACGAAACACTCAAAGCTTTGCAGATTGATTATTTAGATCTTTATCTTGTGAGTATATCTACATTGTACTAAATAAATAAGGAATGAAATTGATTTATCTCTTGTGCTTGAAGATCCATTGGCCTGTTCGACTGAGAAAAGGTTCGACTGAGTGGACTTCTGAGGATGCTATCCCAGCTGACATACCTGCAACTTGGAGTGCAATGGAGAAGCTATTTGACTCCGGCAAAGCACGTGCGATCGGTATTAGCAATTTCAGCTGCAAGAAGATCTTCAATCTTCTTGCAACTGCTCGTATTGTTCCTGCTGTGAACCAAGTGGAGTGCCATCCGGGTTGGCAACAGAAGAAGCTTCAGGATCTCTGTGAGGCTAAGGGAATTCATCTCACTGGGTACTCCCCTCTTGGTTCGCCTGGTACACCATGGATGAAAGGCTCCATCCTTGCAGACCCAACCGTGGTTTCTGTTGCTGAGGAGTTGGGGAAGAGTCCTGCACAAGTGTGTCTGCGTTGGGGGATCCAGGCTGGGCACAGTGTCATTCCCAAGAGTGTTACTGAAGCAAGGATCAAACAAAATCTTGATATTTTTAACTGGTCTATACCTGATAATCTGTTTGCCAAGTTTGGTGAGATCGAACAGATTAGGCTTCTTAAAGGAGATTTTTGTGTTGCCGAAAATCAGATCAACAAAAGTATTGATCAACTTTGGGATGGAGAGATATAAAAGTTGAACTTGTTCTTACTTTTTACATTGTTTGGTCATCATGTTGTCACTCAGATGTCTTTCCCGAACATCTCGTAGTGTACTGATGTTTAGGACTGTTTTTTTTCAAACTATTCACTGTTAATTGAAGATTTACGACATTTTCAATTTAGTCAATGTTCTTGATTATCGATTGTTAAAAAATCTCAGCTTAAGAATGAGAAGAAGATTCTAAAGTTAAAAAAAAGATCTCCCAAAGGAGTTTAAAGAAGAAACAACATTTTGTTGAGTATTCAATTCATATCTTTTCATTCACTATAACCAAATATATATACAATAGAAATACAATCAACCAACCTAAAGTTGTCATGTGACAATTATAATATAGTAATTCTAAATATTTAACTAATTCTAAAATAGTAAACCTAAGATAAAACGAACTGTTACCGTCAAAATACCAAATTTCAAACGTTACATTAATTTGAAGTGAGATATTTGATTCAACCAACTTTTATTTTTATTATTTTGTTTGACATACCTTCCTTTTCAACTTTTAATATCAACTCGATTTTCGTTTGCCTAAGACTCATCTTCTCTCAAGGTATTTTTTTTGTTAAATATGTGCTTCTCCGATGATACTTTCCACCGTCTTCGTACAAGAGTCACCATCTGTCATACTTGGGCGGCGTTTGTATTTTCATCTGCTTACATGTAGGTTAAAAGTTTTCACTTTTAGAATTTCGTCACCAACCTCTCAGTCTTAATATATATCCTCTTATTCTCATTGCATTCTTCAACTTCTTCTATTGATTCAGTTCTTAACTCCATGGATAGTCCATCCATTATCATTTTATCTAATGATTAAGAGGCTGCTGCCGTCTTGATTTTGACGATGAATCGTGCGGACTCTCCGGTCCCGTTAGAAGAAGTCATCGTCGATCGTCGGAATGACTTTGGTAAGAAGAAAAACGAATAGAGAATGAAGCTATTCTCAGGTTCTGATACCATATTGCAAAGACTCAAAATGCAGTGAATGAATTTGTTGTGTATTTCATTTATCATCAAACATCATTATTTATACAGATATTAATTAACAACTTCATAACAGTATATTCTAACTGTTAACAGGAAAAACCTGTCCTAATTAAAATTTGCCACCAAGATTTTTTTTCAAAATTCAAAAGGATGTAAAATTTGCTATTAAAAGACCAAATTTCAAAAGGAACAAATACAAAGTCATTTACTTTATTATTGTCTTCAAATAAATTTTTTTACACCCTTATTTTCTCCATTTCACCATTTGTTATTCACTTTCACCCTTTGGGATTTGAACCAATTAAAGCTTCTACTATTCATCTTTCAATTTCCATTCATGCTATTCTTATTGAACTTTTTTGAAATCACTTTTGATTTGGTTTGACTATAGTTAATCTACCTTAGTAAAAATAGCAAGGAAACATTAAATGGTGACAGGACTGGTTTGGTTTGTTGTATTTATAAGGAATCCTATGAATGATGATTGTTGAGTAGGAAGTAGAGTTAAAAAGGAACACATAACATCTGAGGCTTTACATGCTTATTTATTACATCTCTGTCTGCCTCTTGCTGTCTTCATTAAATAAAAATGCTCTAAATTCCACCCTTCAATTTTCAAATTTTAAACATTTAGGGATTACTTTTCAAATTTTCCCTCCCTGCTTCTCTGCCAGATTTACCCAACTCACTCTTTTTGTATGCCATGACCCTAGTTCGACCTAGACTCATAGCCTCATTATTTCATATTTGTCTCTATTATCTTTTGTTTTTGTTTTTAACTTTTGTCTCAAAAATAAATAAAAATTCAGTCCATAAATACCCCTCCTCCCCCATAAGTCCACCACCACTTTCTCCTTACCATAAACATTCCGACAATGTTACAGGGTTTAAATATTTAAACTATTAATTACCATTACTAGTTACTACCCAGTCTTTTCTTCTTCCATCTTCCATGGCTGCCGAAATCCTCGACGACGCCCACTTTTTTCTTCCCTCTGACATTCTCTCCGACGATTTCCCCGACGACTTCCCTTACGACCATCAGCCATTCTCCAACGACGATGTTCTTACCTGTAACAAGGTAGATGCTGATATTCTATTTTTTTCCCGTCTTTTCTTCTTATTCGTTGCATCTGTTCTCACACCATCACTTTTTTGTTTCCCCAAAGCTACCTTCTACTGTTGCGTGGGCATCATCACATCTACGTCTTCATCCTCAACCGCCGACTGTAGAAGACATGCTTTTTGCTTCTACCGGTCAGGTCATGTCAATCAGTCACGGCGATGTTGATGTACGGCAGAATACACTGCATCACGCAATGCCTTCTCACAAACCAACGCAGCACTCTGTCTCCAATGGATATCGTTCAAGTCCAACAGCTAATACCCATCATCGCCAACTTCAAGTCCATCAGGTATGGAGAGAGACAGAGAGAGAGAGAGAGAGAGAATGAAAAAAATGTATGATGGTGACTGGTTTTTCTTCTTTCTTCTTCTAACATGTGAACATGTCGTTATCGTAGTTTAATCATCTGAAAAGGCAGCAAATGCTGAAGCAACAACAGAACAGATCGAGGGGAGGTTTGTTCCAAGAAACGTCTGCTGATATGAGAGCTCTTTTTCTCGCAACACCTTCGTCTCGGAAGCAATCGTATGGCGGCACTGGTGTGTTTTTTCCGAGAAGAGTGGGATGTTCCATTGATTCCAACAAGAAATCTGGTAAGCTTTTTTTTTTATTAGATCCGATACAGTGTTATTGGGTTTTTTTGGGTGGTAGAAAAAGAAAAGTAATAAATATGTAATCAATCATGTAACAACCAACAGCATGTTCGACTGTTCAGTCTGTTCTTCTTCCTGCAAGAGTAGTACAGGCCTTGAATCTTAATCTGGACAGCTTGGATCACTTCAACCAGAGAAACCACGGCGGCTTCATGCTAGACCATGGTAGGTGGTTGAGATATTTTTTTCTTCTGTTTTCGTTTTGTTTTATCTGTGTTTTAACTATCACTGCGTTCGGCAGATACTGTAATAGCAAGGAGTGGAGGAATTTTCTCACATGAAAATGAACGCGGGTTTGTCGGCGGTTTACAACGGTCACTTGCTCCGGTCACCTTTCCCAACTCCGTCAATCACCACCTCAGCAACACCTATTAGTGATTATATTGTTGCTTTTTTTTGGGCCCAATATGCTATTATTAATAAAGTTAGTTGTTTTTAATGATATTAAGTGTAGAATCCAATGTAGTTTTTTCTTTCTTTCTGGACTGTTAGATTGAAAGATCTAATTTGCAATTTAAATCGTGATCGTTAATAATATATAGAATAATGCTGTTTAGCTATTTACGTAATTAAGAGTTTACTAACTTCTTGTTTTGATAACCCAAATCTTATTCAATGATATCGGATTCGGGTCAGATATTCGGATAATCCAGCTGATATTCGGACCGAACCTGAATCTTAAGGTTATTTTTAGAAAAATGGGAAAATAAAAGAGATAACTAATTTATTAATATATTTAATTCGTCATGTTTACAAATAAATTATTACAGCAGGACAAAGAAATACACGTCAGCATATCTCGGTAGATCCAGTTCCGATATCGTGTTTCGTATCCAAGGCAGTCAAGGCGGAGGAACCGAAGAAGTAGAACCCCATGGTATGTCCGGCCACGGCAGCAAGAAGCACGCCCACATTGAACGACATCGTGGCCAGCATTACGAGGAACATCAGTCCCATGCGTACACCGTATATTAACGTCCTGATCAAGGAAGACGAGAGTTTCATCCGGCGGTGGCGTGATAAGGAGGATAAAAGTTCGACGAGGAGAGACATGACGAAGATAAAGACGAGACATAGGATGTACAGACCGGTGGTGGTTCCAGGGAATCCGGTGAAGAATACGGTTGCGTTCTTGCTCCAGTAGAATGTCATGTGCATCTTCGTCGACGAAGGCGGCGATCCGGTCATGGTCATACTGCTGTTTGTCATCATGGTCAAGTATGGAGAAGGTGTACAGTGCGTCAGTGATCCACTGTTTATGAGCAATTAAGTTATATCAGATGAGTCTCAATCCTGACCTTTAATTATTGAAACGAATGTTGGTCGTTGGATCTACAATCGTTAGAAAAATAAAATCCAAACCAGAATTAACGTGTCGAGTACTCGAGTTAGGTTTATAATTTAGGCAAAAAGGAACTCAACAAACCCCCCACTAATTAGGCACGATGGTCGGTTTTTGGGTTAGACTTAGACCTGTTCAATTTTAAAAAGATATATCAAAATCACATAATATATTATTTCAGAAAATATCAGGCACGGTGCATGTGTTTACCGACCACCTAACAGATGCCGTCAAAAATTGATCTTTCGTTCCTCGAGGAACAAAATTCCTTGATTTAATGGCGCACATTCACATGGCGAGAAGCTGCCTAGCCATAGCAGTATGGCTCCCCTGCAAAATCCGTGCCTGACAGACAACACCCGCATATGGGAAGAAAACGTGATCTGGGAACGGAAACGCGAATTGCGATTCCATCGTGTTTCCGCGATTCTGAAACAGAACCATAGTTACACGATTCCGTTCTGACACATCCTGGTTTCGTGTCAAAATCACAGAATCAACATCGTGGTTCCGACGATATGCAGAACTTGGACGGTGGTAAAACTCTAGAGACAAGCAAACTTGGGCGATGGAATGTAGGAGATAGTCAACTTATTCGATTTTTTTTAAAAAAATTAAACATATCGAGTTGCAGACAGTGTTTTTTGCTCACCGGATGAGCCGATGAGTTCCACCTGTAACTCCAAATCGGTTCCGCAAAACTCCATCGTCGCGGAACTCCAAATCGGTTCCGCAAAACTCCATCGTTGCGGAACTTCATAATCATAGAACATCATCATCGCGGAACTCCAAATCTGAATAGCCGCGATGGCGATTCCGCAAAACGCGATTGCGGAATCACCGCGATCGTGATTCTGACACCTGGACAACATCGGAAATCGAACACCCTGACACCTTCGACGGACGGTCGAACTTCGCGTAAGGATTGGACGGTCGGATGTGATGTCACATGCACCCTGACATGGACTATGTCGGAATCATACCTATATTACTTTTGTAATTTTTTATTGATCCAACTTTAATAACAAACTTACAAATGTGAAAATTATAGAACAATTATTATGATGATTTTTAGTATTTTCTAGAAAAGAAGATATATCCAACAACATGTCCGAAGACAATGGCTAAGAAAACACCAGAATTGAAGGACATGAGAGCCAACATGATGAGGGCCGCGAGACCAGTTCGAAGGGTGTAAAGAACAGTTCGGGTGAACACGATAGATTTCCTCGACCATCTAGTCTTGGTCAAGCAACAAAAATTCAACCATTCGACGATAAGAGCGAAGAAGAATGACATAATAATAGCTAGAGCATAGTAACCTCCATTCGTACCCGGCCATCCGGTGAATAAGATCTCGGAGTTCTTCCCCCAAAAGAATGTCATTCGAGTGTACCTCTTTCTGGACATCGCCATCGGCGGCGGCGGCGCATCCATGTTCATTTTTCTTTTCTACAATTGACTTACAATCTCTCTCAATAAATTGTTCCTTTATATAATTGAAGCATTGATATATTGTATGGTTTAGGGAGATTTTTTTTCTCAATCTCAGGTTTTTTCAGAAGATTTTTTTTCTCCATCTCAGGCTCGGAGATTTTTCTTTTCAATCTCATTTGTCATTCGGAAGATTTTTTTTCTCCTTTTTCAGAAGATTTTTTTTCTCAATCTTAGGTCCCTGCGTGAAATTTTTTCAGTTTATGTTCTTTAACGACTGGTCATCAAGAACGGTTGTTAAAGTAAGTTTACCTGAACATGAGATTTTACTACCAGTAATAGAAATTTTCCTAACTGAAATACCCGTTTAGTTACAGGTACGAGATTGCAGTACATGTACTACTTTGTACGAAATGTCTAAAACATCGTGGTACATTAACAGTTGGATAGATAATGATTTATCATTTGTTTGACTTTTTAACTAATAATAATTAATAATGACGAAACGTGTTAGACTGTCAACAATTAATTAATATTATTTATATTAATTATAAATAGTTGAAAGGTTATTTGTGAAAATTTTCAATAAATTAATAACTACAAAATAAACTGTCATTGTCTCTAATGAGTTCGATGGAATCAACTTCAGCTCCTCTGTCATTCATTATCACGATATTATTCGCGTCAACCATCAGTTTTTTCTCTGCGTGCAGTGATTAGAGATAAGTATATAAATTTAAACTGTAATTAGAAATTAACGAAATCTGTATTCTCGATCATGTTACTTATTATGTTCTTCAGATCTTCCATGGTGTGTGGTAGAGTGATGAGTTTCCCAATCACTTCCGAATCTGCTTCTCTTTTTAACAGAGGATGACATCTGAACACACTCACTCGAACATTAATTACCAAATCGACACCACCACTCTCGTCATCATTGCCAGAATTAGATTCTTCTATTCCGTTTTCATTCTGATCATGATAATCAACCGTTCTTGAAGATTTTCTTCCTTTGAAATTTACTGACACAGCGTGTTGCTGCATTATTGATGATCAAATTAATTCATGATTAACTTATAAGTGATAATTGATCGATCAAGTACCTGAAAGAAGTTTTTTTTATAACATCACCATCTTCTTGCATGATTTTCATGGATTGAAAGAAATTTGTATGTTTCAACTTGAGAAGCTGTGATAATGATCTTGTTCTAAATGTATGTGTTTGTGGTCTGTTGCAAAGAACACTGATCTCCCCAAATATACTATCTGCTCTCAATACTCCCACAATTGTCTCTCTAACCCTTTCATTACGATAATCTTGTAGTTCTATAATCTCAATCTGACCACTGACCACGATGTAGATCTCATCTGGTCCTTGTTTATATTTGATCACATCTTCTTTTGGAGGTATGTATTCAGTTCTCATGTTAGCCGCCAAAAGAAGAAGCGCCTCGACTGAGACGCCTTTGAAGAGGTATACATTATTGAGAATAGGAAGGAAAAGATGATGGCAGATGGTTTTGTTGATCGAAGTAGGAAGTTCATCCATCAGATGCTGTTGGTTTAAATATTCAGCTCGAAATTTCAGACACATGTGTGTCAACATCTGTTCTTTAAGTCTTTTTGGGAGATTATTTCGAGACACAAACGTTGATGCAACCTGAATGTTATTCCTCTGCAAAATTAATCGAAGAAGATGAAACAAAATTAAATATATATAGAAGACGATGAGGTTATGATCAAATTATTTACTTACGAAATCCATAGTTCTTTTTCGTGTTCCTTCGACGACTAAATTTGTAATGTTTCCGATGAGGTATGAAGTAAAACCGAGATTTAAGAGCATACAAAAAGTACTGAAACACATTTCCAAACTGTTGACAGCATGAATATCTCCATACCCAACGTTAGCTATTGTCGTCGTCGACCAATATATGGCAGTCGTGTATCGAATCCAAATATCTACTTCACTCAGATTTAGCAACTTCACAGTTCTCATCCAAGTTCTTCCATTATGTGGATGTAATACTGCCATCAAATAGAATCCACAACCAACACAATGGACTAGAAATAAGGTAACCTGCTTCGTACATGCAGAAGATTAACTCAATCGATCACAATTGCTATTAATATTTTCGAAGATTCATATATTTCTACTCTATTGGAATGAAACCCTAATAATTAGAATGAGAGCTAAAAGAAAAGCTAGATCCTCATCATCCATATATGAACCTTAAGACCTAAACCTAAATTACTTACAAAGAGGAGCCTGATGCAACGTACTAGGAAATAGTTGAATCTGATATCTTTTTCAAGCCTATTCAAAAATTTGGATCGACAAGCGTTAGAATCAATCGTGCATGAATGAATGAGATTGATGATTATATATAACCTTTTAAAGTATTGATGGATCTTGTTTAGACGCCAAAACCTTAATATCCAGAGAAGATTGTAGGGAAATCGATTTCCGACTTTGTCTATGCTTATGGACCCAATTGCATTGAATGGGATTGTTGAAGCTACATCCATTATAAACCATGAAGATAAGTACCTGAATTAAAAATCATTGAATACACAATTCGATTAATCCAATTGATAATTATCACTATTAAGATGGATAGACACTTAGAGGTTCAACCGTTCAAGGTTCGAGTCTTATTGGTACTAAATTAAACTAGTGTGAGTAAGATTCATGGTAGGTCCACAATTGACTCGGACCCATTACCACTCTAGATCTCACTTGAATATATATTAGTTAGAACTTAAACATCTGTCGGACAATGATTGTCTATTTATTTTATTTTTTTTATAATGGATGATACATTTTATAAGTAAAAATGTCTATCTTCGGATGATATACCAGAATGATATTTAATGAAAATACGTATTCTGATCAAATGAAGTAATATCTCTGTGTAATGGTCGATTATATATCTATATATATGTTAATTTAGATTAGAAACCACATGATTAGAGACCACAAGTGATTAAGAAGGAATCATGAATATCATTTGTAAAAAAAAGGGTTTAACATAGATGACATGAGTGACTTGAAGGTTTTACCTGGTAGCGATCTTGTTAGGGTTTTTGACAAGCATTTGTGTAGTAGAATCGAAGTAAGCAACAAAAAACGTCAGGATGATATCGTTGGCAAAGAAGGCATCGACTATGGTGTTGAGGATGGTAACGCATCGAGTGGTGGTTGAACCAGTATAAGAATTTAAGAAAGCCAGTTGAAAGGGGTAGACAAATGCCGAATATATCACCAGACAAACAATCCACGTCTCCCAACACCTATACATAGAATCCATTGGAGATATGATTCTTCTTCCTCCTCTATTTTCCCTGAGATCCCGGTCGGAGTAATTAACACCCAGTGGTGGAAGTATAAGTTTGGATAGATTATGAAGATTAAGTGGAGATAATGACGACGACGATGATAGCTTTTCTTCTTCTTCCTCCTCCTCATCCTCTTGATTTATCCGCAATTTCTCCATTGATATGTATATTATCAGTTATCGCTTCAATTCGATCTTCTTGGCTCTTGAATCGGAATCCAAAGAGGATATTAATAGAAATTTGAAAAGTTGTACTAATTAAGTTGATTTGGAATGGTCTTCCTAAAAATAATTACATACCGACATCACTTAAAACAAATTGTTTTTAAAGAGTAAAGACATTATATTAGGTTTCAATAATTCATTCTAATTGTCTGTCCAATTTGGTATTGAATTATTGATTGAATAAAAACATAAAACATAAAATTAATATTTTTTTATAAATACAGTCACAGTGAAAAGTTAATAAAAATAGGTAACTTTAATAGTTACTGTGTAACTGCATAGAATTTATAAGATAAAAATGAATACTCGATTTTTTAAATGGCCCGGTGCTGGATTAATCTAGAATCGGCCCACTTAAAAGCCCAAGTCTTCAGGTTTCTGATTTGTGGGTTTTGAAATCTTGGGCTGGATCCAGGTTTGCCTTGAATTATTTACAAGTGATTATTTCATGTGATTAATGATTGCAGGCTTTACAGCCTTATCAGTTTGTTATTCTCCTCTAAAAATCAAAAGAAAATAGACGAACACATTCAAACATATTTTAGGGTTTCAGGTTTCTCTTGTGGCGGCGCCAATAGACGAAAAATGGTGAGCAAATCGTGTTTTTCCCCTTTTTTCGATTGCTTTACAGATTATGTTTTTCACTTTTTCCTATCAAACATCCATCAGTGTTCCTTTTTCCTATGTTTGATTTACATTTTGCTTCTTTTTGTGTCGAATTCTATGAATTTTGTTGCTTGTGTTGTTATTCCTATGTTTTTCCGATGGATTTTCCTTTTTTTATTTATTAATTTTGTCTGTAAAGTTGAAATTGGTGATTAGTTGTTTTTGCTTTCATTTTTAAAAAAAATCTCTGCTTTGATGATTGCATTTGGAGTGAAGGTTAACGTACCGAAGACGAAGAAAACATATTGCAAGAATAAGCAATGCAAAAAACATACCCTGCACAAGGTCACGCAATACAAAAAAGGCAAAGATAGTCTTGCTGCTCAAGGAAAACGGCGGTATGATCGCAAGCAATCAGGGTATGGTGGACAAACCAAGCCTGTCTTTCACAAGAAGGTAATCATCAATAAAAGATTCACACATTGCTCTATCAAAATTCTATGAGTAGTAACACATGCTTAAAATCAAAATTTATCATGTTTGTTTTTATTTCAAATCTTTTAACATTATTCGATTTCCTCAGACATA
The DNA here is from genome assembly GCA_001185155.1 of Zostera marina. NCBI lineage: Eukaryota > Viridiplantae > Streptophyta > Magnoliopsida > Alismatales > Zosteraceae > Zostera > Zostera marina. Next base: position 305,154 of record LFYR01002156.1, read on the forward strand.
ACATAATGCAATTCTACAATTAAGTATTAACACTTGTGATCATGACTATTTCTCATTTAGTTCTCATCAATCAATTTTATAGGGTCAAATTCAGATGATATATTAATATTGAGATAAAATGAAATATTTAAATCTTAGTTGTTCATTTAAAACATTGAGATCTGCACCATATTTTTAGCCGTTCATTTAAAATATTGAGATCTGCACCATATTCTACTTATATCTATATTAGTGATATTATAAAGGGCATTTGTGTAATTAGTTAATAAATCTGTAACTAACTAAATTCTGTTTTTAGAAATAACTCCTCCTAATTGTAGTTGTATATAAGATACATGAATAACACTTGATGAGGGATCGAACACTTGAAGATCTCCCCCTTTTCCTGATCTTACTCTACTTAAATCATTCATATGGTATCAGTTGCTAGCATCTGATCCAGGGAAGGTGGTTAAAATCGTTCAGAATTATGATCGATTAGGGAGAAATTTGCTCGATCCATCCTTGCGCTCGGCTAGATTGATTTGTTCCGCTGCTCAATCATGTCGAATTTTCTGAAGGATGTGGAGCCGACAGTTAAGGTGACAATTGATACTCCAACGAAAGTTATCAACATCAAATCACCAAAAACAGTGGCATTGGATCGTGGAAATTATTTTGCTTGGAGAACGCAATTTCTTGGCGCAATGAGAGGGAATGGATTATCACCTTATCTCGATGGCAAGATTGCATTGGATTCGTCAGTGACTGTTCAGCAAGATCAACTGATCTTAGGCTGGATTTTATCATCACTAACGACGTCTGTGGTTTCAAAAGTTTCACATTGTGAAACAACTGCTGAATGTTGGGAAACGTTGCAAGAGGAATTTGCCTCATCCTCTCGTTCTCAGGTGCTGAACATTCAACAGAAATTACAGAATTTAAAGAAGGGAGGTAAGTCATTTACTGAATATATTTCTGAGATTAATCAATTATTGGAGGTCTTTCTGTGGCTGGAAAAAAGATGGAGGATTCAGATCTTGTTTTACTGATCCTTGCTGGACTAGATGATGAATATGAAGCACTAGGAGAGAAGATGTTACATACAGGTCCTCACATGTCCTTATAAACGAGGAGTATGTTACCCGA
>LFYR01002156.1:306381-332607 GCA_001185155.1 Zostera marina
GGCTAAAAGCAAGATTAGTAGTGAATGGAACTAATCAAGTGGAGGGATGCGATTATGTGGAGACTTTCAGTCCTGTGGTAAAACCTAAGACAATTAAAATAGTTTTCACAATTGCAATTTCCAGAGGATGGGCGATGCAACAGATTGACATCAGCAATGCGTTTTTTCATGGTCAGCTTGAAGAAAAAATTGTAATGAGGCAGCCTGCTGGATTTCTTGATGAGACTAGACCTGGACATGTTTGCCTACTGAAAAAGGCACTCTATGGGTTGAAACAGGCTTCTAGAATGTGGTTTAGACGCCTAAAACAATCTCTGAGCAGCATGGGGTTCAATGCATGTCAGTCTGATGACTCATTATTTGTGAAGAATGATGGTGATATAATCTACATTTTAGTTTATGTAGATGACATGGTCATAACTGGTTCAAATTCAGCAAAAATACAAGAAGTGTTGGATGCCTTAAAATCTGAATTTGCAGTTAGATTATGTGGGGATGTAGAATATTTTTTGGGGATTAGAGTGAGAAAACATGTGATGGAATATTCTTGGATCAACAGTTGTATTTGGTCAACTTGTTGAATAAACATGGTTTTCAAAATCTCAAACCCATTTCTACTCCAATGCAGCATAGTCAGCAGTTTTATTCAGATGCTGAAGTGATTGAGAAAGCCACTGAATATAGAAGGATCATAGGATCCTTGCAGTATTTAACCATGTCAAGGCCTGATATTTCTTATGCAGTAAATAAACTGGCTCAGTTCATGGAGAAGCCTAAGGACATACACTGGATCATGATGAAGAGAGTACTCAGATATTTATCAGGGACTCAGAACATGGGAATTATGCTAAAGAAATCCAGTATCTGTAATATTTCAGCATACAGTGATGCTGACTGGGCATCTGATGAAACAGACAGAAAAAACCAGACAGGTTACTTAATATACATGGGTCAGTCACTAGTGATGTGGTGTTTTCAGAAACAATCAACAGTGTCCAGATCAAGCACAAAATCAGAATTCAGAGCTATCACTGCAGCAACTGCTGAATTTGATTGGGTGGCAAACTTACTGAGTGAAATGGGGATAAAGATTGATAAACCTTATAAATTGTGGTGCGACAACTTAGGAGCAACACAATTGGCTGCGAATCCGGTTTTTCACACAAAAATCAAACATGCTGCGCTTGACTTCAATTTTGTGAGAGAAAGAGTTGAGAAGAAGGTTTTAGAAGTGAATCACATTCCAAATACCAAACAAAAAGCTGATGTGTTGACCAAAGCATTGAGGCCAACACAATTTATGGAACTAAAGGTCAACCTCATCGATGAATATAGATGAGTTTGAAAGGGGCTATTAGTGATATTATAAGGGTATTTGTGTAATTAGTTAAGAAATTTGTAACTAACTAAATTCTGTTTTTAGAATTAACTCCTCCTAATTGTAGTTGTATATAAGATACATAAATAACACTTGATGAGGTATCGAACACTTGAAGATCTCCCCCTTTTCCTGATCTTACTCTACTTAAATCATTCGTAATCTAATCAATTCAAAAGAACCATATTCGACGGAAGAATTGAGGATATCTAATATAATATCTCACAGGAATCGTTTCCTAATTTTATAACACTTGATTTTGTAGTGTTTAAGATCTAAGCAGAGTGAAAACAAACTGTAATAACTGGTATTATGCATTCTAGCTTTGAATTCATTTTAGCATTGCTACTTGTCATTTATAAAGGCCAAACTACTTAAATCTCAATAATTAATTTTTTTTTATACTACTTAAAATCAAACTATATCTGTTTTTAAAAAATCTCTTAAATTTTACCTTTACAGGCTAAAACTACAAAAAAGATTGTGTTGAGGTTGCAGTGCCAGAGCTGCAAACATATGTCTCAGCATCCTATCAAGGTTTCACTTAAACATTATAATTTATATGTAGTAGACTCTTTAAATTAACCATTTATCCATTTGGTATCATAAGTTTTTAAGCTGGATATTTTTCTATATCGTTGCAGAGGTGCAAGCACTTCGAGATAGGTGGAGACAAGAAAGGCAAGGGAACATCATTATTTTAACTATATCCTCTTTTTTTTTACTATTTTCCTTTTATGTTTCATCAAAATACAAGACATGTACCTGAATTTTTGTTTGCAATGTATTCTATTTACTACTTTAATGATGATATATGATTCAGCATTTGGGATAATCTTTGGGTGGTGGAAGGAGCGATTGTTGAGGGCCATTCCCATTTTCAACCAAAAAAGCCATGGCCAGCCCCCATGTTGTGTGCACTTCCAAGTGGCAATGCATGAACCAGACACCTGGATTATCTGCTCTGAATCTAATTGCAGCCCATCCACCAGTTGGGACTGCCAATGTGTTTCTCTCAACTGGATCGACAAGGTTGAAATTAAGCGGATCAGTTTTTGGATTGAAATTCCCCAAGCCACTTCCTACAACGAAGAAATTATAGCCATGCAGATGCATTGGGTGGTTATCTGGTCCTACTATACCAGTATCTTGATACACCAATTGCACGCTGGAGTTGTATGGCAGTCGGTACACTCTTGTCCCGGAAGTTGTCACCATGTTAACACTCGGCTGTTGGGTTTCAGTGTAGTTGAAAGCCACAGCTGGTTTTCTTGGGAAGTCGGCGCTGAATACTTTGCTTATGTTGAAGTAATGTGCTTGGAGAAGGGCTGTGGTGGGCATCATAAATGTCACGTTATTGATGTCGGCAACAAGGCGGACTTTTCTCGGACATGTAGGACATGGGTTTATTCCCAATCCAATGGTGAACAGTAGATCTTGATCTACCGGAGACTGGGGGACTAGTGCCGGGAATTTCGCTGAGTTCAAGCTTCGGAGGGAATCCAACATCCGTCTCGCAATCGAAGTTGCGTTTGATGGTGGTGGTTGGGTGCCCATGATTGGAATAGGTCTCGTAGTGAACTCATAACTACCAAACTCCTCCTTGTACTCTATCATTCCGGTTGCTGTATTGTTGTCGATTGCCACGCCGGAGTTCATAAATGTAGATACTTTTACGAGGTATCGAGCAATCTTTTGGTTGGTGGTCAGAAGGACATTCATGGTTTGGCCAGGGGTGATGATGAGTGTGTTTGTTTCAAAGGGTTTAGTATATACAGCATCAGCCTCGACCACCGTCAAATTATGCCCGGCCACTTTGAAAAAAAGTTCCTCATTCAAAGCACAATTGGCTATTCGTAGCATGTATGTTTTCCCTCTTTTCACTTTCAACTTGAATCTGTCTGTCCAAAACATAGATATTTATAAGATCGTCACGAAAAGTCCACCATACAAGATAAAATCTCATTCGAAAGCTTGCCTTTGGAATTGCAATCGGGCGTGTTTCCTGGATGGCCATTGATGGTGTGTGCATCTGAGACGTTAGGTGACAATCCTGATTTAATCGCTTCATTTATAATAACTTCTGTGTCGGATTTCCACCATTCAGCTACAACAAGATCAAGATTTTGTTTTATCATTCATTAGCTTCTAAGTGAGAGCAAACCCAATCTGGCCGCATCAGATCCTTTTTCTAATTAAATATCTAATTATAGGGTTTTACCTAATACAATGACTACTTCTTTGTGGGGTTTTGGAAAAGGATAAGAAACTCCATGCTTAGGCAAGATGACAATAGCGCCATGAACAGTAGACCTCAGCCATGATATATGAGCATGATACCAAAGTGTTCCTCTCTGTCCTGTGATGGTGAAATTTTGCAGGTAGCTTTGTCCCGGCTGTATTGGACACTGTGTGATGTATGCTGGTCCGTCTGCCCATCCCGTCCGTAATTGCCTCACGCCATGCCTGCATCAAATTAATAATGGATTATGATATATCCATGCAGTCATTATGATATAATTAACAACAATCAAATACCAGTGGAGTGTCAGATTGTATTTCACCATGTTCGTTACATTCACTATAACATTGTCACCTTCTCTGGCATAGAGAGTCGGCCCAGGGAACTTCCCGTTCACAGTGACGATGGGTTTTGTAGCACACAAACGTGTTGTGTTCTTCATCACAACCTGCATGTATCATCAATACTCGAGAGATAATGATCTTGGTCATCTATTTTTTTTCTTCTACTCTGGTAGATCTTCAAATATGTTTTAGATTTATAATATAAAAAAATGAAATAATGAGAACAATGAGATAAAAAAAGTATCATTAAAATCGTTTCTTATATATATACTAAGCTCACTAACTCACTGGTTAGCTAGCTAACTATATATTGATTGGGTTTGCTCACATCGAATCTGTAGCGTCGGACTCTGCATTCCACTAGCAAAGGAGACATGAAAGCCATGATGAACAGCACAATCCTCATCCATGGGTGCATCATTCGATTCTTTCCTTCTGTATGGGATAGAAAGAAATATATATAAAGAGAAAAATTGGATTAGGCTGCCATGTCGTTTTTACCATTAGGTGACTTACTCTAGTTAGATGTGAAAGATAGAAATACGTTGCTTTCACGTAAGTTAAACTTCAATCCTACAACATGCTTTCATACTTTTTCTAATTAATCTAACATTATCAGTTGTCATTCGTTATTAAATATTGTGATTATAGTTAAGAAGCTTTAATCACTAAAACCTGCTACATATAGATTTATACCATCTTAATAGTAGTTGGTAATTTGGTATGAATCAAAATCATTCAAGTTAGATATCATTTCAAAGTGACATTTCATCCGATTTTTTTTTTCCACGCAGTTTTTGACTTTTCACGTAACCAACGGAATTAAATTACTAAATAAGTTTTGTTTGTTCTTCTGAAAATTAAATTATGGATCAAGGAAGGTTTTTCTTAAGCTCCAGTGCGGTTTTATATGGAGGAGCAATTGGTGGTTGTACAGGATCCAAACTTTGATAGGAGGGACCTTCTGCACTGCAAGGAAGTGGATATGACCTGTCAGAATCATAGCCGCTAAGATCGCCGCAAGCTAAGAATGGAATGTATACTTTGTTTGCTCCCTCCAACCACCCACTGCTACAATCTGCTAATATTTACCAATTTTTCTAAGAAATCCATTTACCAACTTGCATAAACTGTTGTTAATAATATCCGGAAAAAATTAAGCATGTTACCTGAATCGGAAACACCAGAAGGGCTGCCGACTTTTTCCAAGAGTCGGTATAAGTCTTTCTCGTTAAACCCTTCAGGTGGAGAATAGTTTTCACAAACCGCAAAAGCTTCTGAAATTTAAATAAATCAGGTGAATAAAGTTAAAGTTAATTCTAAAAACTAAAGAAAAGGTAATAAATAAATCAAGGAAATTGGAATCTCAAATTGAAATTGAAAGGTATATTAAGTCGATAAAATCATCCGACCACCAGTTATTAAATTCTTATAGAAATAAATTAAATGTGTGGTATTAAGGCATCTTCTATTATTCAAGTGTTTAGATTTTAATAAACCAGGTGCAACAAAAACTTTCTAAAACGTCTAAAAGATCAATTTTTGCACAAGTTGACAAATCAGTGGGATAAATCAAACCCAAAACTATCAACAAGCATGTGAGAATAAAAACAAAAAAAATAGAGAAAAATATCACAGTTAGAAAATAGTGAAATTGAACATAGCACATAAAAATCCTAGTCTGTGGAATAGAAATTTTAAAACAAAAGTCATTCTCACCTATGCTTGAATTGCGGCTGCTTTTGGGTTTGGCAAAAGTGACAATTGGAAAAAATAATTTCAGCTGCAACACAAATGCAAAGGGATGTGTTAATCTAAATCACTAAAAGTGCATTTTTTCTATTTTATTTTCCCAAAGTAGTTATCTGAATCTCTTAAATTTTCAAACAGTTAATGCAATAATGCAAGTCGAGAGGAAAACAAATAAACAATCTGACAGTGATCTAATGATCACTCCTTGACAGATGTAAAATATGTTAAGCGCTTCCTAAGATCAGAGTGATCTTCTTGCGAAAATGAGGTTGAGATTCTTGTTGAGAATAAGAATAATCAACAGGAAAAAAAAAAAGCAGGGAAAAATAAAAGGACATGAGAATTATACGTGGTTCCACCCAATGATGGTGTACGTCCACGATAGTGCACTAGAATGATGGTGTCTAAGCCCTATTACAGCTCACACAACTTATACACAAGTTTAATATAAGAGTAGCTATTTATAGGGATTATTTTGGGTCATTCCCAAAATAATGACTCATTAATTGGCCTTGTAACCGACCATTTAATTGGCCAATTAAATACCAATTAAAACAATCATAGTAGATAGAACAGATTTTGCAATTCACATTGTATTTCAATTGATATGAAACAAAAAAATGTTTGTTCTTACCTGGCAATAGAGTAGACTTGTATCTTTACCTCTAAATATCTTTGCAATAAATTTTCCACCCACTCGAAGTACATGAGTGACAATGGTTAGAGCCTGCATCGAAACGGAAAAAGGTAGACTATGAATCATCGAGAGAGAAATCATATCTCTGATTCCTTGATAAAACCTATCAATCCCCTACCTGGTTCTTTCCTTAGCTTTTACAATATATGTTGCTAGCTTTTGTTTATGTATTTTATTTACTAGCTGTTTTATTTGATTTAGAAATTTACTAGCTGTTAGTTATTGTTGTTTCTTAATGAAAATCAAAATTTACCTTTTGTAAAAAAAATCAAAAGAATCAAGAGAGGAGGTTGTCATTAGCACAAAGTGCGCATGTAGAGAGACAAGTGCAGTCCTTATAAAAAAAATGAATAAAAACTAATCTGAAATTCTGAATTGAGGAGGGTCTGGTATTCTTGAATCTCGAACACTTAAATTGTTTTAAATTACCAAAAGATTAAAAAATGATCAATTAAACAACAGAAAAACTAATATTTGAATCATTTGAAAAATATTTAATGTAATTAAATAGTTAATTAGAATTTAGAACTTTATGCTTATTAATGTTCTTATTGATGATCTGGATAGTCATTTATTATTATGATTATTAAAATATTAATGTGCTTATTAATAATCAATTAAATTATATTAGGCATGCAAAAGAAATAAGGGATTACAAATTCATGTTATTTATTGACATGACTAATACAAAAACCTAATCCTAATAAGAATAACATAGTAAACAGATCTAACTAAATTTTTCATTACATTTAATAGCTGACTAATTAGATTCAGTACTTTAAAAAAATTTGGGATTTGAGATGCTTACTGCTAATATAAGTTGTGATTGAACAAACTCATCCATATCATGAAGCCCTGTAACTGAAACAATTCAAAACATATATTAGAATATAATGGAAATAGTGATTAAATTTCTAGGTAAATAACACAGATGAAAGAACATAAATAGTCTCAGTTTCTCACCATCTGGTGCACCATCACAAACAACCAAATCAGCTTTGCACCCATCAAAATGTTTGATGACCTGATTAAGATAGTATATGTTATCACTTATCAGTCCATGATTAAATTGACAATGTATAACCAAAAACTTCTAAAAATAATCATAAAATAAATAGATGTAAATTTTTAATGAAAGGAGTAAATACCACTTCAGCTGTCTGGGCATTCGTAATATCACCCTGAACTTGAATTACACCATCAATTGGAGCCATTGGTTGTAAATCAATAGCTACAATAAGAGGAACTACCCCATCACTGCACATCGATATGTAAAATATTCATGTTTATGAAAATAATAATAATTGATTGATTGAGTAAATGGATATATCCAACACAAAGAGATAGAGCTTCCTACTAAGAGAAATATGTCCAACACAAAGAAATACCCAGAATCCGGTGAAAGTTTTGATGGCATATATAGCTTCCTACTCAAGACCTAAAGAAAGTGAGAAAATCAGGAGGTGGTGATTAATTATGTTATTTTAGAACAAGAAAATAAGCAATTGGAAATTCAAATATCATTTACCAACAAAAATAAGAAACTAGATCTAGAGTCAAAGAAATTACAAAAAATAAAGTATTTTAAAATTTTCTTTTCAAAAAAAGACAGATTCCTTACTTATCAATTACCATAGTATATACTTAGTTCAAGATTGGTTGGTTTTTATTGGCTTTTTTTGTAAAAATTAAAAGTTTACATTAAAAATAATGAAGGGCGGTGTTCTGAAAGTACAAGTAGAAAGAGTGATTTCCCACTTAATCGACCATCTCCTCTATAGCTTGCATTCTTAATAAACAAGAAATATTGCTTCAAGAGGTCTGAGAGTATGTTGGCGCAACCTTCTTTTTCTTTCAGACCAGATGTGCCAAGAGAGACTTCCAATTATGTTCCAATGAAAGCCCCATGCAAGAGCTTGGTGTGTCAATTTTTGGCAAGCTTCTATTACATCTCCTATTCTAATATAAGGATGGGTGAGGAGAGCTGGACAGTTGGCTATTTTCCAGAGGGCTTGGTTGAGGAAATCAGTGAGTTTTAGTAATAGTTGTCAACTGTATGTGAAATTAAGAAATAGGTGACGTGACTTATTGACTTATACTCTCAACTTCCTTACCACGAAGGAGGCAGATTGGCTGGATAGGAACACCCAAGGCATTAAGAATTTTGCTTGTTAACAAAAATATCTATTTTTTAAATGTAATTTTAAATAGTTACCCTACTAGTTTTTTGTAATTTCGCAAATTCTTTTATTTTTTTGTTATTTTATTGACATTTTGCGGTGTCAAAAAAAAGTAAATACTTTTTGATATAAAAAGAAAATTTTGACTAGTAAAAATGGTGAAATACTTGACTCCAACTGCCAGGAGCAGCACAGAGATCAACAACATGTTTAACTCCTGCAAATATGAAATCCAATTAACACTAATAATTAATTAGAACTGAGAAATAACAAAGAGAAACTAGAAACAAAAGAAGAAGAAGAATGAAATCAACCTTGGAAGATGTTGAATTCCTCATCTATCTGAAGTAGCTTGAAAGCACTGCGTGCCCTCCATCCTTGTTCCTTCGCCTTCCTATAGTATATATCCTAATAATAACAAAAATCAAATATATAGCAGTAAACAAAAAAATTATAGAGATGACAAGAAAGTAAGTAATACTCTTTTGTCTTTGGATGCTTTTCCCATTTTTAAAAAATGACAGGTGTATTGTGACGAAGATAAGGTAATTGCAATGAAGCGGCGGAGTCTGCATTGCAAGATGCAAGTGTCTTTACTTCAGCTCGAGAGTAATGAATACTTTGGAGAAATAAAGTAAACAGAAGAAAATAAATACTGAACACAGGTACAAATGCACGAAAGCATGGGTAAAGGCAATGCACGAAAGCATGGGTAAAGGCAATGCACATGCATGTCGAATTTTAGGTTGATCCACCAAAAAATCACCAAAAACTCAAACTAACACCAAAAAATAAAAGAAGTTCCCACTTTACTCCTTCCAAACTCAAACCATAAAACACCAAATACAACACAACCACAGGCCATACACAAACAAAAAATCGATCAACCAATCAAGAAAAAAAGGCATAAGAAAAAAAATTTGGATATTACTGTCTACTTTCAAATCTGCAAGAAGAATTAAAGTAAGGAAGCAATGAAGCATATTAAAAAAAGGTAATCAGACGATGAAAAGGAGTGATCAGAGAAGAAATGAAGAATCTCCATTGCTTCTGTAAATAAAAAGAAAGGGTCTTCTGTTTTCGCCACAAGGTGAAAAATTGGAAATAAGGTTGTGATGTAGTCATGGAGGGGACTGTAGAGAGAAATGTAGAATTTCTTTTTGACCCTTTGCAACTTAAGATACTAGACATAAATTACAAACAATGGCTATGACAATTCTAATATTCTATTGACCTTTCCATCGTTGATTTTTTTTTAAACTCGCTAGACAGATTCAAATCATCTATATATTAAACAATTTGGATACCCCAACTATATCCAGTTGAATTTTCAATCAATTATAACCTAGCATTTTAACATGGTCTTAAACATAAAAATTAATAATGATATACACTCAATTGGTTCAATTGTTCATACACAATACAACGAATAGGATTAAAATAAGCTAAGAATAAATTGGATTAAAAGTTTAAAACAAGTTTGAATTAAATTTTAAAACATTAAGAACCAGTTACGTACACATTGAGTAATGTCCTAATGGGCATACCCTATATACGAGTTTGTCTATCAGTTTTATACCAGACCACAAATCAAAAAATCACGAACTTTAAATCTTTAATCAAAAAATAATAATCTACTCACTCCTCACATTCATTTCGATTTTCAAATGGCATAGATTATTATAACAACAAGTTAATAACTAGATTATTATAAAAGAACATACCAAAAACAAAAGGCTTGAAGAGTTGGCGATGGCCAATAAGATGTAAAAAGAGAAGGTTGGAGGAATTGGGTTGATGGCAGTTTTGTTTGATGACGGCAGTTTTGAGCTGGAGATGACGGCGACTGATGAGAGTTGAATATTGTAGGAAATAAAAATTAGGTTATTAGAGATTGCAGATTGGGTTATTTCTCTTTATCCTTTATGTTTTTCATAATTAAAATATAGGGTTTATAAAATCAGATACTATGAATTCTGATACTATTTAATCTAATAGTTGAAACATCTCGAATTCTCGATCAAAATAAGATCTTTGGGTATCGGAGATGGATGAATGATGATGATAATGAGATATATAATACGTCTACTACGTACAAGAAATCAAGATTACATCACTATATATACTTAATTATTACTGTTGTTTTACTTTAATTATTGGCAAACCACAATCATAATGAATGAATCCATGTGTCAGACATGTTCTTCCATCCCCCAATCTCTCTCAATATTCGATTGAGTTCGATCTCTGTCTTTGACAATTGAACAAACCAGAAAAGAAAAAGGAAGAAAATCAATAATGGTTCCTTACATCTTTCCATCTGCAACTAATCTTGTCTGCCATCAAATGCAAATATGTCTAGTTAGTTGTCTGGCTAGAGTAGAAATCAAACAAGATTGAATTCATCTTCTTACTGTCTAGTGTCTACACCTGCACGTGTGGTGTTCCAGGAAAAAAGAAATCTATGTCGTTCTTTGATTTGAATATACCTAATTTTCTTTCTTATTCTACCTACCTCACCTACTTACCTACAATCCATCAATTATTAATTACTTCTTAATTTTCATTCAATTTGGAATTTGACATCTGTCCTGACGTTCGAAAATTAATTCAACTGATCACAATAATTATTAAGGTTCCGAACTTCGAAACACTGCCACGAAGGAATGAGATTAAAAAAAAACATGCAATCATGCATCAAACGACACACACCAACAACTCGAATTACAGATCGACTGAACATGATGGCATTTACATATAATGATATAATTCATGTATGATGTTTCAACAGTGGACCAATGCATTCAATGCTTTCTTGCTAATTTGGGTTTTTGGCTGTTTCGTTTAATGGAAATGCATCTCTATTCTCTATTACTACGTCTACTTACAATCTACTATGCAACTGGATATACAGTTTGATCTATACCACGGGCCATCATCATCATCATCAACAACAAAAACAGCTAGGCAAGGATGAGGATGGAATGGTTTCTTTATGAATTAATCGATTCATGCATGCCCCCTCACATTGCCATGTACTCTTTCATTTATATCTCTCCATTAATTCATTCATTCCATCATCCATTGGCATCTAATTACTTCAATGCTAGATGCTAGAATAATTAATCGACTCTCAAGGTTAATTAACTGATCATGGATTTTAGATTTGAGTAAAATTAACCCTAAATAATGAAAATCCTATCTGTACCAATCATTGGATATGATGAATATATTAAAACACACTGTAATAATTGAACTGGTTACTAGATGCCTAGATTCAACTCTCAGATTTTAGCTAAAACTGTAAGATTTTAAGAATAGAGTAGAAAAAAGTAAACGAATTTATGGTGATTCTCCCCATCTGAACGAACACTTAAATAGAAGCTAAAATTCCTTACAATTAGAATGGTTGCATTGGAGGGGGAAAAAAATCTAGGACCCTCCCCCCCTCATTGCACTTGTTTTTTTCGACTGACCTAGATCCGGTTTGGGTTGTAGGACCCGCGCCATTAACACGCATGCAATAAGAAGATATATATATATATAGAACAAGAAGGTTTTGGTCCATGATTGATTGCTTGGTTTGAAAGAAAAATAAAAGAAAGAGAGATAATAATTGTTTTCATAACAGTGTTAGTTAACAGTGGCAAATCTGAGTGCATAGTTCAATGAATGGTGATGAGTTAATGAGTTATGGGCACCATTTTGTTTTGGAAATGACATGACCATGACCGATTAGACGACCAATAAAACTGGGCATGCCATATGCTGATATGCAGTATGCTCCAATTTGCTCATGACTAATGGAAACATGACAGACGAAATTACTGAAATTAGGGTTAGCCATGAAGTGATGAAAAGCACCAACCTAGACAATTTTACTTAAAACCTGGAACTTAATTAATTGGGTCCCTCACATTGATTTTACTCTAATCGTTCTGATTTATTTTATCTAAATTTTGGATCTCGATAGCCAATATTTGATCATTAAAAAAATGGAGACATAATGATGGTGATGATTCTGGAGCAACTTAGTCAGTCAGGAAGTGGCAAGTACCAGGGTGGTGCAGTCCCATCAGCTGGGTTGGGGGAGGAATTTAATCATCATCACGATCACTAACTCGGTAAGAAGTAAGCAATACAGAAGAGAGTGCATGGAAGATTCTTACTGTCATCTATGCAGGTCAATTAATAAATTAATAAAAGAAGATATCTTTTTTTTCTTCTCCGGCTGGGTGCTGCAGTGCACTGAGCAATTCCTCGTGGGTATATTTCACATCGATCGCTAACGGATCTTGATCGATCTCCATGGCATTATATTTGACGGAATAATGATGAACAGAACACTAAGATCCAGATTAAAGACCAGAGGATAATATATTTCGTGTGGGGGAGGGAGGGAGGAAGGGAGTACCAGAGAAATCAATCTCCAAAATTAAATAGAAGTTGGCCCGCAGATCTAGATTACAATTCAAACATCAATTTCGCCCATATTTCAAATCAGATTACCCACCGTAATTATTATTATTATTATTATTATTATTTTTTTTTTTGAGATATAGCAGTAGCAGCAGAATGCCAGAATCCAACTTTTAATAATAAATAAATAAATAAGATTTTTTTAACCCATAATGGAATTATGCATTTATGCCTAACCTTTTGACGTTTAATTTTCAAGAAATTTCTTTTCACTAACAACCTCTTAATCTTTTTTTTAAGAAAACAACCCTAATTTTCAATTCAGTATCAAAACCTAAATAAATATCTCCATTCCCCAAATGCAAAAAAACGAAAAATCCTAAGTTGAACAGTTTTTTTTTTGAATTAAAACTATTGGTAATATATAAATTTCAAAACAAAAAAAAGAGGTGTGATCACATGTGATCCACCTCACATCCTCTGCATTGATCTAGTCAAATGATCTTACGATCGTTTTGCTTTCAGCAACTTTTGAAGACTGACTCGATATTTTCTAAAACGAACTATGTCTCATCGTTCTCGCGTAGTGGGTCTTGGACAATGGGAGGTGAAAAAAACTCTGGTGTGCTCCTGGTATCCTTTCCGTTTTCTTAGGAAAAACTATGTCATTAACTTTCGATCCACTACATGCAAATGATTACTAATATCGTTTCTATTTTCAAAGAATATCTTTTTCCTTAGAGATAGATTCTATTATGAATATGACTTTTTGGGTTATTCTATTTTCTACATTTTTACTTTTTATGTTTTTTTTGGTGAGTTAAAATTCTATTTTTGAATTTCAACCCACCATTAATATAAATATTGCAGTTGAACAGTATTTTTTTTCTTTTTTCTTCTGTAGACATTTTATCTTTACCTGTCTATGTCTATGTCTATGTCTATGTCTATGTCTATGACTAAAGGTGATAAAACTCTTTTGTCATTAACTGTTTTGGAAGATACTAGATTGTTAATTATCTTAATTTAATTTTTTTTTAATATAACATTTTATAGATATGTCAGAGTCGTATAATATATCTTATAATTAAAAAAAAAATTACGAGAAATGGGAGATGTGTCTCGACATGTGCTAATAAATCCTAATATTTAATAAACCCTAATATAAATATTAGGGTTTAAGATAGTAGAATTTTAATGATGGGGATTAAAAAAAGATTACGTTAAGTAAAGGGTAATTAATATGAAGTCAAGTGGATGTGTGGGTGGCAGTAGCTGTTCCAACCGCTCCCCACTGCATTGTATCATGTGTTTCATCGACTTGTGGATGAATGAGAAATACGTATATGCACATAGATACAAAAAAATACAGAATAAGATGATGAGAGAGAGAGAGAACGGATTCCCTCATCAATGTGGAAGAAAGAAGAACAGAGTACTCTGTTTTCACATCACTTCTCCACTTATCTCCTCTTTATAAAATGCACACTGCCATTCATTTCTTTCCTTCAAATTCAATCTCACTGCAGACTCCAGACCTGTTAACTTAGTTCCTCGGAGACCACCAGATCTGGAAGGTGTTGTTTAATGTGTTGGGTTTCTTTTTTGATTCATTAAA
This sequence comes from Zostera marina, assembly GCA_001185155.1. Lineage (NCBI taxonomy): Eukaryota > Viridiplantae > Streptophyta > Magnoliopsida > Alismatales > Zosteraceae > Zostera > Zostera marina. Next base: position 321,012 of record LFYR01002156.1, read on the forward strand.
ATAACAGACGCAAGGGAGGTCAACCCGTGAAAGTGTTCCCTTTTCGGTTAGTTGGGTTTCTTTACGGAGTGGAGAATATTTGCTCATGTCTTCTTCTTCTTCTTCTTCACATCATCATTATCATCTTCTTCCTCCTCGCAGGCGGTGGAATTGAGATGTCTGCGAATCAAACAGAGGAAGCTATCATGGCAAGTAGCTATAACAACAGCGACGGAAATGGCACGGAGTTTAAGACCATGATGTCCGGCGAAATCGACAAACCTTCTGATGAAGATCATAGCGGCGGTGGTGGTAAGCTGAACATGTCAAGCATTCTCTGGCATGGTGGCTCCGTCTACGACGCCTGGTTCAGCTGTGCATCAAACCAAGTAAAAAAAATCTTTTTTTTTTGGTATTCCTCACTAGTAAGTAAATCCAGAGTTCTAATTAGCTCTGTTTTTTTTTATTGGTACACAGGTGGCGCAAGTGCTTCTTACTCTGCCTTACTCATTCTCTCAACTGGGAATGCTCTCGGGGATTCTGCTCCAGATCTTCTACGGAATCCTGGGTAGCTGGACGGCCTACCTCATCAGCGTCCTCTACGTCGAGTACCGGACTCGTAAAGAGAAGGAGAATGTTAGATTCAAGAACCATGTGATTCAGTGGTTCGAGGTACTCGACGGACTTTTGGGACCTTATTGGAAAGCATTGGGTCTGTTCTTCAACTGTACTTTCCTTCTCTTCGGCTCCGTCATTCAGCTCATCGCATGTGCCAGGTATGGTTCTGTTCTGCTCTGTTCTTTGATCTATACATACCGACAAACTCAACTAACCAAACGGCAAACGGCACACAGCAACATATACTACATCAATGATCACCTGGACAAGAGGACATGGACGTACATATTCGGCGCTTGCTGTGCTACTACAGTCTTCGTCCCATCTTTCCACAATTACCGAATCTGGTCTTTTCTCGGTCTGGCCATGACCACTTATACCGCTTGGTATCTGACCATCGCAGCTCTCGTCCATGGCCGGGTCAGTGGTTTAATTTTTTTTTTTTTTAACTTATTCATGTTTGGTGTTCGATTTAAGTAACTGGATCGATCGATATTGGTGTTGTTGCAGGTTCCAGATGTAGGACACACCGCACCGACGTCGATGGTTTTGTACTTCACCGGAGCCACGAACATACTGTACACTTTCGGTGGACATGCTGTCACTGTGTAAGTAGATTTTTCCGATGAGGTTTGGAACTGTAAATTAGTAAAAAAGTAAGAACTAAGAATGGGTTTTTCGGATCTACGTTTTGTTGGGTCAATCATGTGGAACCAATATTAACATGTTAGCCGCCGTTTTAGCCGTTATCCTGCTATTATGAAACCTAACAATCAATCAACTTGACATAACCGCAGTCTCGTTAAATCATACTCACATGCTTGATTTTGTTGATTTTTTTTTTGTCGTCTGACATGTCTGGTAGTTAAGATTCTACTCGGTCGATCGAGCTTCTTCTTTTTTCTATAACTTTTTTACCCGGTTGTTGTTGAATCTGAATTTGAAATGCAGTGAGATCATGCACGCCATGTGGAAGCCCCAGAAGTTCAAGTACATCTACCTGATAGCAACGGTGTATGTTTTTACACTGACTCTACCGTCGGCCGCCGCCATGTACTGGGCATATGGGGATCAACTGTTAAACCACTCCAACGCATTCTCCCTCTTGCCCAAAAATGGTTTCAGGGACACTGCAGTAATTCTCATGCTCATCCATCAGTTCATCACCTTCGGGTTCGCCTGCACGCCACTCTACTTTGTGTGGGAGAAAGTCATCGGCATGCATGAGACCAAGAGCATATTCCTCCGAGCACTGGTTCGTTTACCCGTCGTCGTACCAATCTGGTTCTTCGCGATAATCTTCCCATTCTTCGGACCTATCAACTCCGCCGTCGGTGCTTTGCTTGTCACTTTCACCGTTTACGTCATTCCTGCTACTGCTCACATGATCACCTATCGGAAACCCCTAGCTAGAATGGTAATCCTAACTACACCATATATAATTTAATAGTCAAATAGATCTCGCGAGCCGAACGAGCTCGTTGAATTTAAGCTTGAGCTTAAACCCGAGCTTAGATATTTTAAACTCGGTTTTTTTATCATATATCAGAGTCGTATGATATATCTTTTTTTTTTACTTACAGAATGCTGCGGAAAAGCCTCCCTTCTTTATGCCGAGCTGGACCGCAATGTACATATTCAACATATTCGTGGTGGTGTGGGTTCTGATAGTCGGATTCGGGTTCGGAGGATGGGCGAGTATAACGAACTTCATCAGGCAAATCGACACATTTGGACTCTTCGCCAAGTGTTATCAATGTCCTGCACCAAAACACTAAATGCTACGTGTCATCAACCTACGTGGATACCCAACCATGACAACTCATACCAACAGTTAAAAACACCGTCATCATTATTGTCCTCGTCATCATCCAAGTCATCATGTTTTCTTGTGTGTGTTTCTTCGGTATAGTATAACTAAATGTACAATGTGTGTGTTTTCTATCAATCACCACAGTGTCGCCGTCCTATATTTAGATAGTCCAAAAGATCCCTATTGTCCCCGTGTGATTTAATTTGTACTGGAATTTAACTGGAATGAAGAATACAATATTTATGAACAAATTGAGAAAACGAGGGGTAGCAGTGTCGGCAAAATGTGTCGTATACGACATAACTGAGAAAACAACATCTCATTTATTTTTTAATTCCGACTTCAACTGAACTCTTTGGAATAAATTCACACGATTAACAGATTATGTTTTATGGAAGATTACGCAGCGATAAAACAAGAAGACATAAGAGCGAGTGATATCATAGAAGAGGTCCAAATTCAGGAAGTCAGCACCATGTTGGAGACTATATTAGAATGCACTTGTGGTATACATATGACATCTTTGGAGGGAGAAAAATCTACGACATAAGGAGAGACTCTCTTGGTCGATCAAAGTCATCGTAAGGGATTTCATACGAGATTTGACTACCATTTATGACCACCGTCTATATAAAAAATCGTACATGTTGAATTTAGAAAATACAACTATCAGAAAATAAGAGGAGATCTCGCTATTGGTTACTAACTTACAAGTCGAAGATGTACAAGTTTTACTTATTCCATATATTCTATCGTACTTTTAGTTGTTCATTTAATTGTTTTTTTAATGTTAGTTATTATTAGTTGTAAATTGTAATCTTTATTTTATTTTAATCCAAATCACTTATAAAAAAAGATTTCCTGGTTTTTTTAATTATTTAAATGATCCAACATTAAATCAAGTTGGGCTTTATGCAATCCATGTCAACAATAACCTGAGCCCAGCAATTGAGTCCATCAAGACTGCACAGACTGGGCCGCACCTGAGCCCAGTAACTTAAAAGAATAAAACTTCTAAGCAATTTAAGTATTTGACTCTCATAATTGGTACTTTTATAATTTATACCTTTTTTTCTTTTCTGAAACTATCTAGAATCTTTTTCTTAAAGTTTGAGATTTTTTTAATATTAATTTATTATCAAACACATGACAATTCGCCAACTCACCGGTCACCATAGGCAGCACTCAGAATCAACAGTCACCCATTTATTTAGGATCGCACTCTCAAGTCTGAATCTTAACCACCGACCATCGGCCACCGTCTGCCGCCCGTCCTGATCAGTATTCACAATGAGGAACGGGAGATCCAGAAGCTGCAGCAAAGCAGAGGTAATCAACACTAGGAGGAACACCTATTTCACCTTCACACTTGTGTTCCTCTTCCTTTTTTTCTCGGACTTCAGTGGAATGGTGGAATCTAGCGTTGGTGTGAATTGGGGGACTTTATCTACTCACAGGATAGCTCCTCATCTGGTGGTGGATCTTCTGAAAGTTAACAAGATCCAGAAGGTTAAACTATTCGACACGGATCCGACTTCGCTGAGAGCTTTGATGGGAAGCGGCATTCAGGTAATGGTCGGTATACCTAATGAGCTTCTGGCTGCTCTGGCTTCATCTGTTGTAAATTCGGATTTGTGGATAAAGCGGAGCGTATCTATGTTTGTTGGTAAAGGCAAAGTGGATATCAGGTACGTCGATTCCTTCCGCATTTTACTATTTCGAATTGATTTCAATTGGGTAAGTAATTGAATTCTATTTGGGGGAAATTTTAATTAATGGATTCCCAACAACAATCTGAACAACATCACATTATTAGTTATTACTGATTGGTTGGTTGAATATAGGTACATTGCTGTAGGAAATGAGCCTTTCCTAAAGAGCTACCAGACTAGATTCCAATCACTGGTTGTCCCAGCAATGCTCAATCTTCAACAGTCACTGTCCAAAGTAAATCTTGGGAGTTACATTAAGCTGGTTGTGCCTTGCAACGCAGATGCTTATGAATCCACCCTCCCATCCCAAGGAACATTCAGACCAGACCTCACTGAGATAATGACACAACTTGTCTCATTTCTAAATTCAAATGGATCGCCATTTGTAGTGAATATCTACCCTTTTCTCAGTTTGTACCAAAGTTCAGATTTCCCTCAAGACTATGCTTTCTTCGATGGATCTTCTCACCCAGTTGTGGATGGAGGAAACATCTACTACAATGCTTTTGATGGCAATTATGATACCTTGGTTGCGGCGCTTAATAAGATTGGATACAACCAGATTCCCATTGTTGTAGGTGAGGTAGGTTGGCCGACAGACGGGGCATTCCCGGCTAATCTCACAGCTGCTATGAACTTCAATCAGGGTCTTCTTAAACATGTACTGAGCAACAAAGGCACTCCACTGAGACCAGGCATACCTCCAATGGATGTTTATCTTTTCGCCTTATTTGATGAGATGCAGAAGAGCATACTGCCTGGGAATTTCGAGCGGCATTGGGGGATTTTTTCATTTGATGGGCAAGCCAAATATGATCTCAACCTAGGATTGGGTAATGGAAAACTCAAGAATGCCAGAGATGTCAATTACATGCCTTCAAGATGGTGCGTTGCTCATCCAGCCAAAGATATCTCCCATGCTGTTAATCATATTAAGATGGCCTGTGATGCAGCTGACTGCACGACGCTGTTGAATGGAGGATCTTGCAATTCAATTGGTGACAAAGGCAACGTTTCATACGCATTTAACAGCTATTACCAGCTAAACAAACAGAGCTCTGAGAGCTGTGATTTTGATGGGTTGGGCATGATTACTTTCCTTGACCCCTCTGTTGATGATTGCCGTTTTCTGGTCGGAATCGGCGATGATAGTAGTAGCAGTAGCAGCAGTAAATCCATTTTAGCACATTTCTGGTTTGTGATCATGTGTGCTTACATTGTTTTCAGAATCTTATAATAATATATATGCAAGCTTGACACTTGCGACAGTTAGTTGGAAGTTGGATTAATTCATCTTTTTTTGAAACGTAGAATTTTGATTTTGAAAGCAATCAATCCAACATCGACACGTAATTGTCACATTCTACGGTAATTACAGAGACCTAAATTGCTGTCATCCATCCATCACTGGTCGGAGATACCAACTTCCAACGACGACCATGCACCACGTGTTGGAAGGCTTTGCCAGCTGAATCCACCATACCAGAGTCCAAAGCAACAGCACCGAAGATAGCCCTAAACGCTCCACAAACTACTGAAGTCTCCGACGCATTAGTCTTGGGAGAAACCCTAACTAATTTATGGATCCCCAACTTCAGCCCATCCTTGGCGCATGCCTCGGCATTGGTATCAGCGGTGACACGAACGGTGAGATCTTTGGGGGAGACATTGGGATCTTTCTGGATTGATCGGAGGGAGGTGGAGACCTCGACAACGTGGAGGCCGAGGATAGAGAAGGGACGGTAGTTATCAATGGAGTAGGAAGAGTGAGTCATGGCTCGCTTGAGGAGATATTCCGACTTGAAGCTATAGCCAATCTGTTTCTAGAGGATGTCGAGATCGGCGGCGAAAGAATCAGAAGCAGGGAGGAGGAGGAGGAGGAGAAATGGAACCATCTTGCTAGTTAGTTTTTTTTGGATTCAGATCAAGTCCTCGATCATCATTTTATATAACACAGGGATCTCATTGTTAGTTTTTCTTTGCATGGAATAGCAGAAATGGAAGTCCACCTAATTACATAGACAGACCGATTTGGACTGATATTTTGGGCTTAGGCCTGTTGAGTTAGAAAATCCAAAGGAAAATCTGCATAATTTAGGAAATTGATGAATCAATGCAAAATTCTCCTTTCCATGATTCCATTGATATGTAGATATATATGCTCAGCTAATCCTAGAAATTACAACACCGAAAAATTAAAGAGAGGTGGTTGCGGTGATCTGGTAAGAAAAACATGAAGAGAAGAAAAGCAAAAAAAATCGAATTTTTGAAAGAAAAAGAAAAAAAGTATGGCAATGAAACAAATTTTAAAAAAAATGATCAAAGTTGGTTGATGTATGTTGTTCAATTCCCTTCCCCTCCCCTCCCCCATGAAGACATATACATGAAGGTGTTGAAGGTATGAACATATACGACGATATGAGAAATCCATGAGCGTGGTGGAATCATGAATTTAATCACGGCATGCACATATTAGAGAAAGTGTGCAACAGAAGCACTTGCAGCTTGAGCTTGGAAATGTAGTTTGCAGTCAAAGTAAATAGCTCATCAGCCATAAGTCCTTCACCTCCTGGTATGAGTGTCTGTAGCTCCCTGAGCTTGGCTTGAATTGGAGTGTTGATTTTCTTTTTCCTCTTTTGCTGCAATATCCTTCTCTTTTGGCGTGGGCATCTTGAACAAGATTTGTCCATGAGTAGTAATGAATAGAATGAAAGGAGTTATGGATGATTGGAAGAAGAATAGGAGATGGAGAGATTTAAATAGAAATACATTTAGATCGAGAAGATAGATCGATCGACGACTGAAGAGTTTGAGTGAGTCTTTCCATCACTGTCTGTCAGTTAGTTACTATTCATACACTTGTGAGTTCACGCTAGTTGTCTTCATGTGCTACAGCGTTGCATCTAAAATGACAAAGTGAACATGCAACAACAGCTCAATTTAGCTGCTACAACCCCATTTAGACATTTATCAACATGTGCTCAAAACATGTAAGTACGTACCACATGAAGTTATGGGGGAGACCAGCTCATTGGAATGAATGGATGAATTGGTGGAATGATAGGTGTTCATTTTACAAATAATACATCATTGCATATTTAAATTCCGAATTTTGATTATTCCTTTCCAGTTTCCACCCCTTACTTTTTTATTTATCTTTTTTCGGAATCATTCCGTTGTCAATTGACAATCTATTTTAGGATATAATTAATATGAATGGATAAGGTAAGGGCAATTGTACAAATTTTTCTTTAGTGAAGGAAAATTAAAAAATCTATCCATTATTAAAATCATTTATAAAAAAGTCAATATATCAATAGATAATTATATTTTCATGACACTATTATTTTAAAATAAATTATCATTCACACATTTCTGATTTCCCTATGTCTGATTATAATGAAAACTATTTCAAAATAAAAAGATAATTGATTTTAATTGAAAGAAAAATTAAACCTGATAAAAATTAAATTATGCCATTATTCTTTAGTAAAAGGCGAAAGAATAGTTTGCTTTTTGTTCACTACATGACTGATGAGTTTGTTTTAAAATCGCCGAACTCCATTTATACATGTCATGATGTTCAGACCTTTTTAGCTTGGTCGATGTGGGATTAAACTTATAGTTAGAACTAATTGCTGGTCCATGATATAAATCTGTACAGCCTCATTCGGCTGAATGTACGATGAAAATTCTTGGTCTAAAATATTGCATGTTCAAGACATCATCATTAAATTAGTTATTCTTCTAATTAAATAAAAAAACTCCTATATAATAGTAATTGATCCTCCTTCGGAGAAATTTTTTCAGATAAATAAAAACAAATATAATTATATATTTAAATTATAATCAGTACTCAAGTTAAAAATATTATACTAATTTTACTAAATTTCAATTATTTTAATTTTCCCCCTTGGGGGTTAATATGGAATGCTATTGGGTGCTTGTCGTGGCATATATGGACGGAAAGAAATAAAAGGTATAGGCAGCACATTAGTAGACCTCCTGAGGTAGTCCTTAAGGAGGTCATTAAAGACATCAGTCTCTCCTTTGATTCAGTGTATTACAAGAAGAGCTGTTGTCACCCTTTGGAGATATCTATGATGGAAGTATGAGAGACCAACCTTCTGAGGCAGCGTATCTAGTTACTGTATAACTAGACTACATAGCTAATGGGAGAGAGTCAATGAGCATTTTGCTCATTTCTTTTTTACTTCTATTTTATCCCTATTCTCTATTTTGTAAACTTAGCATTAGTCTTATTCTAATGAAATTTAATTGCTTCAAAAAAAAAAAAAAATAATAATAATAATTTTAAAATTTAAATAAAAAACAATTTTTTTAAAATTAGAATGTTCAACTTAAAAAACTAAACCCAACAAAAATTAAATTATGCCATCATAGCATGACGATGGACGAATACACGGTATTCTTTAGTAAAAGAATAGTTCGCTTTGTGTTCACCACATGGCTGATGAATTTTACAGGAAGTCGCTGAGCTTTATTTATACACAGCAACATGTTTGGATATTTCAAATTTCTTCGATGTGGGACTTAAATTGCGGATATAAATAATTGATTTGAACTTTAAAGAATACAAAATAACCACTCGGCAAGAATATTCGCGAAAGCCTGGAAGAGAGAGGTCTGGTTGGTTAAACCAAAAAATGCAAGTTCTAGATCTATTGAAAAATTGTAAATATAACCTAAAAATATATTTATTAGAAATACCTACGTTTATTCTTATCATGCCAAAAATATACCCACACTATTATAATTACTCAAATATACTTAATTTTACCAAATACTATACCTACGTACGCTCTGTTATTATTAACCTTACTCTTCAATAATTATTACTTGAGAAAATAAATAAAAATTTGATGACCAAGGGTGACTGTACGTCGATTTATAGACGATCTTCAAATAAAGGAAGAAACTAAGTGTAATTAATTTTTTTATGTTTGTATTGCAAATATTAAAGATAATTGAATGACAATCCCCTAAAATACAATTATATAGGAAAATAAAAATACGGTGAGGTCGATATTGTGGTTTTCACTATATCAGTCTTCTATTATGTATCTATCTTTTCTGATGTTTTAACTAAAAATTAGGTTTCAGAAAAATTGTCTTCTAAACCTATATGGTAATTTTTTTCAATCGTGAACCACATTCTTTTTTATTGATATTCTGCCGTCTTTTAATATGATATTTGCTATTTTATAATTGATATAAATGTTTGAAATTTCATATGTAATTGAGGATGATGTATCATATTTTTAATTTTTCCACGTGATTTTATTTGAACAAAATTACCTTTAAATAATTGACCATGCACTTTGGAGTTTGTAACTCAATCACTTAGGAGTTACTATTTACTAACTTTACTTGCTTCATAGTTAACAACTCTAATCTCTGCATAGTTAAAATTCTTCTCACTGGAACATCTTTATCCAATGGATTTAATTCAATCAATCTCAAACATTTATAATAATAACAAAATTTAAGAGAATGCACTTTGCTCCACTAAATTTGATTCACAACATTTTCACTCACACCTCCATAATTTATCCATGTAATTTCACTATCAAGGCTTGAAATTTTGTTAGATACAGGAGATTAAAAGTTCAATCATAACTGACGATGAATCATAAATGGATATAAAAAAGAAGAAGCAAAGTTTAAAAATAAAAACATCTCAAATGAAATGTATACGGGGTTGCTTAACTAGTTAACCATTTGCTGCAATCCTGCAAAAATCCGATAGGCACCCATGGGATATTGACATTAAAGAATCCATTGCCAAATTCAATGAAGAAAGCAGGAAAAGTAATCTCTATTTGGATTTTGCTATCACCACACTTGTCAATGATCCAAAAATAATTAAGAATAGTGCAACTCTTTGGCCTGATTGAGTAAAGACTTTAGGTGGGATATCTCCTTTGGTATTGACCCAGTAAGTACCTGTTTATGGATTGCAATTTAAACTCAGGATTCAACTGTTTTTTGTCCATAACAAATTAATATTAACCTAATATGAAAAAAATCACGTATGTTCAAAACCATTGGATTTTAAAATCACCTCATGTCCAGTGTCAGTAATGAGGATTTCATCTTCTATTCTAATGCCAATTCCACGATACCTGAAGGATCCTTACATATGTCAATACTTAATATTATGTTTCGAAAGAGAATAAATCATTCCATGGAAGTTAAACTTTTATGTGATTAACCACAGGCTTCACAACATACCACTCTGGTGCTTCTTGGAAAGTATGAGGAATATAAATTCCAGGTTCAATCGTTATAACCTGTTCACATGAAAATTCATGTCTAAAATATTCAAATACAAAAAAAATACATATTTTGAAATATATACATTAACGCCAATATACCTATTCAGAAAGAAACAACTAATCTGGATACAAAAGACTTCACTCATTCCGATGCACATAAAGCACATACAGTGAAAAATTGAACCATATTTGGCACACTGGTATGTGCCAAAGTGACCGACCGGTACAGAGTATGTGCCGATCGCAAAAAAGGTACTTATAATCTTATACATACACGTCATGGTTTCAAATTATATGTGCATCAATCATGCAAGAATCAGATGTCCAAATCTAGGAGCATAATGACAGGGAAGTTCAGTCTGAAGCAATTACAGTTCAAGCTGAAACAGTTGCGATTCAGAAAAAGAATTCCAGATCATCAAAGTAGGTAAGATCTTTGAAGAAAAAACAGTTGTTCAGTTTGAAGGAAGAAACCGATGACATGTTAGTTGTCAGCTCCAAGAGTATCATCATCAAGATGTTGGGGACGATAAACCATAGATTAAGATTGTGCTTGGCCTTAGTTCATCTCCCAGTTGACTGATGATGAAGATGATGCAAATTAGCAAGCTGGGGAAGACATGGCTACTTAACCATTGATGTAGCCTCCAAGACAAAAACTAGTGGGTATGACTATAACGGGTCAGTGGATTAAGTATTTTTAGGATTTTGTACAATCTACAAACCCTGATATGCCTATATCTTCAAGTCTTCAACACATATTGATAGCACAGAGTGGCAGAGTAGGTCACATTGACCGGTCCACATAACTCCATGTGTCTTCTATTTCTTCTAATCTCTTTTTAAGCATAAGAGATCCAAATCTAGTTCTCAACAGCTGAGCTACCTGAAATAGGAATGTTGGACTTCAAAATATTTATTATTTACTTGCAACCTAGTAAGTTTCTTCCCTGATTATTGGGCGCAAGGTATGGCTATCCCTGATTCTGTGGCTAAGAAGGTGAGAAGGTTGGCTTATAGATTTATATGGGATGGAAGGAAAGGGATCCCGTGGGCCCAAATGATCCTTCCCAAGTCGGAAGGGGGTCTAGGGGTTAGAGACCTTCCTATTATCACCACTGCAACCAATATTAAAAGAGCTTCAAAGTACTGGGATAAGAGCGATTCTATTCTGG
>LFYR01002156.1:332707-517973 GCA_001185155.1 Zostera marina
GTAGTCCTTAAGGAGGTCATTAAAGACATCAGTCTCTCCTTTGATTCAGTGTATTACAAGAAGAGCTGTTGTCACCCTTTGGAGATATCTATGATGGAAGTATGGGAGACCAACCTTCTGAGGCAGCGTATCTAGTTACTGTATAACTAGACTACATAGCTAATGGGAGAGAGTCAATGAGCATTTTGCTCATTTCTTTTTTACTTCTATTTTATTCCTATTCCCTATTTTATAAACTTGGCATTAGCCTTATTCTAATGAAATTTAATTGCTTCAAAAAAAAAAAAAAAAAAAAAAAAAAGTTTCTTCCAATCTTTTAGGACTTCCAATAACAGTAGCCACTGACATGTAGAAGATGAAGCTATTTTCAATTTTTCATATAAATGAAAAAAAACACATGCAGAAAAAAATACATCAACTTTTTAGAATAAGAAACATATAGGAGACGGAGCTTTTAACTTACAACGCCTGGCTGCAATGGAAGATAATTGCTAACTGTGGAAGAGTCGTGAATATCCATTCCTAAATAATGACCTGGTAAAACATGATATATGTATGGCAAAACATTGCAATGAAACCCTATGATGACAACATAAGGATTTTGTGCATATTAATTAAGTGTAGAAATATATAACTTTAGGCTTCAGTCCTTGGCTAGATAGTCATGGCCACAGATGTATAAAAGATAGACAATGTTTTACATTTAATGTTTTTTTTTTACATTTACTATATTTGCATTTCCCTATATCTGTAATCTTAGGCTCTGCACAACTTATGGTGATGGAAAATAAGCTAAGAAATTGTAGAGCTATCTAACCTATTGAAGTCGGATTTAATTTATGGTAAGAATTCATGCTTAAATTGTTTTTCAAAATTCCATTTTCAACAAGTCCTTTCTGCAGCATTTTAACCTGAAATATAAAACCAAAGTGTTTAGGTAAATAATTTACCAATAACTAAAAGAAGATTGAATGACCTTTTTATATGTTGAAAACAAACATCAAGCCTACAAATAGCTTACCGAGAAATTATGTATTTCTTGAATGCTTATACCAGGCTTGCATAACTTGATGCATTCCTTGCTTGTCTCTAGAATGAGGTTGTACAATACTTCCTGAAATGCAGTAAAAATCAAAGTTAGATGACGACACGTATCACCATTAATAATATAGGTTATAGAATCATTATAATAAAAGGTATAGAAGAATTAAAAAGATTTCAAACCAATTAACAAAAACTCAAATTCAATAAGGAATGTATAAATGTGGTGGCTTGCTAAGAACAAGATGATGAAACCGTGATTTCAATACATGGTAATCTACCTTCTATATAGCTTCAATTGAAGAGAGTAACTAAGGGTTCCGGTTGTAAAGGAACGTTGCAGTCATCATAAAGAAGTCCCAGTATTTTAGCGGTATCTCAACATGATTGAGAAGAAGAATTGTTATCACAACAAATTTCTTCATGATTATAAAGGACGGAGAGTTGATGCCACATGCCGAAGGATTCGAGGCTCGAGCAAAGATATCAAACATCAGAACACCCTAATCTTCTTATCATACCGATGGTCGGCCAGTCTTAAACTTGAAGAGTGTGTCATAGACATTAAACTTCTTGACCAACAAAAATACCCAATTGTAGTTGGTAGCTGCGTCAACGAAATTATTATAGTACCGAAGTGACGAAGCCCCTCAATCAAGATCAATGGAGCCGGAACCCAGACATAAACATACATTAAATCAAGAATAATTTTATAGAGAGCTTTTCTTAAATTATTAGGAAGATTATGAATCTTCCCACTCATAAAAGATAAACAATCAGTTAAAATATTATTATATTGTGATCGGCAATTGATAAAGACCTTCATAGTCCCGTCCCTCAAGCCTTACCACCCTAGTTACGGGTTCCATGACTCTGGCCCTCTAGGATCAAATTCAATACACACATTGTTATCTAAACATAGTCTATGAACGGACATTAGATTATTGGAAACGATTGGAACCAATGACATGTCATTGAGTGTAAAATAATTCTGGTCAAATAAGAAATTGCAGGGCCCAGCTCGGGCATCATGCTCATTAGTCTTAGCATACCCGGTACCCGTGCAAAAATTGACCATAAATAACTAATATATTACCATACAAACGCAAGACTTACTACCTGAGAGGAAGAAAAATAACCACAAGGTGGCCAGGTACGTGTGAGATCACTGAGATAACCATTAATCTCGCAGCCTACATCCATTAATACAAGGTCACCGTCTTTGATCTGTTAAAAACTAAAATATTATTTAATTTACATAAATGGTGATAGAATCTTATCAATTGGAGACCAGTCCATACTTTCTGATCATTTCGAGAATAATGTATTACACTTCCATTTACACCACCACCAACCACAGGATTAAACCTACACATAAACAAATGACGCGATTTGAATAACGATTTTCAATTCGAAAATAAAAGAAACATAATTAATCTCTTAGAGTTAGAGAGCAGTAATTATATAAAAATAATCTAAAAATTATGAATAAATAATTAACTATTTTACAAGCTGCCAGATGCTTTTGATACTTTTTTTTGGAAACAATAAAAGCTTTTGATACTTTTGATTGGCATGTCATTGTGCTCAAATTAGTTGTATGGATTTTTGAGTGAACATTCTCAGAAGAAATAATGAAAAATTAAAATTTGTTACTACAACATCAATCTCCATTCCAGTGAATGGCTCTCCTATAGAACTATTTCTCCACTAAATCAGTGTACTTGTGCAAGGAATGAGCATATACAGCCACTACAATTAGTGAGGTCAATCTGTCACAGTACCTAACCGGTTAATCAATTTACTTTTGTAATAGACTAACTTTGTAATAGACTAACAGTGATAGTGATGATACATAACTTTCTATAGGAACTTAATCACCACAAAATACTATGAAAAATATTAGTGCTTGGTCCTAAAATATTGACATTCAACCTCTGTCTGCTCGCTTAAGTCCATGGCTCTAAAGACGTTAAAGCATCAAGTTCTTAGTTCTGAAGAGACAGGGCAAACCAGACTCCGGAACGAATTCAAGTGATGAGAGCATCCTTATCTAAAGATCGGATCCCACAACATCCTAAGTGTGCATAATGCAGAGATAATGAAAGTGTGCAACAATGCAATCCAATCATAAAAGTGTTTGATTCTAATAGAATGAAGGGTGCAAAATTCAAAATCCTCTATGAATAAGGATTGCGGGTGATTTTTGAAATCTTAAGACTAATGTATGCAACTGTTCTTATATCAAATATTCAAATCCAAAATATATAGATAATACATATTTCTTACGCCATCCTTTGAGCACCTCTCATTTTGCACTCATACTCAACTCTTGCTGCTAACTTGCTTTCTTCTGGGTGCAATGTCGAAAATATTATAGTCTGAAGGAGTGACTATCAAAAAAACAAAGAAAATCTATTAAAAAGAAATTTCTAAAAAATAGAGGAAATATAATTTCATTGTAAACCAAATACTGAATTAAATAATAACAGGTGAATAATAATTATTTTGCTAGTTATGTGCAAGAAACCGGTTCTAGTTATGTGCAGATCAATGATTCCAGTTTTGTGCATCAGTGCATGACAACCAATTGCACCACACCTGATATCTATATATATATTCTTTTTTTGCAAAAGGTAAACATTTTCTATTTATTTTACAAACTCTACAAATCTACATACATCTAACAAAAGTGAAGTTTCATCTATGGAAGAGAGGAACCTACTATTATAGCTTATACTAGATAGTAGATATTGGGAGTTGTAAGGTGAAGATTGCAATTAATAGTATCGGTTAATGCCTAATGGTAAGTTTAATGAACTGGAGTATTCGGTTATCTTGGCAGTCCAACAAGATCACCTTATTTATAGCTATGTTGTGTTTGTGTTTGTCGAAGGCTGATTCATTCTATCTTTATAATGGCTACTGACAGATTAATTGACCTTGTGGGTGAACACCTGCTATAGGAGTGGAACAACATTAAAAAACTCTTGTTGTCCTTTTTTTAATTGTCATTCGATAAGATCTGAATTTGATCGGAAACTACTGTTGCATTAAAGATAGAAGATAATCTCAGGCTATTGGAGATTGCCGGGGCCTTTGAGAAGATGAATGCACGATCCACATATATAGAATGGGAATGAGATTCAACCTTGCCATCCCCAAGCTTGAAGAGGTTTGCACCTTTGTGGTACACTTTCATTCATTTTTTCCTGTAGAGAAACAGTAGAATCTCCATGATAATTGATAAGTGTGATTAGATGCAAGCTCTTATCTAGTCAAAAAACCTTTCACCAAACTCAATGTTCACTAGGGTGAGTTGACCAAATCAGTCAACTAGTTCAAAAGCATTGGCAATATCAACCTTCATGAAAGCATATTTATGGAAAATTAGACGGGGACCCGCAGATGCGGTAATGGGAAGGAATCCCAGTGTATATTATACGAAAGGAAGAATGAGAATCCAGATCCTTGTTCTTCATTTGTCAGTTTTCCAAAAAAATATATAGAAGATGTTCCTACCAATATGCAGGAAGTGCAGGGTAATATTCGAGGCAAAGAAGTTTAAGAAACCCATGGAGCACAGAGAAAGACTATCATTAATTCCTTGGCAAGAGAAAAATTGAATCCAGAAATGAGGTTCAGTCAAACAGGGAAGCACAAATTGCATTTGTGTTGGGTTAGGAAATATGGTAGCACCTTAATTGTTTCATAATTTATTTATTTTTGATAAATTGAAATTTTCATTTCTGAAAATAGAAGATAGGGCAGTGCCCAATGATACAAATGTAGGGAAATGTAAATACGAAAAAGTAAAAAACATCATCACTCTCTTACATAGCTATGACCATGGCTAGCTAGCCATAGACTGGTGGCTTAAGAGGTTAGACTCTCATAGGAATATAGCATGTGACTCAATCTGAGAACGATTGGCCCTTCTTATAAGAATTGTTCCATAAAATTTGTGCATATGAAAAATTGGTTAGTTTGTTAATTTATTTGATATAAACTTTATAGCTATAGTTATTTTCATATAAAATAAACAAATCCAATTGTAAGAAACAAAAAGAATCATCCTGCATCTGTTTGTTTATTTCATGTATGTCTTTATATATTTTTTTCCTTTTTATCTTTCTAATGACAGACCATATTAATTGAAGCACATCCCGATAAATAAAAAGGAACAAATATCATTAAGATAAAATCAAAAATTTGGTATCCAAAAGCACGAGGGTGTGAAATGTGATATACTGTCAGCAAATTCCTGCTTATTAAAATAGAACGAAAAATCATCAAATAAAAAAAAATATAAAACGTACTTGACATGCAATTGATGCAGATTGCTTCATCAACTTAATTTCAGATGAAGACTTTATCCATCGCAATTCATCAGTATATAAAGAAATATCTTTAACTTTATTACTGAGACTTGCTTTACGAAATGCTTCTAATTCCATATAGGTTGGCAGAGCTGTTTCTAAATTATGATATAAATTTGATGACCTTCTTATCATATCTGGAAGGATCTGAACAGATGAGGGATAGACATCGTCAATTGTATTCTCATCCAATTAAGAAATATATGATTACATAAAATATTTAAAAATTAAATATATCGGTAAATTTTAATTTTAGAAAATTTAATAAAAATAAGAGACCAGTTGATACTGAAGTACTAAGTGAAAATAATTAAGGAAAATAAATAAAAGTGAAGTTATGGATAAAACAAACAAATATACCAACCAACAAAAGGCATAAATTATATTAATAATATTAAGCTAGTCATCAATTCATTCTGAACAGTGAATATCCTAGATACATAGTGCCCCTTCATAGATAGAGGTGAATAAGATAGATGGATACTGATGAGAAGATACTCATCAAAGTCTGACTCAACTGAAGAGACCCAACTCAAATATATGATTTGGGCACCCCAATTAAACAGGGAGAGTCAACTGGTTTTGCTAGATTTAATGCAAATCCATAGAATGAAAAGTTCAACCAGAAACTTCAATCGACCTTGGACTCAACCTCGGGTTAGGCATTGATTGATCCGATCAGGTTCAGATTACTCCCAAGTGGCTAAACATGAAGCCCCTTTTTATCCAATAGCTTATATTGACCGGACCAGATCAATTATGTCACGTCCAGAACAAACCCACAACACCATCTCCAAGACCTCTATAAATAGAAGAGGGGATACCAAAGTCTCAAGAGATGGCAATTAGACTCCACGAGAAACCACTCAAGACTTCCAAAGATGAATAGGGTGTGCATTCTTACCCTTCGCACGAAAGACAACCTGACTCACTCCAGACTTCCTAATGTGCATTGACCTGACTTGGGCCAGATATCAGATACCTAATACAAATATCTAGGTAAAAGGTAAAAGGTAAAATTCCATTAGATATGAAATATGAATAGAGCAAAGTCAAATATTCTATACCACTATTTGTTGTAGCCTGCTTCTTTTTAATTCAATAAAATTTAACATTTAAAAAATATACAGATATCGGTGTATAAACAGATAACAAAACAAACAAGTTGACACTATAAGCATAGAAGCATGGTTCCTAATGTGTGAGTTCGTTACATGGAGGCGCTTTTCGAGACACTTCCAGGCAGCTAAAAGTCTAAAACCATGCATAGAAGAATATCAAAAATATGATTCCATCCAACGTTTCCACTAAATCAAATGATTTCACTAACCTCGTGCATCTTACGTAAAGGAAAAACCCTTTCTGCCTTGAAGAAAGTTGATGCTTCGTCAACTCCAGCAACCTTACCTTGCCACACAATATCCTGGAAAAATAAATAAGATACGGATGCATTTAGATACCAAATTATATAATTAATAATAGAGACAAGTACGCAAGATTCACTTCTTCCCTAATCCAACTATCAACTAACTTCTGCTCCTGACTAACACAATGTGCTACGAGTACAGTCTAAGAGGCGTCTTAACTATTTTAATCATTAATCTAACAGATAATAATTTAATAGAAGCATGCATTAAATAAACAAAAATTATCTTACTTGAGGACTGTTATCCGGCATGAACATGCAAAAACCGTAATCTACACTTAACACTGCGACACCACCAGGTTGCAGGCAGCCAGTAATATATGAATAGTTTGCATCTTGTCTAAAAGGATATGGTACCACATCTGTCATCATCTTTACAGGGGCTGATGCAATGATGGCCAAACTCTTTTCTGGAAGTAGCTCTATTAATCGTTCTCGTCTTGAAATGTACTCATTGCTTGTAATACCAGAAGTAATATCTCCTTCTTTTAACAACTACAGAGACCCGAAGGCAATATAACACAAGATTTACTAGATGAAAGTAGCCTCATAGTTATTACAGATTTAAAGTATATGCATATTGTCTAGGCAGACTAGAGTACATGGCTTTTTTCATGTATTTGCTTTGGTTTTGCCTTAATAATATTCTTGTGACATTGGTTAGGCCTAGAAATAATATTCCGAATTCGAATTTCAATTTTGATATCCGGATTTAAACGAACCGAATTCAGATATCATGGTATTCGGTTCGTTTAAATTAAATATTTATATTATTATAAAATTTAAATTTACATAGTTAACCTTTAAATTTTAGGATTGGGGGATCCTAGCTAGAGGTTGGCTATTTGTGAGTTGAGTGCCCTAGAGTGTTAAGGACCCCTTCATCAGAATCAGTAACACAGCGCTTTTAAAGGTCTCTGGGTGATTTTAGGTGACTTCGCTTGGATTATGGTGATACCTTTACTTTGACTAATGAAGTAATGATAGAAGAGGCAGACACTGTCATCATAGAAGAAATTATGAATGGAAAAGAGAATATTAAAATACAAACTAACATTGATACTTGGAGTTGGAGGGAGGGTAAAGCCTCTATAAAGACACGTAAGAAAGTATGAAACAATAAAAGACAAATATATTGAATGAAAGGTGCAGAAGGCATACAAATATTCCTCTTATGTGCTTGGAGAGCTAAGTACGAAAAAATGTACACTAGAAAGGTTACTAACAAATGGGCCTACCAATCCTAAGTAATAGCTGTATACTGTATTGAGAAGATGTTATGGAAACCCATAAACATCTGTTCTTAAGATGTAAATACTTCAAGAGGATATGGAGGTAGAAACTGCACAAAATTGAATACAATCTGCAGTCATTCTAATAGAAAGCTATAGAAATCACCATTTAGTACTTATGGAAGGAAAGATTCGACAGAAATCATGAGATACTCTAACACATGAGATAATGGAAAGGCCTGCTTATCACCTTCAAGATCATCCAATATAAAAGGACAGGAAGCACAAAAAGAACTAAAAACACTAGTCCCTAGTGTGACAAAAAAAAGTTTGATTTGGTATCTTGGTTGAATATTATAATAAATAAATAAGTTTTAACATGAAACAAGATAATAAAATCAGAATCTTTACAAATCATCAGGGAGTGTCGACAGTGGTACCTGAGGGTGAGTCATCGGAGATGGCTGCCCAACATCCTGAAATACGGAAGTAGAAAATCCCAAACATGCAGCATAGTTATACAAAGAAAAGGCAACAGGAAATCGAGCCTACAAAAAATCGTCAATAAGAGAAATGTATTAATGTAAAATCGTCAATGTAATCTGTAGATAGAAATAGAATAGACGGAAAGAAAAAAAAAAACTAAAATGATAATAATTTTTTAAAAAAGTTGTATAGTTGCCAGTGCAGTAGTTCTCACTTTATGTAAACAAAAGGTTGATGCCGTTCGACTGCTCAGCCACTGCATTATGATATTGGTGAGTTGGTCGTTTCGACAATTCAATCAATCAGATGTGCTTCCTACACAAAATCCTTGCTTCAGATCGCAGATTGTATCGTAGTCCTAATTCTTAATGCATACAAATACAGTCATACGTAAGAAATATGATGGAAAGGGCTTAAGGGCGGCCAGATAAGCCTAAAACGGTGGGGGGGGGATTGATGAAATCCATTCCCACTGGCCATTATTGAAAAAGAAACGAAGAGAAAAACCGGAGAAGAAGAAGAAGAAGAACCCACCTGCAATCCTAAATAATCGGTGCCGAAATCTAAACGGTCGATAATATTCTGGCTGACGGCGACATACCTGAGTAACCTGGCCGAAATAATTTGGAAATTTAGAGGTTTAACTTAGAGGAGGGAGGGGTTACTCAGTTATTATGATACATAGAGGAATAGATGTGTAATTAAGAGAATTAAAAGGATTAATAATCAAAAAATCACCCAAGTTGTTGAGGGTATTTAAAGTCCCAATAAAATAAAGGATTTAGATTTAGGTGGATACTAAGATCCACGGGTACTGTTTAAAATCCGATTATACTAGATCAATCAATAATTGAAGCACCTGTCAAAAATACTCGGAAATTTGAAACCGAACATAAAAGTTCCAAATATCAAAAGGGAACCGACAAAGTCTTTAATCAATAGTCAACAACTCAAAATGTCTTCGCTCTTCAGTTTCCACCAACCAATAGGAATGATTAAACTAGTAGAGAGTTGGTCTACATGGAATGCAAAAAGTCTTGTTTAATTATTACTTGAATAAGACGTCCTCAGGTGTCTATTTTGAATGTATCACCGTGCGTCATCAAATCGTGACCATTAGTATTTAATTCAATAGATAAAATAATTTACCGTACAAAATACTAACAAATGCACGACGTAAAATAATATACTCCATAAGACATTAATATATTATGAACATGATTAACTTAACACATATAATATTCGTACTTTACCATATTTTAATCTATCTATTTCCATCACTTAATTTATATAATCTTCTTATATATTTTTTAATAAAATAGTATCAGTTTCAAATGAAAACTCACTCAAGATTATCTGATAATCTTGATTTTGGTAATTTATTTATTTTCAATTCACATGAACTTAATCAAAAAATAAGCAACAGTTCGTTTTATAATCAATGATTAAGATTTGCTTTTGCAATTTTCTCTGATTCTCTTGCAGGTTGGTGATCGTCTGTAAGAGTTGTTGAGTGATTTCGTTCTCTGGACTTTGTCTCCACCGTTCGCGACAGTGTCTACGGTTCTTTGTCCTTTTTCGCGACTCCTCTGATCGGGATCGCCTCCTGCGGTCCCTCCGATCAGTTGCGAGACCGATCTACCATCACAACGTCCGCCCTCGAACCATTTGCTCTCTGTAGCAGTGCGAATCTGGCAGAGTCTAGCTTTGACCAGGTCCTCCACTGCTGGTGGTGTTTGCTCTCTTCTCTCATTTTCGTCAATCCTCAGGGAAAGCACTTCGCGATGATTGTGACGTCTTGGATTATACTCCTATTACATGTCATCGAAAGGTTGGGTGTTTGTTTTACGTCAGGTTTATCACTGATGATGTATAACCAGAGATAGACTTACACGGTCAGATTATGGTTTAATCTATTTCTCTCTTTAGTATAATACATACGTCAAGTGTAACTTATCTTTTCTCCTCCTCGGTTCGGACTGAACGGATCTGGATATGCTAGTTTTTTTTTACATCATTTTCCAATCTGTTTTTTATTCTTATCTAATATGAATTATGACTGTTTAATGGAATCTTGGATAAACGTCTCCATTTGGTTCTTATCTATTTTTTAATGGTTATTTTTTATTAGAGTCTGTGCTTTATGGTTATTTTCCATTAGAGCCTGTGCCTTTTTACGACAAGAAATATCTTAACTCAGCAAATCAGTCGGTTTAAGAATCTATTTATAATAAAAAATAATAATTAAACACTTATGTAATCAAATAATCCAAATTTGGATCGAAATTTCTACACTTTTCGTGCCTTTTCGTACCCAACCAATTGAGTATTTAATAATAAAAAATAATAATTAAACACTTATGGCATCAAATAATCCAAATTTGGATCGAAATGTCTACACTTTTCGTACCCAATCAATTGAGTATTTAATAATAAAAAATAATTAAACACTTATGGTAATTAAATAATCTAAATTTCGATACACTTTTCGTTCCTTTTCGTATCCAATCAATTGAGTATTTAATAATAATAAAATAATAAAACACTTATGGTAACCAAATAATCAAAATTTGGATCGAAATTTCGTACCCGACCCCCAATTGAGTTATCGTATATTTATACGCAGAAGCAATGTATTGAGTATGAATAAGCCTTTTTGGTGTTAACGCAACCGACGTGTGATAGACTAAATAATTAGTCCATGTTCAATGGTGTGGTCCACTGCCTAGTGGATTATTTAGTGGGTGGCAGAGCAGGTAATTAAACTGCCTATTGTCTGTTTTGATTTTTTGCTTGAGTTGGTTACATAGTTGCCTTGTTCTTTGTTCTGCCGCTTGTCTTATAAATACACTAACACTCTGCCAGGGCGATCTTGTTTGTTATTCCGATCGACGAACATCACCAGCCGCGCGCGGTTGCGAAAACTGTTAGGTGATTGATCGATATCGTTAGTTTGGAAATTGGATGGTGAGAGATGCGGCGGCCTGTGCGAGGATCAAACATCTGGGAAAGTATGAGATAGGGAAGACCCTTGGAGAAGGAAATTTTGGAAAAGTTAAGTATGCCAGGAATGTTAATACTGGCAACGAATTTGCTATCAAAATTCTTGATAAGAGACGGATTCGTTCCCTCAAAATCGATGATCAGGTTTTCTTCTTCTTCTTCTTCTTCTTTTCATTCGTTATTCTTTGTGTTTGTCGGATTTATTGAATCGTGAATTCGATTCCTCCCTCCCTTCCTTTTTTTCGACAATTTTTTTTTCAGATCAAAAGAGAGATCGGGACATTGAAGCTTTTGAGGCATCCCAACGTCATCCGTCTCCATGAGGTTCATTTTCTTTTCCACTAGTTTATTTAATACCCCCCCTGCCCCTTTTCTTCGTTCTGTCTGGTAATCTAGATCGATTGTGTTGTCTTATACTCTGATCATCTGATGATAGATGGCTACTGATTATTATTTTATCCGTCATTCCTCATTTATTTTCATTTGTAAAACCGACGCCGATGTGCCCAGTGTTACTCCGGTGTGTGTGGCCGTGTGGGGCTTGCCAGCTTGTATGTTTGATCGGTTTTTTCATGCACAAGTGGTGCTTGTCTATAAAATCGTCTATAATCTTGGGATGTGTGGTGACTCGGTACACATCTCGAGACAGACAAAACAAACCCGTTTTGCCGTTCCGTTCTGTCTTTTTATATATGTTTTTTTTGTGATAATATAAATTAAAGTGCATAACTCTAAATTTCTAAAATCCATCCATTTTAATAATGACAATTAGGATATATTTGTGGCTTGTATTGGATTTCGGATGCATTACAAATTCACACATAATAAATATTATATGTCGATATCAAATAATGAATAATTTGATTCAATTTCAATCATACAGTCATACTTGTTAGTTGTTACTTGTCAATTTCTCTTTGTCAAAATAATTTTTTAATATTAAAATATAACAATAACGTGAAACATGCGAAATTATAGTCTTTCAATGATTGCTATTCAAAATCAAATTAATCTCATCTTTGACTTTGCATACAGGTATTGGCAAGCAAGTCCAAGATATATATGGTCCTCGAGTATGCTATGGGAGGTGAACTATTTGATAAAATTGTGAGTATCATCAATTTAATATTATTAAGAAATAATCAAGTCTACTCTCAGTCTCTCACGCCCTCACATGAACTCCATAATTTTCCTTAGAATATGTGGTCCTTTTATTAATAAAGAATGTGTGGGCCTAAGTCTAGCTCTTAAGTTTTAATTTATATAGATGTGTATCCAACCCATTGAAAAACGCATAATTTTGCGATACCCCACCCACATGGCTTAAAACAATCGATGTTTGGATAACAAATAAATGGCCATGGTGGTCCGATTGTGCTGAATATATAAATCTATTTCCATCAACTGATTGAATATGAAGACAAGTAGACAAGATTGAATGAAGTTAAATAATTGGAAGCACACTCAAATAATTGAGTAAACCATATTGCAGGCATTGAATGGAAAGTTCAGAGAAAATGATGGTAGAAAATTATTTCAGCAGTTAATTGATGCCATAAGCTACTGCCATGAAAAGGGAGTTTACCACAGGGATTTAAAGGTAATAAAATATATTGTATCTAGCTTCAAAATTAACGACTGCCTTGTCAACGTGTCTTAGATCGATTTTAGTTTAGTTTCGCGATGCTTTATATTAATTACATCTCTTGCAGCCTGAAAATGTTCTTGTTGACATGGAAGGATGCATAAAAATATCGGACTTTGGTCTCAGTGCTTTGCATCAGCATATTGGCGTGAGTTAAATTTGTTAAATATTTGATCAATACCAATAATTACAATTTACAAAGATGTAATCATCCATTTACTTGATATGACAGAATGATGGCATGTTACACACAACTTGTGGAAGTCCTAACTATGTTGCTCCTGAGGTATGTAAAAATGAATGTGTCAAATTGCTGTAGTGAATTATATTAATTAATATCGCATCCTGATCGATGATTTTCCATGATTATTTAATTTAAAGGTTCTAAAAAATAGAGGCTATGATGGGGCTTTATCAGATATATGGTCTTGTGGGGTTATTTTATATGTTGTTCTTACTGGCTATCTTCCATTTGATGACAGAAATCTTGCAGTTCTATACCAAAAGGTAAGACATGAAAAAATAAATTTCATTATTTAAGATGTAATTTTGTTTATCATATTTAAATCATATTTTAATTCAGATCTTCAATGGAAATGTCCAAATACCCAAGAGGCTTTCTCCAGGTGCTAAAAACATGATAAAGAAAATGCTTGATCCAGATCCAAACACTCGAATGAAAATGGATGAGATCAAATCAGATGATTGGTTTCAACAAGATTATATTCCAGCTATTCCTGAAGATGAAAATGGAATACATTATTACCATGATGATACTTTTTCCATTGACGAGGTATCTAGACATTGAAATTAACTCAATTAAATCATTTTTCTAGCTATATTTCTTCATTTTCTTAATAGCAATCAATATTTGTTGAAAATATATATTCTTTTATATTCCCGTGTGAAGCAAAATGATAGTGATAGCAAAGGAAGCTTTATGCCAAACAAAATCAATGCTTTTCAGCTGATTGGAATGTCATCTTGTTTGGACCTCTCAGGATTATTTGAAAAAGATGTGAGCAAATTTACAAAAACCGAGATGACATTCTGTTTCTGTAATATGCTTGTTTCTAGGATATTCATTAATATGTACATTTAAGCATTTTTTGTTGTTATTTCATTTCAGCATGTCTCAGAAAGAAAGGTGGTATTTGCTTCTAATCATTGTTCAAAAGAATTACCTGAAAGGATAAAATGCATTTCAGTAGATAATGGATTTGAAGTCACAAAAAGAAATAAAAAGGTATGTTTTTTTCTGATATATATGTGAGTTACGACAATTTTTAGGAGTTATAAGGTAGAGACTAAGCTTATTAGACCTATTCCTAACATCAATTTAAATATGTTGATGGATTGTATGTGTGAGGAGTTTACTAACCTAAGTGTATCTTTAACCCTAGCCGATGTTTTTTTTATCATTTCTGTTTTTTCCCCTTCTCTTGAGTTTATTATCCGAGTATAACTTTAAGTTCTCGTTATAAAAACATGTCTTCTAAAATGAACGATATCAACATGCCCACATGATGATAATTTAACTGTCGTATATCATCCGTCGAGTTACTTTAGTATGTTTTTATAATTGAATTAAAAAAATCTTGAAAATGCAAGGAAGTGTTGATAAAGAGAACCCATTAATTGTAGTGTTAAGTGAAAATGGTTAACTTGCTATTGCAATTTGCAATGATATGATCGTATATGTTTGTGATTTTTAAAAATATATATAATTTTTTCTTCTGCGCGCAGCTTAAAATTATGCAGAGGTACACTGGTTCAAGTAACCCATGTGGTCTTTTTTCTGCTTCCGCCGAGGTTAATAAATCGATTAACCAAACTTGAGATTTTTTTTTTAAAACAGATTCTGATTTTTTTTTCATGTGCGTGTTTTCAGTTTTTGGTATGTATTCTATTATTTATAATGTCCTTGGAAAAAATCTTCAGGTGTTTGAGATAAGCCAATTCGTGTCGGTGGTCGAAATTAGTAAATTCCATGGAGATTCTCCACTCTATAGAGAGGTACACAAATCAACTGTCATTAATTGCATACTTATCACTTAAATTAAGGTTTGATGGCAATATTTTTGTGGTTACGCAGTTTTGTACAAAGTTATCGAATGAGTTAGGAATGTTAAAATCAACCGTTACGTAGCAGTCCTCGATCTACTCTTTCCAATGTCTCCTCTCTACACATTGTAAATATGAAAAGAGGGTCTTTTTTTACTCTTTCTATTTCCTCTACTCTCTTATTGTCATGGAAAGTATTGTCATCGTCCGTACGTTGCCAATAAGAAATTGGCCAAAAATGATTTTATTATCAAGGAATCTCAGAGTAACGTCAATCTTGATTAATGGGTTTATTTGAAATCCTCAAACCTGATTGATTAATTAATTAGGATGTATTTCGCATCATGGACTCGCTGCGAGCATCTCCCAGAAGTCAACTGACTCTCTGCCAACGCGAGTCCGTGAGACGTTCCGGGATCTTGAGTGATGGGTTCCGGGATCTTAAGTGATGGGTTCCAGGATCACGCGTCCGGGAACCCAACACGAATTCGTGGTTCCCGGAATCGCGTGTTCAGGAACCCAATGCGAGTTCGCGGTTCCGTCCATGATCCGTACGTATCGTCTTTGAAACTGGATGTACTTAATTATCCTTTAATTAATTATATCGATCGATCTTTAAATAATAGCAACCAAATTAAGAAGAAGCGTCATAATTTAATTCATAAGAGATGTCTAATTAAAATAGCATCTATCGACATTATTAATTAACGTACATAGTAGTTTGACAAAATCAAAACCCAAAAATTGATTTGACTAATTAATTGATTAATGTCTCATAGACTCTGGCAACGACGTTGCTGAATCTTTTGATGTCAACTGTAATATTTTGATGTCCAAGATAAAACTTCTTTGTATGTTGCCACCCTTTTCTATTAATCTTCATTGGATTGGAAATAATGGCGGTGTTCGGTCCATACTCTTTAGACAGAGAACTCTCTTTCGGAATGATTCTATACTCCACGTACTCCAACCCGAACATCTTCGCCGGTTGACCACAAAACTTATCGCCAGCCTCGTTGAGCCCCAATGGTACGATTTGAATCAAGACTGTTCCTGGTCTAGTGAAGAAGAAGTGTGTCATGGCCGCACCGTTTACTGTGACCATCACGTCGGAGGTTGAAAGAATATGGTGGATTTCGGTGAGTGGAATTTCTGGTGCAGGGATGATGATTTTGACCTGGAAACCTATGGTATTGCATAGTCGGATCACGTCGTCGAGGTTTAGAAGAACGCGAGTTTCTTTTCGAACGATAATCGTCAAGATTGGTTTTTTTCGGAGAGGAGATCGTTTTGGGAGTATGAGCTGATGATGATGATCAGTGGAGCCGAAGGATTCGTCGAGAAGAGCTTTAAATTTCTGCATACCTTTTTACATTTTTACCCCAAAATTATTATTATTTAATTATCTACCCTTCTGGCTTCTGCAATTCTACCCTGCGAAATAATAATAATAATAATAATAATTAATTAATTAATTTACCATCGGGCATGAGTTGTGGATCTATAGAAAGTTCGCCGTGGATCTTCATTCCGACGATCATCTCTGGGAAACAATGCACTCTACGGTCAACGCCGAGCTTAATAATTTCGTATTTTGATATTTTTTTTATCAAGCTCTCGTATTTTGACATCCACCATGAGCGGTAATCTAAAATCAACAAAACAACTTCTCCTTTAAACCTCTCCGTCGTCAGAAATAACGGGATCAGTCCGTCGTTGAATTCATGGTACGCATTCCCAGTGTATCCTCCCGCCGAGAAAACCATCCCCGGCACTTTATGCTCAACGTCACATTTCATTCTTTTATCGTCCGATAATAATACATCTGTATATGAGATATCTTGTGATTTAAAACATTATCGAGATCAAAATGAACAGTACTGACCGGTGGGTTTTTAGTTTTTACCGTTCTTGAAGATGGGATCAAGAGTGAGTTCATCAATTGTAGACATGATCGGTTTTTCCCATTTCCTCGTATACGGTCTGATCTTCTCCCTAACAAGACGGTCGTCGTCGTCGGAGATATTGTACAAGAAAATGGAAAGAGATTTATCCCGACGTCGACGACCGCCGGTCCTTACATCCCCGTTCATGTAGCAAATATCAGTTCGTACGTGAGTTCGATCGCAACAAAGCACACCTAGCGATGAAACGTTATTGGCAGTGCCTGGAAATTTAAGTTCAATAATAATAATTAAGCTACAATCTTATATATGTCTACCCAATATATTCAAACAGCTAGCTAGATATATATGTCCGATCCTCACCGTCGATGAGCGATCGACAGAAACCCGCCGTGATATTGTTTTCCTCCTCGCTAGCTGCTTGGATAGAGGCCGTCTCCGTGGTTGCCATTTTCTCTGTAAAATTAAAATCAACGATCGACCCATGCATGGATATATAGTAATTAATGAATTAATCATCTTGATTAATTACCTAGAACAACAGACGAGCGGTTGAAGGAATTTAAACAGAAATCAGGAGGGAAGAAGATAGCGAAGATGGTGGAATAACGTATTAAGATAAAGAGAAACATGAACGCAAATAGAATGA
The DNA here is from genome assembly GCA_001185155.1 of Zostera marina. Classification (NCBI taxonomy): domain Eukaryota; kingdom Viridiplantae; phylum Streptophyta; class Magnoliopsida; order Alismatales; family Zosteraceae; genus Zostera; species Zostera marina. The sequence continues at coordinate 350,537 of LFYR01002156.1, forward strand.
GAATTATCATGAGATATCGTCGATTGGTGACTGCGCCTGCAATGTGCTTGGGTTGCTGTTGATGTCTGAATGAAATCGATCCATGTCCCGAATGTTCATTCTTCAATTTGGGATAGAGGTGTGTTTTGGAGTACATGGTACAGAACCGGCGCTTGAATTGAGCTTTTTTTTCTTCACAGAACCGGCGCCTGATCGAATCAATGAGTACTGGATCGAAAATTCCGATAGATTGACTTAAATCATATTCGCCAAATAAATAAATAAATATTATAATTAGCATTGGTGGCCTTACAAGCTTGCGACATTGCTTCCATATCCCATTGATATTAACATATTATCAATGGTAATTTATTTATTAACTTCTATCCATTATCAATAATTTATTATGCATATTATTTATTGGACATGTTAATTTCCTTTGCGTCGAACTTCAATGCATCAAAATGTGTCAAAAAAATCTTAACCATTAGATCGACATTTGTTAGTGTCTTTTATTATACATGAGTTAGTGTCTTATGCAATACATCATCATAGTTGTTGGATTCAAAATTAAAAAACATGATACACACAACGTATTTTGACACATCGACGTAAGACGCACATGAAAATTATCGATTATTTATTAACAATAATATAAAGAGATTATTTTTTACCCAAAGAAAAGAAGATTAACTCAACTGTACGTTCATGGTGGTTTATGATTCTATTCTCGTAGTGTCTGTAATTTTTATTTAATTTTCAATACGCACATAGTAATAACTTTGGATCTTCAAATTAAAACCCTAATATGTCGTGAACTAGTTTAGAAGATTATAAAGAGATTAACTTAACTAGCTATCACATTAATTAACATGTGTGTTTGAGCATTTAATTTTGAGTATCGTTTTCAAAAATGGTATTATTAAAGTATTTGTGAATTGTGATTTTAACCTTTTAAATTAGTGGAAGTAAAAGTCAGCTACTTGGAATAATTTTTGTAACCATATATAATTAGAAGTTGCCATTAGTTTAAGTTCAAATTAGGTGTCCAATGACATCTTAATTATAATCAATGGACTACTCGATCTAGATGCACTTATAAGGTGGAGGAATATTCTCCTAAACACAACTACATGAGATGATCATTTACTAATTAATTAAGGATGAGCATGGGATGACTCGATTCATCTTATTGGGTTTTATTAAATAAGACCAACTTCAACTAAATTATAAAAAAAATAAGATATTAATATAGATCGTTCATTTATTTTAAATAAAATGCACAATATCTCAATTTATATCTCAATTTATTCCACAAGATATCTGACCTGAAATGTTTCTTTATTGAAAAAATTGAAAGTGAGATCTTTAATAAAAAGACCCTTAATGCGAAGATGTGCAATATTTTCTTTTCGCCATCTACTAAGGATGAGTTGTCACTTCTTCAGAATGTGCAGACTACTAATTTTTAATCATATGTTTTTGAAATCATCTTTTTGAAGCAATTAAATTTCATTAAAAAAATAAGACTAAAGTTCAGTTTACAAAAATAAAGTATAGAAATAGAAACGGAAGTAAAAAGAAATAAACAAACTTATTGAAATCGTTTTCTTGGACCGGATTACTAATTCCTAATTATCTATAATAAATTAAAAACAGGCCTTTTGAATTGTTAACCCAAAAGGCCGAAACCTCAAAAAAAACTCGCGACTGCAGTATAGAAATAAACGGTAGAGTATAGAAATTTTAAATCCATATGACTATAGTCCCATATCGAACGGAAGAAGAAAATATGGTAAAGGCAATGCCTATAAATAAGGTATGATATGTTACTTTTAAATTTTAAAAGGGTCAGTTGGCTAAATATGCCACGCTCGTCCTTTGTTTGATGGGTGCTGTATGGATTTCAAGACATATGGCTGACATAATTTATGGAAACTTAATGGGTTGGCTCGCTTTAGGCCGACCCTCTAGACTTAATTTCAAATTTTTTTATAAGTATACGTGTTTTATGATGATGTAAAGTCAGGTAGTAGAAGACAGATGTCTCATAAATCATTATGACAAACGTAGCACCGATCAGTTTTCAGATTTTTAAATGAATCATTTCTTTCTCATCGTAGTTGCTCAGATTAGATTTTGAATAGTAAATCATGTCTGTGATAAATAGTGTTTATTTGAAGATGTTGAGTTTTAGGAGCAACAACCTGCATCAACATCTCGTAGTAGCGAGATCCTCTTCTTTCCTACCACTAAAACCATTACAATCTTCTATCGCCCACACCCACATACATCATAATGCATGCAGTCGTTCCGGAGCTGTTTTTGCGATTGCAAACCAAGGAACAGAATCGAATCCCACGGTTCTTGTAGCGGAGAAGCTGGGAGAGGCTGGTTTGGAATTCCTGAGGTCCTTCGCTAACGTGGACTGCTCTTATAATCTCAGTCATGAAGAGCTCTGCGCAAAGATCGCTTTATGCGATGCTCTCATTGTTCGTAGCGGTACAAAGGTAACCAGAGAGGTTTTCAAATCCTCCGCCGGAAGACTTCGTGTCGTCGGGCGTGCTGGTGTTGGAATCGACAACGTTGATTTAGGCGCTGCCACTGAGTATGGATGTCTTGTTGTCAATGCTCCCACCGCAAACACAATTGCTGCAGCTGAGCATAGTATCTCTCTTCTAGGCGCCATGGCACGCAATATAGCGCAAGCAAATGCTTCCCTGAAACAAGGCAAGTGGATGCGAAGCAAATATGTTGGTGTATCTCTCATCGGTAAAACTATTGCCGTGATGGGGTTCGGGAAGGTTGGATCGGAATTAGCTAGACGAGCCAAGGGTCTTGGGATGCATGTTATTTCTCATGATCCCTATGCTTCTGCAGACCATGCTCGGGCAATCGGAGTGGACTTAGTTCCTTTTGACGAGGCCATAGCCACTGCAGATTTCATATCGCTACACATGCCACTAACACCTGCAACATCAAAGATCCTTAATGATCAATGTTTCTCTATGATGAAAAAAGGAGTGCGGATTGTAAATGTTGCTCGAGGTGCAGTTATTGATGAAGATGCTTTAGTCAGAGCTTTAGATTCTGGAATTGTTGCACAGGCTGCTCTCGACGTCTTCACACTGGAGCCTCCATTGGCCGACAACAAATTGGTTCTTCACGAGAAAGTTACTGTAACACCACATCTAGGTGCCAGCACCGTTGAAGCTCAAGTATGACAAAACATCATCGAGACATATCCTTAGAAAAATTCTTTCTGATTGACTCTCTATCTCTACACACAGGAAGGAGTAGCAATTGAAATAGCTGAAGCTGTCGTCGGCGCTTTGAAAGGGGAACTTGCTTCCACTGCTGTTAACGCTCCCATGGTTCCTGCAAAGGTATGCAATTATGCATGAACAATCAGTATGTTAAGTCATGACTTGGTTCTTCTCTTCTCCTCTCGATCTGTGACTTTCAGGTGGTTTCAGAGCTTGCTCCGTTTTTGGTGTTGGCAGAGAAGCTCGGTAGACTTGCAGTGCAGCTAGTGGCCGGAGGCGGTGGGATCAAATCTGTGAAACTGACTTATGCATCAGCAAGATCTCCTGACGATCTAGACACGAGGATACTACGTGCGACGATCACCAAAGGCTTGATTGAACCTGTGTCTGACGTGTTCATCAATCTTGTAAACGCAGATTTCAGTGCCAAACAAAGAGGGATGAGGATCTCCGAAGAAAGAATCCACATCGACGGACACACTGAAAATCCATTGGAGTTGATGCAGGTTCACATTGCCGATGTGGAGTCACGATTTGGAAGTGCTGTCTCAGAGACTGGAGATATTCAGATTGAAGGTAGAGTGAAAGATGGAATTCCACGTCTCACGAAAGTTGGATCGTTTGATGTCGATGTTAGTTTGGAAGGAAGCCTGATCCTCTGCAAACAGGTGGATCAACCGGGTATGATAGGGTTGGTCGGGAGTGCTTTGGGCGAGGAGAATGTGAATGTTAATTTCATGAGCGTCGGAAGAATTGCGCCGCGAAAACATGCTATCATGGCCATCGGTGTTGATGAACAACCTACTGAAGCTGCTCTTCACAGAATTGGGGAAATTCCGGCCATTGAAGACTTCGTTTTTCTTCAACTTTGAAAAACCCCATCCCTTCCTCCTTCATCGTCGACTTTAATAGTTTTCGATCTTGCTTTTTGCATTTTAATTATCGTTTTTTAAGTTTATGTAGTAGTATGGCATTTTGGTGTTCAAATATGAAAATAAGTGAAATCTTTGGCGCAAAATTGCAAATTCCAAAAGTCTTTGCATTTGAGTACATGTTATTTTAATTTTATAACGTGGTTTCATTGTAATTAACCCAAATCTTTTCTAAACCTTCCGAAAATATTCACAAATTATCCATTCTATCAATATCACTCTAGACTCTGGTTCCTTGTTTGTAACTCCGCATTGTAAGACGGCAAAGCTATCGGCGGTAGTGGGGTGATCTCCGTCACTGCAGCAGTTCCATCACTTCCATTGCACGGCGTATTGGTTATCTCGTGGAATCGTGGTAGGTTTGTTTAGGTTTGAATTTGAGTTAGTTTCCCTTTTCCGTTTGAGTTGTGATTGTGAATCAGCATTCTGTTTCAATTGCTTTCTTTTGCTTGATTGTAATCGCGTGCGGATCAACATAAATAATATTATCCCCCATTTTTTTGTTTGTTTGAATCAGTAACCTACTTGCTGGAGCACGAATTTGATTTTCTTTGTGAGGCAAGTCTGGCCAGTGTTTTCTTCTGAGCGATATCAGATTGGCTCTCTGCCGTCGTCATGATTTGGTTAATGTTTTGGGTATTTTAAGTGAAATTGCGGATTGATTTGTTACGGAATTTGGCTGGTCTCATTTAACAAAATGTTGTTTTCTTTTCATCATCATTATCACTCTCCTTCCTTCCAACCCTCACAACCACCATCACTGTCATTCTTCTTCTCACCTATCACCACTACCTCTCTCCGAAAGCTCCCAATTTCATTCACCAAGGCTTCGAACTCTGCTTCTGGTTCTACCACTTCTAAAACTTTAAGTCCCAAGAATACCACTATCCAGAGGATTGCAGAGAAGCTCCGCTCCCTTGGCTACCTTCAACAACAACATCTACATGACCCCAATTCAAATTCAATCCTCGACAATGGATTGCCTTCTGCAGGGGAGATTTTTGTTCCCACTCCGAAGGAGCTCCCCAAGCACCGAGTTGCTCACACACTCGATCCTAGCTGGAGCACACCGGAGAAGCCTATCCCTGGACCAGGATCTGGCAATGCAATTACGAGGTTCCATGAGTTGAGGAAGGAGGTGGAAATTCAGAAGAAGAATACAAGGACTGATGAAAATAATGCACCGAAGATGCTTGCAGAGGTGATGATTCCGGCAAAAGAGTTGAGGAGATTGAGAAATGTGGGGATAAGCATTGATAAAAAGCTCAAGGTTGGAAAGCCAGGAATCACGGAGGGGATTGTCAATGGGATTCATGAGAGGTGGAGGAGGTCAGAGTTGGTAAAGATTAAATGTGAAGATCTTTGTAGGATGAATATGAAGAGGACACATGAAATCCTGGAGGTCAGTAGTCTCTTCAATTCAACTTTGGTCATCTCTTTTAAGCATTTTTGTTTTGTTTTTAACTATCAAATTTTGCTTCAAATGTGAAAATAAGAACAGTGAATTTAGTATATTAGTCGTAAATAAAGGTTAATCACAATTTATTTTATAAAAGAAATTATATAGTTTTGAAATTATCATTCAAAGATTTGAAGATAAAAAGATACAAATAGTATGATTCAGTATTCCAGTTAGAAAATAGAGGAGAAATAAATCAACAATCCATCCTATATTATTTTTAGGAATATTTCTTTCGTAAATGAGACATTGATTATTTTTATTCAGGAAAAATCTACTATTCTAGTGAGGTTGTCTGCTAAATTTTGATGTAGTTTTCCTTAAATACATGGTGAATACAAACGTAAATACGTTAAAGTAAGCAAAAAATATTTTACCAATTCAATCAAGGTGAGCCAAGTCTGAGATATTTAAAAATGCTCTTAATATATCTTCAAGATTACAATCTTAGGTCATGTGTTCTGACTTCTGACGATGCAAATAATAGTTGTTTAAAGGAAAAATCTTAGGTTGTCAGTTTATAATTCTATTCTGTTATTACTCTAAACTTTTCGTTTATTTTTAATCTTTTTTAACTGATGATATTTAAATAGTTGCATTTTCACATATCAGAGACCATGCAAGGGGAAGTTTATATTTGTTAAACCTTTAAAAAATATTGCAATATTATTGTGCTTTTTGCTTTGTATTAGAGAAAAACTGGCGGCTTAGTTGTATGGAGATCTGGAAGTATTATCATTCTTTACAGAGGATCCAACTACAAGTACCCTTATTTTGATAGAAATGCTGACAATGAGTCCTCAGTACCTAGCTTGGACAATCTAGCACAGGGTCACAAAGAGGACAAGGGTTTTATGGTTCATTTGCATACTTCTTATGGCGAATTGGATACTCATGTGCACCAATCACTGATCAAAGGTGTTGGTTCTCCTGAAAGGGTGCGCTTTCAACTTCCAGGGGAAGCTCAACTCGAAAAGGAAGCTGATAAACTATTGGACGGGTTGGGTCCACGGTTTACTGATTGGTGGGGATATGAACCTTTACCTGTCGATGCTGATCTTTTACCCGCCACTGTTCCTGGATTTCGAAAGCTATTTCGCCTTCTTCCATATGGAGTGAAGTCCAACTTAACAAATAGGGAAATGACTATATTAAGGAGGCTTTCTCGTCCTCTACCATGCCATTTTGCACTCGGTAGTATCTTGCACTTTATTTATTTTCTACCACAATAGATTTTCTTCTTCTGAAAACGTAGCATTTTTTTTAGGAAGAAACAGGAACATCCAAGGTCTAGCTGCTTCCATGGTTAAGCTGTGGGAGAAATGTGAAATTGCGAAAATTGCTATAAAACGAGGAGTACAGAACACCAACAGTGAATTGATGGCTGAGGAGTTAAAGGTAAGGAAGTGGGCATTTTATCTTTCCATGGTGTATGATCATAGATAGAATAAATATCTTCTTTATGACATACTGACGAAGTTATGGCTGACTATGTTTTCTTCGAGACTTGAAATTACACCCACCACACACTGTTTTTTCTTTAAAATACCATAAATATATCCATGATACCTAAGTATATGACTAAAAAGTCTAAAACAGTGATTATTCTGGGGAACTTGTTAGTGAGAACAAAACACCAATTGCATTCAGTGAAGCCTTTTACGTCAAGTGTGGTAGAAACTAATTTTGTCAGTCCAGGTTAAAAACCAAATTCACTTTGGGGTAATTGGGTGTACAGAAAGAATGTTGTTAAAATATTTTTATCCACATTATCTTCAGTTCTTCACACATTATCCTTGACCACTTGCTGTAGTGGTAATTGGTAAAGATTAAAGATCATCTTGTTGGATGCAAAATGTTGTGGGTTAAATCTCCAAGGGGAGAAAAAAAAATACCATTTGCAAAAAAAAGTTATTCGCAATTTATTAATGGAAAATATTCTAATGCAGCGTCTAACTGGAGGAATTGTGCTCTCAAGGGATCGGGAATTTATTGTCTTTTACAGAGGAAAGGATTTTCTGCCACCTTCTATCTCCAAAGTAATAGAAGAGAGAAGAAATAATGTGGTTGGACAAAATAATACATCGAGCAGTTCTCCAAGTGAAAAATCTTTTATCAGTTCTGAACCTTCTATGGAAAACGCAGTTCATGATGCACAGAAAAAACGAGTTTCCTTAGAAGGAGAAACGAAGAACACAAAATCAACAAAAACAATTAGTGTCAAACTGTCCAAGGTATTTTTTCAAATATCTCAAATCTACAGATCTTCACCTTATATTCGCAATGTATGTAAACAGACATGCATGAATTCAGTCATTTCTGGAATTAGAACTTGAAACTGATCTATTTGCCCTCAAGCTGTTTATGACAGGCATATGAAAAGAAAATGAAAGCAGAAAGTCTTCTGGAGGAACTAGAAAAATCAGTAGAGACTTTAAAACGAGAACCGGACAGGGAAGCAATTAGCGAGGAAGAAAGATACATGCTTAGAAAGGTTGGCCTGAGGATGAAGCCTTTCTTACTTTTGGGTGAGTTATTTTTTATAGTATGCCATCTAGACTAAATTATATTGAGTTGGTTCTCAAGAAAGCTACCCAGCTAATGGGCTACCATCCCAATAACAATTTTTAAACGTATTTTCAGCTTCTTCAATTATAATATTTTTAAGCATATGATTCTGTATTTAGGTAGGCGGGGTGTTTTTGACGGAACAGTGGAAAATATGCATCTTCACTGGAAATATAGGGAGCTTGTAAAGATCATTTCAAAAGATAGATCCATTAAAGATCTCCATATAACAGCACAAGCTTTAGAAGCTGAGAGTGGTGGCATCCTTGTTGCAATAGAGAAGGTAAACAAGGGTCATGCCATTATTGTTTATCGAGGGAAAAATTACCGTAGGCCTACAAATTTGAGACCAAAGACACTCTTAAATAAAAAAGAAGCACTGAAGTGCTATGAAGAAAGACAACGCAGTGAGGTTAATTTTCATAAATATTTTAGTTATCTGTGACATTTTTATAAATCAATTGATAACATTCTTTTGTCGGAAATTTTATGCAGTCTTTAAAGCTTCATGTTTTGAAGCTCTCCAAAGACATTCAGCAGTTGGAGCATCAATTGGTAAGTTTATTTATTTGTTTTAATTTTTAAAATTTCAATATTTTGTAGTTTTGAGCTTCATTGGATAACATTTGTTAGTTGTTACATAGACTTATTGTTGCCTAATGTTCCAGGTCAAACATGATGAAGATATAGACATGTTAAACAATGGTCAATCCATTAAAACTGGTGCAGTTTCCGAGCCCCTTAGAGTATCTGCCACTGCAGAACATTTTAACCTCCAAACAAACATTAAGGTGAGGAAAATGCTCACAAATTTATAACTCCAAGTCTCAAACAAATAATGAAAGTATGAGCTATAAATTGATTGCATGACTAGAAAATTAGTGATTAAGAATTCTGTAATTAATGTGCATTAACTATTAAGGTAGATTGGATCATTGGATGAAATTGATACTTCTGGAATTTATATATTCTTATGCAGTTGAGATTTTTTTTTACGGACTTTGTTTTCTGTGGTAATGTTTTATATATTTGCAGGAAAAAGGTGGGTTGCCAAATTCCGCAATATATGTTCCTTCTACTGTTTTAGGAGAACCTTCCCTTGATGTGTCTCAAAACATGTCTAAATCATCTAAACTTCAAATTGAAAATGGAAGGGAAACTGATGTTGGAAAATTTTTCAAAGCTGCTCCTCTTTCTAATAAAGAGAGACTCATATTGCGTAAACAAGCTCTTAAAATGAAAAAACGCCCTGTGCTTTCTGTTGGTATGTACAATCCGTATTAATGTTAATATTGATTTTTATCATATAAAGAGAATGATTTTTTTTTACTTTTTACTATTATTTATTATTTAATTAGCCATACTAATACTATCCTTTTATGCTAATTTATTATAAAATTTATGAGATCATATGTTTAACATAAATATTAAATAGCATATTCTAATTCTTCTTAGCATGAAATTTTGACCATACATGTCTCTCTTCACTCTTCAGGTTTTCTTCCCATACAGTTCTCATCTTTTTTTCAAACATATGGAATATATGTATCTTGGAAAATCTTCTTGTATATTATTTCACTTAAAAATGAAAAATTTAGGATTGATATACACAAAGGTAGTCTCATCTTACTAAAGTAACCCAGGACTTAGGATCTCCTCATGCTTGTGTGCACCCCCTTCCCCCACACACAGTCACACATGAAAGTAATGATAATACTAGTTTCCTCAAAATTATCTATAGAGGGTTTTTAGTTATTTTACTATTTATGCACATTTACTTATATTTTTTTGAGTAAAAGATTTATTTTTAAACAGGAAGAAACAATGTCATAGGAGGTGTTGCAAAAACCATTAAAACACATTTTCGGAAACATCCACTAGCTATAGTCAATATTAAAGGCATTGCCAAAGGTACATCAGTCCAGGAGGTGATTTCTGAACTAGAGGTAAGAATTCAGCGAGTTTTGAACACCACTCATAGTTTTCCATTGTCAAGAAAAAACCATGATAATTTTTTTTTTTGATGTAGCGCGCAACTGGGGCTGTGCTGATATCAAGGGAGCCCAGTAAAGTTATATTATACAGGGGGTGGGAAAAGAGAAAGCAACTTGGTTGTGTGAAAGATGAAAATGGCATATTAAAAACGTCGACTTCTTTAGACGAGGAACTCCCTCCTCAACTTGTTACTGCCATTAAAATTGAATGTGATCTGCAAAGAATGCAAGAGGGAGAGGTATTTAAAAAATATTAATGTTAAATACAATGGCATTTTTTACAATACGCAAATTTGTCTTAGTTTACCATGTTCTTCATTCCTTATGTATTTTTTTCTTGTGTGTCGACCTCGACCATAATACGATTTAAAGAGTTTGTTCTGATAGAGGCTAAAAGTAACTCTTTTTGTTATGTTATTTTGAAGGAACTGTGATCTCATGGAAAACCCAGGGAAGGTGCTGATATTTACTTAAGGGGTGGCTAGACTATTTGGTCGTTCTCCTGTCATTCCAAAATGGAATATAAGATACAGATGGATAAAAGGAAGTTGCAAATAGCAAGCAAGCAACTTGGGAGGAGCAACATTGGCACAATTTGAATCTATGGAAAGCCAGTTGGAAGACGCCAAGGCCATTTGCACTTCATTTCTTTTCCTAGATTTTCATTAAAAATGGTGAAAATCTTTATTATCAATGGAAAATAGTAGGTATAACATCATCATTGTAATGTAGAAAACTCAATCGTATAATCGTTTCCAATAGTTGATGAATCTAAGACCCAAAGGAAGGAAAAACACTACACATCCCAAATTTAGCTACTTAAGTTAAACCTAATTTAGATGCAAAATTAAGTTATGTCAGTTATGTTAGTTAAATGTCAAAATCCAAAATTAAAAAAAAGAAGACGAAGCAAAAATATAAAATTCATATTTTTTAAATTTTACACTGCTGTTTTCACTTTCCAGTTTTCACTAGTTGGAAAAATGATATTCCTCTAACATCATTTTTGGCAGTGTGTTCCGACCCAAGTCTACTCTGACATCTTCGTCTTCTTTTCTCCCCGTTAAAGATATTCAGTTTCCGTCCATTCCCAGATCTCTGTGCAGATCAAGACTGATATCGATCGGTTTTGGATCTCCCTCTTTACATGCCTCGATCTCCCCACCAGATTGTCAGGTTGGTGATTTTACAGCTCAATTCTGATTCATCGGCATATAATTTTTTCCCGCATTTTAGGCATTTAGGTTTTCGTCTATTGATTTTTCTTCTTTGAAATGTTTTAGGTATTTATTTTCTGTTTCCAGATATTTTTCAAATTTGACAACTAGCCTGTAGAGTTGCTTAGATATTATGGATCTAGAGCATTCCAATTCTATTTCCATTGTTAATAATGGAGTGAGATCAGTAAATGAGAATGAAGATTCGAAGAAGAATAAGAAACAGAAGTGTGATCTTGTTGCTATACCGGTGTCTCTTAGGGCTTCAGGTGTGGGTGCCCCCTACGCTCCGGAAGACTGGCCTCTTCCTGGAGACAAATGGACGTGGAAGGTAGGGCGGAGACTTTCCAATACTGGATATCACCTTGACAGGTTTCTGTTGCCCCCATCTCGTTATAAAAAGTCAATGCTTTCTGAAGGAAGGTATTGCTTGGCGAGTAAAAAATTGGTAGAGAAATTTATTCACAAGGAATTTCCAAATATTGACATGGACGCCTTTTTCGCTTCATTTATTTGGAAAATCCCTTCACACAAGGTCATATCTTACGAAGGTCAGTAATCACTTTCTTTCTTTCTTTCTTTCTTTCACTGTTTTATTTCATTTGTTTAAATCACTACTTTCATTCAAGATTTCAAGTTCTTGCGTTTTAAATTTTAATTTCTGGTGGATTTTCTTGTATCAGAACAGATCATTTAGGTAACCGATATCCTTTTCAATGTGTGAATGCACTGACATACTTAAACTACGCCATTGAAAGCAAAATTTGATGTAAAATTTGATGCATCGTCAGATGGACCGCATTTCCCATCCGACGCTTGCATTGAGGTACCGCACCTCACTGCAAGCCGGTACCTTAGTGAGGTTCTGCAGACGACGTCGTGCAGAACGGCATGGGCGCAGGTTCCGAACGTTGTCTTCGTGGGTTCCGATGTCGTTCCAGACATCCTCCGACACAAAACGACATCTGGGCGATGATCTGCCTCATCCAGATTTGCTTCCAATATATTTATATTAAAATATGTATGTTTATGAATCCTCTGTTCATCTTTTTTTGCAAAGATGATTTGAGATCATAAATATGGTGATATACTAAAAGATTATTAGTATATTGAATGAATTCTATATTTATAGAAGCAGATAACACAACTGTGCTCTTTGGTCTTGAATTTTCAATAAAATTATCTCTGTTCGATTTAAAAAAAAAGGAAATATATGGTTTTATTTTAACTAAAGACATTCTATAGTAAACTATCCATCACTCTTCATATATCCTTTTAACTAAACATATGGCACTCCAAATCATCCATTGATGCTTACTCTTCCTGTTATTTTCTATTTCAGAAACAGTAACAGATGACATTTCTTGTTCACCTTCTAAAGACTTGCATCATGACAGATATTTGGAATGTAATGGCCAAATTCCTAATGATAGAAAATGCAAAGTGGGAAATAAGATGTGTGTTCCTCATGTACAAGCAATGGATGATTCGTCTGCAGTAATGGATTGTGATATCTGCTGCAGTGATACTGGCTTCTGCCGTGATTGTTGTTGTATACTTTGTGGGCTGACTATTGATTCAACATTTGGAAGTTATATTTTTATTAAATGTGAGGCAAAAGTTGTTCAGAATTTTATATGTGGTCATGTTGCTCACTTAGAATGTGCTGTCCGTGCTCACCTTGCTGGAACAGTTGGAGGGATTTTTGATTTAGATGCAGAATATTACTGCAGGCGTTGTGATAACAGAAGTGATCTTATTTCTCATTTTGCCATACTCTTGAATACATGTGGATCTCTGCAATCCAAGGACACTGTTGAAAAAATATTGAATTTGGGTTTGTGTATGCTGGGCGGATCAGAAAAATATGGAGCCAAAAAATTGCATTCTTACATTGAATCAATTACAGTTAAGGTGAGAATAGAGAAATGCTTTAATGTAATTCAATAACTATTTTTTCCATGGTGTTGATTTCAGATATATGAATTAGTTTTCTCAGCAACAATATGATATATGATATCTGTTCCAGTTTAGAAATGGGGTCTATTTTGAGGAAGTGTGGAAAATGAAGGATGGCACCCCAACATTTGCGACAAGTAAACATTTAGTTTTTTGTTTATTTCAAGAATTTATATTTTTATTCCTTTCTTTCTTGGACATTGTTGTAAACTTGTATTTACCTTAACAATATTCAGGTTAGTCAGGTATGTTCGTATGTTTAAAAATAAAAAAATATATGAACATATGTTATGTATGCACATCTCTTCATTCACTATTTAATGTTTGTGTGTAATTTTGTCTTAGGGAATCCACATTTCCAAGGCGACTTAACAATGATGTGTTCAGTGGCAACATGCGATGAAGAAAGCGACCAGGAAAAACCTTGTAATACTGATATCCACCACATCAGCGAAGCTTCCACACCTATGTACATAATTTCTGATTACTATAATGCATCTTCGAAACTAAAAAAGAACGTAGACCAAGTTCTCGAAGAACTGAAGAAATCACAAGAATCAGAGTTCAGACTTGCAGAGGAGAAGCTGCAGGCACAGAGAAGTAAACTTGTCAAAATGTATAAAAACCTTGACATTGGAAGGTCAAAATTAGAAACTTCATCAATGTCAGATGGAGTTGATTCAGATTTCATCCTTTCAAATGTGGTGCACATGGTGAATGATATAAAGCATGAAGAAACCAAACTGAATGAAATGATAGAACGTCTCCGTAAGTCCACATTCGTTATTTCAGATAGAAACCAAAAGATATTATAACGGACTCAACATGACTGTGACTGATCAGTTAGAGAAAGAAGAGTTTTGTTGTTTGTATTGTCAATTGATTCTCAAAAACTTGTGGGAGGGAAATTTGTGTGCAGTGAAAAAACTGACTAGATGAACATTGACACATTGAAAAAGGTGTTCGTTGTATCATTCATTATTAACACATGTAGAAAATGATCAAGTGAAGTGATGCAATGATATAAATTTTCGTGGACCCGATTGTTGCTTATTTCTCATGGGGGAGAAGAACTGTCTCGTATCATGATAAGGTAAAATGGTATAAATTGCAGAAATCTAGATCTATGATTCTAGGAACTAATAATGATTAATGTATAATCTAATAACAAGAGAGTGTAAATGTGTAATATTGACAAAAATGAAAAAAGAAGAGCAAAAATTGAGTAATTGAATTTTGTCTAATATCTTGACTTTTTTTGATAATGCAGGAAACTGTTAACCTTCATATATATCAGAATTACATAATATATCAATGGTTAAATTTAAATGAAAACTTATTATAAATTTTAAAATATATAAACTTGACTTACAACTTATTATGAATACTTAAATATCTTGACTTAAATGTATAAACTTGTACTAAATTTTATATCTTCAAAATAATTACAACTCAACTCAACTTGTATATAAACTATTGATTATTGTATCATCAAATTCTTGATTTGGGGGATTCACTGGTGCATCTTGGGAGTATTGTGGTGGTGAATTTGGAAGGAAAGAAACAAAAGGAGAGGAGCAAGCAATACGCCCAAAGTAACGGTTTTGCTGCAAGGATTGAAGATGGCAGATTACGGATTCAAGGAGGATTTCTTCAGGAAGACTCACAAATCGCACAGAGAGGCCCTGGCGTTCCAGCACTGGAAGCGACATGATGAGGAAGACTCCATCCTCACATTCTGACAATTATCTTCGGAAGTAATAAGGTAAAATGGAATAAATGGTTTGGAATGCCGTGAAAATCACGATTAAAGCACCAACTGCAAGACCGATGAAAGACCAGGGGCTGCTGAAGTACTCCTTCACGAAATCCCGACGCCATCGATGGCAAGGATTTTCAGCGAATTTGACCAAGCCATCTATTCTCTCACGAGGACGTTGCCATCGGTACTTTTTATTCTTGTCGAAATACATGTCTTTTAACTCCACCCCTTTCAGAAGTTTCTCTACAAGCTGTTTTCCCATCTGTTTCGATTCTGTCCTGATGATGTTCTTCTCCTCCATTATCTTCAGATCATTGTCTGTCTTGATGAGATCGGTGAGGAACTCGGCGTAAGAGTATATGTAAGGTGGCATGATTTTGGAGTTGGACACTTCCAAGGCTATTAAGTTCTTAAGCAAAGTAAAGCTTTGATAGTTGAGAGAGAATATAGGAACGTACAAGATGTTGTCTCTGAAACAGAGGTCCATGAAAGATCCTTCGAATTTAACTCCGGCCTCTTCCATCTCCGTCGCAGTAGAGATCATGGTCGGATACATGTTGTCGGAGAAAGTTGGATACAGGAATAGGATCCAACCAAACAGTATTTTAAAGAATATGTCCGGTATGAGATTCTGTAGATATTTGGACATTGTCATGCTGGGTTCGGGTTGTAAGTTAAATATCAAGGCGTGATACACATGTAGCAGATGAGAAGTGTCTAAATTTGACAGAATCGGTGGTAGGGTTTTAACCGTGGAACATCTTTGTTGGTCCAAGAGCTGAGTGTTGAGGAAATAATCTGTAGCAACGTCCACCATCGAAGAATGGAAGATACCAACTGGTTGGAGCTTGGTTCCACAACAACTTTGGTAAAAAACAGAGTATAAATCTTGTAGAATGAAGAAAGGGAGTTGGTTTTCTAACAAGAGTATGTCGTGTTTTATCCAAGGTAATTTCCACCCTAAATCATCCACAACATCCATGTACCTTTCGCTATTGGGATCATCGTACCGGGGGAATCTACTCTTGATCAAGAATTGAATGAGGAAAATACCGTCGAGCACCAGCATCATCGTTAACTCGTCGTCTCCATCGAGATGATGATCATCGTAACTGCTCTTGCTTTTTCTGTTAGCGTAACGGTTTTTAGCATCTTTTAGTTTGCTCCGCACTGTTTGGATATAGGATCTGAGATCGTCCATCTTGCCTTTCTCCATCAGTATATCGTGTAGATAACTCCATTTTAACTCCTCCATTGGTTGGAGCGAAGATTTGCCATGGTGAAGAGGCCCGATCGAGATAATCCTCGGATCATATGGATGATCCTCATCCTTCATTTCTTCAATGTTCGCCGCTTTTTCTTCCCAGACAACTTTGCTGATGGTAATATAGTCGCTGCTCTCAATGCGTGTCGACTCTTTGGTACTATCAGATACAATTTTAATGCGAGAGGCCATGTAGTTGTAGATCAGATCCGACGAACTCCGACGATAATATTCACCGCCTTCTACAACATCCAACGCAACCTCCTCCATTACCTCTGATAGTGAGGAATGAGGATAACATTTTTCAAGAGCTAAGCTGATTGTCATACATATCTGATCTTAATTAATTACTTCCTAATTTTATCGGGCTGGATAAATAATCCACATCCACTGTAAAATAAACACTTAAATTCGGGTCGGGTTCGAGTGGCCCGATTGTTATCTTTTGGTCCAAGTCCAATGGATGGCCCACGACTCTTACTACCGAACGCAGTTCCAATTTTCTTGGCAAAGCTCAGACCACACAGACTCATAGAGCCACAGAATCAGAAGAGAGAGAGGAGAACGAAGAGGATCTTAGAGCAAGGTTGTTTATCAGTCGCCATGAGTATCGTCAACAGAACTTCATTCTACGGCGTGGCCATCCCATCTTCCACTCTGACCTCAACGGTCAGGGCAAGGCCGTTCTCCACCATACACTATCCCCCTCGCCATGGATTACCAACTGGAATCCGAGCCGAACGTAAGTTTTTTTGTTTTTTAGCTGGAAACATCTGCTTTGATCTCACTTTCTTTGTTTTCCCCCAATTCTGTGTGTATTTTCTGAATTTTCTTCTCTTTAGTTTTGCTTACTCGTTTGATTTATTATTAATTTGATTTATGTTGATAATTTTAAATTTTAATCCTAGGTATAATTATGTGCATGTCTTTTGATTAGTTAGGGTTTGTGGCAATAGATTTTACTCATTTTAAGTGTATTTAGGACTTTTATGCTACCGAGTACTGACTGCAATAGTTTTGTTTTCACTATTTTCCATCTTTTTCTAAATTCTAACGCTCATAATTCATACTAAATGATATAATATAATAAATAGTATATTGATTTTTAAAAACTCGGATATCTCTTGAGCACAATACTATAGAATGTGAATTATAAAAAAAACGGTATTAATTAAATATAAGTTATTGATTTTAAGTTTTAACACTTCATATAATTCAAAACTAAGTTTATATGTCATTGCATTATTTGTACATAAGCTTGTAGATATACGTGAGATTTTCATGGCCAAGATATATGTATATGGGAAAACAATTCCATTTTTTCATTCTAAACCATTTTCATTGTATTTGTGTATGTAGAATCGGCAGTGGACCCTGCAGACAAGAGCGTTGAGACAATGCGGAAATTTTCAGAACAGTATGCCCGTCGTTCAGATACATTTTTTTGTGTCGATAAAAGTGTTACATCTGTTGTTATCAAGGTACATATGTACATGTTGAAACAAACAAACATAATTGTGATATGCTTCTTAATTTCTTTTCAAAAATGAATTCAAATGAAGTTCTTGTCAAATTCTATTGATCTAGCAATTATCTAGTGCTATATAAAAATTCTACATTACGATCACATGGTTGATTTTGGCACGTGTTCATGTTTTACCTTTTTGTATTTTGCCAATAAAAGCTTATTTATTCTTAATTATTGATATTAGGGGGATATTCTATTAAGATATTGAAAATGAGATATTCAATCCTAGTCATCGATGCATAGTCTTAAGATTGAGAAAATGTGTTTTCTTCAATCTCGAGACATGGAAAAATACGTCGATGTGATATGGATGGCCAGGATCTCAATATCTCATATTCTCATTTTCATTATCTAATAGAAAGTGTGGTCTATTGATATTATCTATAAATCATGTTTGCATATTATCTTACCAAAAAATGGGATTCTAATTCAATTCCACTTCTATTCAGGGTCTTGCCGACCACAAAACCTCACTTGGAGCACCACTGTGTCCTTGCAGGTAAGATAACTTTTTAAAAAATTGTAGGAAACCTTAGCTTTGGTATCTTTCTATAGTTTTATTAGCACTTAGTAGTTTGGTTCAAAATTGCTCATTTATAAATTATAATGATCATACTTATTACTTTATTCCAGGCATTATGATGACAAAGCTGCCGAGGCAAAACAGGGGTTTTGGAATTGTCCATGTGTTCCCATGCGTGAAAGGTTAATTTCCTCTCTCTTTGCTCTCTTCTGTAGTTATGTACTATATATAGATGGATTTCTTTTAAAGAATCGTCGACTGTTAGTTTATTTACATGAATTGTGATTATGGAAATCTGTAATTGTAATCATATTATCATATACATTAATACGCTATAGGATTTTCATTGTTCTAAAATTAACCAGATGATCATTTAGAACAAAACATTCATCACAAATACACAATATCGTGGTCGCCGTCAATGTTTATTACTTCTTTTACGTAAATGAATTTCTACCGGTTTCTTGAATTAAAAGTTTGATGCCCTTATTAGTATGCATTTATCAACATATTGATACCTATAATTTCTATTCACAGGAAAGAATGTCACTGCATGCTATTCCTTACTCCAGACAATGATTTTGCTGGCACTGACCAGGTTTTTTCCCACTTCACATTTTTTAATTATGTAAATATATTGCTAGAGAACAATGTTACAATGCAAAAAATACAATTACAGTAAGCTATATGTTGAGAATGCACTAGTTGCACTCCTAAATTCCTCTATTTGTAAAAACTAAAAACTGTATATATGCCTACACTAGATGCACACTATACACCCTCTATCAATAGAAAATCGAGTCTATTTACAACCCATATAAATGAGAAACCTCAAATGACCTACCTACTAGAATGGATTATTCGATGACTGTAAATCTCTATTCCAGTTGGTGATAGAAGCCAAATTTCTCGATGGCATCTTCGTGTTAACTCTGGTCAAATTAAAAGAACAAACCAAAATAATAATTTCATTTACAAAGAAGACTGGAAAAATATCTTTAGACCTCAACGCACATGATCCCTGCCATATTTTAGGTATTAAATTATTGATCAGCTCTTCAGCTTTTAAAATGATTGATTTTGAGAAATTGTCATACACCATATGCTACCATGAGAAATTTTCATACACCATGAGAAATTTTATTGGTTAGGTTGAGCTGTTATTTGGAAGTGGAATTTTGTTGTTGAGATGTCTGCTTAGGTTGGTCTGCGATCTTTAAGAACTTTGAAGAAAATTTCTCCTTTTTTTCTATGCAAATTCATTTATATTCTGTGTTGATTTTAATTCTGGGTTTGCAATTAATTAACTTATTTATTTTGGTTTCTTGTTCTGACAGACTATCACAATGGAAGAAATATCAGAAACAGTCAATGGTGCTTAATTGCATTTTTATATTTCGCCTCATGATGAGGCAAGGCAAGCAAGCAGCTGTGTTACCTGTGTATACATTTTTCTAGCAATGTAAATCTTTGGTAGACTGTTATCTGCTACCCCTCTCATCATACCTTAGATACCCTCTCTTATTTGATGCAAGGTGAAGCCAGTTATACACCAATGATACGTTTTTTAAGAGTATCAAATGGACAGAGGCTACACTTCAACCACTCAAATAATCCTTTGACAGATACGGATACGATTCTTAAAATATCCAAAACCGTACAAAGACTACAAAAATGATCGCATTGTCAATTCTACAGAAAATAATTAAAAATCACAGAGATCAATGGAATTAGATATTATCATGTCATTTTAATGCAATAAAACAATCATGAGGTTACGTTTAAGAGAAGAATCCAATCACAATAATAATAATTGAAAGATGAAAATATATTATATTATTATGGCATTAGGATTATGAAAAGAGTTGGAAAGTAAAATTATCACGATTAAAAGATACCAACATATGAACTTTAACTTATATTTCATTCCTTCACTAATCACTAGTGTAGCCGTGTAGGTAGTTATTCTGAAAAATACACTAGTATTGACACAAAATCATGATACAAACACGATACATTTATAATAATATCGATTTAATGTTGAAATTATAGACACGCAAATACTAAATAGACACGACACATTAAAAAAAAGATAAATTAAACTTAAAATACCTATATAATATAATATGACAAGTTAATTGAGTTAACTATTATATATTCCTTTCACTGTTGTGAAATATATATAACTATTTTTTAAGTTTAGATTTGTTCACTATTATATATTTATTTTCGTTTTTTTTAGATTTGTATTTTTTACTTTGGGTATTTGTATTTTTTGGATTAGTATTCTTTAGATATGTGTTTAATAGATTTGTATTTTCTAAATCTCAGCCTTAGGTAAGCTGAACTAATACACATTATTTTAAACGTTTAAATACACATAGATATGTATTTAAACGTTTACTTGAACTAATACACATGATTTTTTTTTGTATAAATAACATTAATAAAAATGGTAGTCAATTAATTGTTAATTTAATTTCATATGTTAATTAACAATTTCATAAGTTAGTTTTTGAACTAAGTTTGTAATAGATTAAAAATTTAATCATATTTTAAAATTTTAAAACATAATCATTAGGTATTTTATTTTTATAATTGATAATTTATAACTTTTCATGTCATGTGTCGTGTTACAGTGTATCAGGTAAAAAAAGAAGTCATATCTTGTCGTATCCATTTCACACGAATTGCCACCCTACTTACTGGTGTAAATTTGTCAAAAATAATGAGCCGAAAAGGAAGGCTGCAATGCTGTATATACTTTAGTATAAAAAATGATGACATAAATAGCTAAGTATATAAATTAAAATTCAATGTGAAGTTCCTGCTCATTCATCTCATACACATGATCGCTAGCTTCTGTCAAAGCAACCTGCAAGAAAGGGATATTGGGATATTTATAATTATATATATAAATTATAAGTGCCGTAACAAGATTGAAACCATGAATCCAACAGATGAAAGTAAAGCAATTTTGAAACCTGTCCTAATTTGGTAAAGAAATTACTGGCAAGATTCAACAATTTTAATGTGACATCTTCATTAGCCTTGAGAGCCTGTGCAAGGGCGAACGCTCCGGTATCCTACAAAAAATACCAAATTTGAATATAGATAGGTATAAATCAGAAAAAATGAAATGACAAACCCACAGGGGTGGCAACCCTTGTATTTCAATTTGAAAAAAGTTATTTCGAATACTGTGTTTATTGCACCATGGTATGTTGAGTTTCTGTGCTACAAAAAGGGTAATTGAACAGATCCTAATAAAGATTCACCTAGTTGCCCAAATAAATCTTAAATGTCCCTTTAATAAAAGGGACATATAAATTAAGATTTCTTACCAGAAATCACATTTTATCTTAGTGCTAAACAGAAATTTTACATCTCACGTTCGGCGACCTGATTCTCTCAAGTGACTGACTCCACAGTTTGCTTTTTAAATAAAGATCGTGTTTACTATTTTTTGCTATATTAAACATATTTTAATGTATTAAATTACCTTAGAAATACACTAAACAGGTATCACTGTGCTACTCTAGACGTATTTTCATGTATAACATTATTCACTTCTTACCCTGATTTCATTGAAACCTAAATCGAGAGAGATTAAAGCTTCGTTAACAATTTTTAAGCTTTTCGCTAAAAAGACAGCACCCTGAAAGAAAGAAACAAAACATTGGTAAGATTAATAATTTCTATATGCATTTCTAAATAGTTATTTCCCTACATCATCACCGAGTCCATTTGCCCGAAGATCAAGAGTACTTATGGTTGTGTTGTATTTCAAAGCATCTGCAACATACTCAGCACCCTTTGGTCTTATCTGTGAAAACCTCACAATCCAGTAGTTAACGTTATAAAAATATATTATTATCAGATGGTTGAATAAAACTACAGCTACCTGGCACCAACCAAGCTTAAGGGTTTCGATCTTCCCATGAAACTTAAGCGTTTCACAGAGAGTTTTAGCTCCATCCGGTCCAATGGGATTGTATCCCAACTCCAACTGTACACAAAAATAGATTCCACATAAGCCATGAAACAGATTTATTTCTAATAAACATGAAATAATGAATACTTACGGTTGTGATTATGGAATTATCTTTCAACATACGAGCTATTGCAACAACACCATCTGCATGAATGTTATTACCGCCCTGAAAATTAAAAGAACTTGAGAATATAACATGATAAAATAGTACATCTTTCAAGTTAAATTTAAAATTACAATCTAGGCTCTAGATTGCATTCAAGTAAGATTATTCAGAATGGTTTATCATTTTTTCTTATTAAAATGAATGAGATGCAAATCCTCCTGTTCTAGATAAGGACTCCATTGTAAACATTCATAGTATAAACATGTTATTTATAGACATCACATCAAAGTATTTTAATTATCAATTTACGTAGAAATACAGCATGTCAGCATCTGACTGATTTTCATTTAAAACAATAATAACAATTTTGAACATAGTGAGGTTGAGTTCTATTCCAAATGGGTATCTATCCACAACGATTTTACCTAGTGGCTAGTGATATATTGGGCAGACTCCAGTATGTCACCCAGGGAAGGAATTTCCTCTGGTTTCGAAAAAAAATTGACTGACCTAGAAGGGTGTACAAATATTTTAGGTTTAGAATTCAAAATAAAAAATGAGAACAAATGGTTTATAAAGAATGGTGTTTTAAAGAATTACAGTCTTACAAAGCTGCAATTCTAGGGTTTTTTTGTAAACTACATGGTTTTCATGAACTCTCACTAGGAAGCTTATAAATTTATATATGAAGCATTTGTTAAAGAAACTGCAGAAATGAAGTTAAATAAGTTACATAGACTCTCACTAGGAGTTTCTAAATTTATTGAACAATGTTAAACCTTGGAATATATGAAGCATTTGTTAAAGAAACTGCAGAAACGAAGTTAAATGAATTACATGGATACCCAGAATAAATTCTGAAAAAATCAAAAAACAAATCAGAGAACATTCAGGAAAGAACGAACTGAACTAGTTAGATAAATAAATTTATTACCAGATCTAATGTTGTTATTGTACGGTTCTCCTTTAAAGCTTCAGCGATTCCTTTTGCTCCCTGCTCTTGCCATGTGACATTGCATTATTATATTAGACCCTCTTATGTGTAATGTTATACCTAAGGGCTAACATTGGACTTGTGAGAGAAATAAATGATCAAACTTGCAAAAACTCTAGACACAAAAAGCTCAGAACAGATTAAAAAAAGGTGTAATACCCTATCACTAATATCATTCATATAAATGTTTAACCACAAAAGAGATTTTGTTTTCTTGATGTATTCAGCAACATGTAAAGCACCGTCTGAGCTAATCTCATTGTTCCCAATATCTAACAGTGTTATTTTTCCTGCATAGAAATAATGGTCAGATAAACTTTTAACTTCAACTATGAAACATTACCAACAAATTAACATTGGGACTTTGAAAATTAACCTTTATGGTTAGATAGTCCAGACATAAGAGCTCTAACACCCTCATTCCCAATCTCATTGCCATGCAAATGAAGTTCCTGAAATAGAAAACAATAATTCATAGATGAGAATTCAATATGAAAATGGCCAATTTGTTTAATAATGCCAAATCCAAGATCATTTTTGTCTAATAATGCAAATAGCCAAATAATATGACAAGATCAGTAGTCTTAATAAATTGATACAGTTAAAAAATAAAAATAAAATAAGAAAGTAAAAAGAGGAAGAGGAAGTATGCAGCCAGAAAAACAGATGATGATGGCAAGGGATAGGGATTAAAATGACGTAAAGCAAAAATATTAATCGAGTGAGAGTAATTATCGACAAATATTGAAACATAAAAGCAAAGTGGAAAATCTGAAATAAATTCATTACTTCAGTAAATAGTAATACAGTTTTATTTCTTTTTTGAGAAATACATTTTTATTTCAAAAAGAAAAACTATTGAATTATAACTAAAAGTCAAATATTCAATGCATATCTTATATATAAAAAATCATTTAAGATAACAATTTTACAAAGCGAGTCAAAGGATGAAATGAACACCATTTATTTTCTGAATCTTTTTTGTAAATAAATAACTATCAAAGAATACACATGGAAAGAATGTAAAAAAATATATGTTGACAATAAACTGAATGCACTTCTAAGAAATAGTAGAATTCGTTGAGGGGGGTCCATTTTGAGCCTCACAACCAAGATCTAAAGTGGTGTTTCGTTTCCTAGTTAACAGAGACAAGTTCTCTCTTTGTTAATCTAGAATATGTCTATATGTGGAAAATATGAACTATTGAACTCCGATTGATCTCATATTAATATTGTAAAAAAATGATATTAGAAAATAGAGATTAGAGAGTTGCTATTATTCGTCTTAGAAAGTATACTGTTTTACGTTTAATTGAAAAAGAATATAAATTGAATGGCAGAATTTACTCTCAATGATCTGTTCCCTTCAATCCCTTTGGCAAGATTGCTAGCACCAAGAGGGCCACCATAATTGCCACTGAAGAAAATAAATTAGCATCATTAATAATAGGATCTGGAAAAAAAGTTCTTCGTATTCAGAGAGAACAAGCTTGAAGTATTCTCTAAAAAGAATGCACGGTCACTTTTAGAGTGAAAGATTCACTAACTTTAGATGAATTGACCGAATTGTAGCGTTCTCAAGAAGTGCAGTGGCTATACATGCAAATCCCTGATCCAGTAGGAAAGCAAAAATATTCAGAGTTACATGAAAACACACTTAAAGAATATTGTAAAAAGAAATATTCAATAAAAAACAGAACTACCTAAAATAAAATTGGCTTACAGAATGGTCAATCGTATTATTGTTGAGCTCTAGAACACGCAAAGAAGAATTTTTCTTTAGCATTTCAGAAATAGCCTTGGCACCCTTTATGAAAGATTCGAGATATTGTGAAAATACTGAAATGTCAAGAAATAGATATGTGAATAAGTGAATTGTAAACGTAACAAACCTCATCACCAAGACCTGTACTGTTTAACTGGAGCCTCTGAATACCAGAGTTCCCAATTAAGATTTCTGAAAGAACCTGCAAAATGCAGATGCAGATGCAAATGCAAAAGCATTTTAGTCATGTAAAATATAAATTTCGTAAAAATAAGAAAAATAAAAAATGAAGAAAAACTATTGGTATTCGGGAATAATTACATGATTTAATCTTCTGGTCAGAAGATCAATAAATCGATTTTTTCAGTAATCAATTTTTTCAACTTTTTCTACATGTTCTTTTCATATAGTGCAATCACGAATCATCCAGCAAAATTTAAAAATATACGTAGGGTTAACTATGACGTAGCCAAATATGTGAATATTTTTTATAAATAAAATTTATCATTAATGAATAATGAAGGGCAATGCCCATGTTACATGTAAATATGTGTTAGATATCTATTATATTATGAGACATTTTTAAAATATCTAATTATATCATTATATATTATTAAACAAGCTTTTTGGCGCGGCCAGGCGACCAGGCAATGCCTGGGACCGCATACCGCATATGCGACCGCCTGGTCGCATATGCGGTCAAATATGCGACATGTTATTTTTATTATTTTTTTTTCAATATACCCCCTGTATTTTCCATATTTTAAATAAATCCCTGATATTATAAGTCATAATAAAAATCATAAATGAAATAATATAATAACTAATGATACTTAAACTCTTAAAATCACAAAAACTTAAAGAAACATACAAAACAACAAAACTATTAGTTTCAACTTTCAAACATCAAAGTACAAGTGTAATGCAAACACTTAGTTCTTAGTTCTAAGTTCTAACTACACTAGTTCTAACTACACTAGTTTTTTAATTTAATAGGGTTAATGGATCGGGTTTATCCGGATCCGACCCGGATCCGGCTAAACCCAATAATATGCGACCCCCCAAATATGCGATGGGGGGTCACCGCCTGGTCGCATATGCAAAAAGGCAGAATTAAAAGGAATTAAAACATGGCAGAATTATTAAAACATGAAAGAATTATACAAATCAAAAAGCTTGTTATTAAAACATGGCAGAATTATAAATTGGGTATGCAAAAAAAAGGAAAATATTAAAAGATGGATATTGTATATCAATAGGGGGGAAGCATTGGATCGTTTGATTTATTGAAAAAATTAGAAACCAAGGGTGAGTGGTGACTTTCCCAAAGTGGAAGGAACTTGTGGAGTTGATCTGATGGAAAGTCTAGAAGTGGAGATAGAACATAACTATAGGAAAGGAAACACGATAGGCAATGATCATGCTAACACTCGAGTTGTGGACATGAAGAAAGAAAGGTGTCATCAATTTACCATAAGTATAAATGTGTAAAAAGTTAATAACAGTTTATGCCTTCATTGATATGTTAAATTGCTAGGGGAAGGTTTCACTATTGCAACAAAACTAGTTATGTTTTCTAAACATTCGGCCTACATATGAATTTTACAGATGAGTAATGACTTTCTTTGGCATATTTGGATCAAAATTATATAGAAATTTATATTGAAAAAATCCTATATATGCAGATGACCACAGAGTCAAAGATAATCATGTGACCTTAGCTCCTTCATCGCCAATGGAATTTCCAGAAAGATTGAGTGTTTTCAGTACAGTGTTCTTCTGAAGAATACCATCTAAGGCTTCAAGTCCAGCCACAGTTATTCCATTGCCAGAAAAGTTGACTTCCTCAGCAACCTAAACAAGTGAATAGATATGCTTGCAGGTTTAGAACAATGAGAGTAAATATCTAGGAGAAATTATCAAGACAATAGATATGTATGCAATAATTTTAGTATAAAATATCATCCTATGAAAGGATATAAGATGCAACCTGATTATATCCTAAACTTTCAGCAAGAAAAAAAAGACCATCGTCTCCAAAATTACGACCTACAAAAAGTAAATTTGCACCAAGTACGTACTAAGTAGTGTAAAAACCATTGAAAAGCATACAAAAATATGCATGTGGATTGTAGTTTAATAATGAACAGATTCAAACCTGACATATCAACACTTTGAAATAATCGAAGCTCTTTGGCAAATTCATTAAGCTTTTGTCTTGATTCCCTTATATTCCTGAGACTCATTCCATCTGCCAAATTTGTGCCGGGGGAAACAGACCATTTGATTCCAGGAAAGGATATTTTACTCTCTCCGTTAGATTGACTACTTAATCTGGGTCCAAGGAATTTTTCGACAACCTTCCACAACACTATTGATTGAGAAATCCATTGTTTCCCATGAACAATCGATCAAACGGTATAAAGAAAAGGAGGAGAAATCAGAAATTACCAAAGGCAATCAGTGACAGTTTATTCAAAAAAAATAAAAATTACCAAAGGTGACTACAAGAAAAGCTCCAGCAGGAACGGTGAATGCGACTATATCCTTCGGTGGAAAGACGGGTGAAATTGACTGCGACTGTTGATAAATCCCGCTTTCATCTCCTCTACCTGCCACGGCATTGGGGACGCAAACTAAGAATCGCAATCTACGATGTGACGATATGTGTGGAGGAGAAGTGACGAAGAAGAGGCGATTTTGACGGTGACGGCAGCGAGTAATTGCGAGGATCGAAGGTGCTGAAACAATCGGAAATGCAGATTCCATCGTAAAACCTTATCCTTGTCCAAGGTTTGGGCTTTCCCGGAGCAAACAGAAATTGAAAAAAAAAAGCGATGGCCGATGGATTTTTTTTTTACCATTTTACATTTTTACCATCTCGAACTCCCGAAGTCCGAACCCGATTAAATAGATAGTTAATAGTCCAATTTAACTCCAGTCCAGTCCAGTCCAGATAATTAATTAGGTCCACGTAATGAAAACACGTTCTGATTCAATAATTAAATTCAAATGAGTCAAAAAAAACATCCTTTCAATTTGGCCCATTCATTTTAAAAAAATGTCTCACAACCGTCCATTTTCTTTTTTCCTTTTTAATTCTTCTCCTCTCACACTATCCATCAGATGAAAAAGTGTACTATTAAAAATAACGTTTCAACAAAAATTCGGTTTTCGACGAACTATTCGATTCGGTTATTAAACGAATCGAACCTGAACTTTAAAATAGATTCGTTTAATTAAACGAACCGAACTCAAACATTAGTTAAGGTTCGACGAACGGTTCGGTTCGTTTAACATTTTTATTATATTTTATTATTTTACATTTATATTAAAAACTTATATTATATAATTTTTTATTATAAATTTATATTATATATTTTTACAATTTTTCATTAATATAATATATATTAATTTTTCATAAAAAAGATGACTAAAAATTGACTCAACAAAAGAAAATAGACTATAAACAAGATGATCAGATGGATATGTTTATTTTTTTAATGTTTATTTTTAGGATGATATAAAAAATGTTCAGTATTCGACGAATTATTCGGTTCTGTTCGGGTTCAGTTAGGTTCAGTTATTAAACGAACCGAATTTAAACCTAAGAGAATGCTCGTTTATTTAAACGAACCGGACCAAATACTTAGGTATTCGGTTCGGTATGCTCGAGTTGCAACGTTAATTAAAAATGTAAAAATGAAGAGCGTTTTTAGACTCACCATATAAAGAAGCACATGCCGATCTCATGCGCCCATGCCATACATAGTGTTTATGTTTGGTGCTGGGCCGCTGGCTGACACTACATCTACCTGCTCCCTTCAACATGTGTCGTGGCTTTTGCCGGAGACGTCAGGCCGTCAGTTCACTCACCTACCCAGTCCTGACACTCATAGAAATTTTTCAATCCAGATCCTCGGATCCCATACCATTTTTTTGTTTCTTGAGCTGTTAAAGATCCATTTATGATTGGATCCAAACCCAGACGACCAGACTGTAATTTTTTTACACCACCATTTCTAAATTTATTACAAATGGGTAATTAAGCAGAGAAAAAAAAAAGATTAGAAGCAAAATAGAACACAACTCCCAATGTAAATGCTTGCAGCTAGCTGGCACTGACAGTAAGTAAGTAACCCATCTCCCTAGAAACCTCACCTCCATGATAACTCACTCACTAGCTCCATCAGGTTTCATCTTCATCACCCATAACCCACCTGTCTCGGTTCTCTCTCTATATAAGCGCTAACCTTCGTTCGTTGTTATTCTCACTTTAGTCTTCTCTCCGGCAACAACATGGCTCTAAAGCTTGCCATGGCCATCTTCCTGGTGGCGACTTTCCTCCTCTTCACTTCAGAAATACCTGTATGGATCATGGATGGAGTTCTAGTTTATTTTAACATCAACCAATATCTATCTGTTTGTTTGTTTGTTTGTTTGTTTGTTTGTTTGTTTAGTTATTTAGTTATTTAGTTATTTATTACTGGTTGCAGAAAGCTTATACGTCTTCCATTGCTGAAGTACCAAGTGCTGCTCCTCCTGAAGCCGGCACGGGAGAAACACCCAAAATCAAATATGTTGATGTCGCGGAGTGCCCGAGTCTCTGTCTTGTGAGATGCGCGAAGCACTCGAGGCCGAACCATTGCCACAGGGCGTGCGGAACTTGTTGCTTTAGATGCAAGTGTGTGCCGCCGGGTACCTACGGAAACAGGGAAATGTGCGGCCAGTGTTACACCGACATGACCACTCACCACAACAGGACCAAGTGTCCTTAACTTAAAACTCCGATGGACGATGGATCAACTGTGAAATTTCGACTGGTTTGGTGATGGGTAGCTAAGGAAGTAAGGAACACCGATGTATCATGTTTGGTTGGCTATATTGCTACTACTTAAACTATAAACTGTGTACTTTGTATCGTGTTTTTTTTTAAATCATGTTTTTTTCCACTTCAGAATTCTGCATCTTTTTTGTCTCCAGTAATATACCAAATTCGGTTCCGTTCAGATTCAAATTCTAAATCAAAATTAGTTGAAACGTTGAATTGTTTTCTATATATATAAATAAGATAATGTTCCGTCAAATAAATCCGACCAAAAGTATAAGTCGTAATTTAATAAATCAGAAACTAGTTGTATATAAGTAATTGTCCACAGACAAATATAGATAAATAGAAAGGTTGAAGGCATTTATTCAAACGACAGAGGCCAGAGCTACTGAGTTCCATGATATAATTAAAAGATTTTAATGCTAGTGTCTAGTAATAGTAAAAAAAATCAATAAGAGATGACCGGTGAAATGTTCAAATGATGATCATTTAAAATAGGCTCAAGATCAAGGGCGGTCAGATTGGGTGTGACTGATTCTAGTTCTCTAAAATGGATCTTACAGTCAAAAAAATTGATGATCGACGGACCAAATGGAGTGAGAGCACTTGACATCACAAGAACCGACGTCTAATAAAATAATAATAACTTCATGTGAGAATAAGACGTTGAGAAAGTTCATAAAAACAATAAGATGTTTTTAAATGAAAATAAACGAACATAATTTAAATAATGTCTTTAAATGAGAATAAACATACATAATTACATTTTTATTAACTCTTTCTCTTTCCAAATCTTTTTTCCCCTTATACATACAGTCAAACAATCAAAACAGGAAAAGAAAACTAGCAAAATCTGATTTACAAGATCAGGCAACTTTCAAAATTTTAAAAATCATACAGAATACTCTAACTAAAATAAAACCGGAATTGTTCTGTCAAAACTGAAAAGTAAACACAACTTAGCAGTTAGCACCATGTACAAAACTGTAATAACAGAAATTACATAAACAGCAAAATAGAAAATAAATAACAGATTAGCGAATAAAAAAAACTACATCTTTCAAATAAACTAATCACAAATTTCAATAAATAAAAGAAAAACACAAATATGTTCAAAAGCTGATCAATCCAAAATTTTGCAATCAGATGCCCCCAAATGTAGATGATCTGTAATAAACTTTCAAAAGAGTATAAATGATCAAATCATCTTTCTTTGTTATTGCTGCTTGTGCTTTTGAATTTTGACATACGGGAAGAATCCAAAAATATAAGCCACTCGTGGCTTCCATTGAAGTTGTCGGGCACGACAAAACATCAAGAATGTATTTTCAAAGTACGCATTAAATCCCATTAGAACATGCCAGCAAGCATGACCTTGAGGATTAATATACCAAAGAGATATTTTGCTGCAGAACATCCGATCAAACAACCAAAGTAGTCCACCAAGACATAATGTCCCTAGGTACATTTGTGCAATCCGCTTAGCCGCAATATCTTTCGTGTACACATAATATTTGTACATTCGAGGGATGCAAAGAAGACAGAGAGCTGTATAATGCACCTTAAATGCCATTCCAAGATGCACCTGTGAATGGACAATGGCAAATACAACGCCATATAGGAAGAAGAATATAGGCATTGTGCTTCTATAATGCCAATCTTGAGAGTAGAGAACATATAGATAAAGCAACATCTCCCAGACCATAGGTGTTTCATCACTTTGTTGCTGTCTGAGGTTGCAAACAGACACTCAAAAATCAGGATAAATTGGTAATAAGAAATTAAGAATATAAACAAAATGTTCAAGCGGATCATTTAAAAAAGAAAAACCAAAAACAATGAGCGCACAATCACACAAGAGAAAGCAGATTGAACAATTTAAAAGAAAATGATGCATAAATAAAATATCATAAAGTAACAAGGATGTTCACACTTCAGAGTTGAGACTTCATTTATAACGGAATGAAAAAGAAACATTCATTGACAATATGAGTGTCCAATTTGTTGCTATAAAAGGAAAGATGCTTGAGTTAAGTAGCCATGATTACTAGACATGCGACGCAGATCTGTACCTGAAGTGGTCACATGAGTAGTGACTACCCTGATAAAACTCGAGAAAGTGAAAAACTACTCATAAACATTCTCGAAATCTAATCGAGACCAGCTCCCTGAGCATGTCAACAACATTATCATGTATGTTGTTGGGAAGCTACATTTGAATGCATTTCCCAAATTAACAACATAGAATGCACATTGCATTTTTTTCATTTATCAAATATCAGAAGACTTAAATGATGGGTAAATTAAATAAACTCATCATAAAAAATTTAATGTACATTCCATGTCATTTACACACCATGATAATTTTTTTGAATATCATGATATTGTTCGTCTGTAATAATGTTCATTTTATGTACTTTAATGCTTAACCATGTTGATTTTATGAATGTGTGTTTTCTTATAAAGAAAACAGAATAAGTGTTATTTGTGGCTTGCGTTCACCAGATGATTCCCCTTCATGGTTTGGATATGCCTAACCATTTAAATTAATTAAATGGGAACATGACAGACAGGAATTAGTCACAATGTCTAACCATTTATTGTATCAACCCGAAAACCGATGCTTCTTTAGTGACTCTAAGTGCTTTCTCTCCAGCAAGGAATCTAATTTCCATTCTGAGGATTTACATAAGATTATTGGAGTTTATGTAATTACATAGGATTATAAAAGTTCATGTGCAAAAAATTCTAATTTTTAGGCAACACGTTGCCACCCCATGCGACGAGCTCCATCGCATCTCCCATGACCGCTTGTACAAGCTAACCACTATATTTTGATACAGACAATCTTTTCCCATTTTTACAGAATGGGTAACAGATAAAGTTGTGTAAAAAATACCAATGTAAGAAAGTAATTATTGTATGATCCATCATGATGGCAAAAAAACTTACGTTTTCTGCAGTGTTGCATGGAACAGCATGCTACCAATAGCAAGTATCATATTTGATATATGTAGAACACTAAATCTTTTCTCGAACCGTAGTCTTAAGGCATTAGTAAGACCAATAAGAGCTAAGAAAATGCACGGTACATTTGAGAGAGTGTTGTAAAATTCTGCAATGTAAGGGGAATGTGTATAATTCTTTTCACACCATTCAGTAGATGACGTTACAGGTCCCCAAAAGCTTGGCATCGCAGAATCTGACATTTTTTGAATTTAGAAATGCTTGATAATAGCACTGAACCAACTTCTAACACATATCAACTCAAGGGAAGACAACTTTTCACCTGTAAATTATGAAAAATGTAACCATATAATTTTCAAAGTCTAAATTGCAGTCACGAGCTATCATTATATCTAAACAAAGGACTTTCTTGGGAATATACATACTTATTCTAGTCTATAGAAAATGGAAGAAAAAAGAAACAGGCATCACAAAATTGTACGAGGCGTGCAGTGCATAAACTATACAGAAATCAATTAAAATAGTAAAATGACGACGAATTCAGTCATCTTCATATTATTTTGTAACCTTTGGGATATGTCGATTCTAATTTGACTGGGAATTTTATCTTTACAAAAAAAATGTTAATAGTATGAATAAGATTTCACAAACTGATCACTGATGAACCAAGAAAATGATCCTAAGAATCATAAACTTGGAAGTCGATATGGAAATAAATATCACATAAACAGAAGAGATGTGAAATTATGACGAAATAGAGATTGTAATACAAAACTAGATTTTGTTGTTGTTGATAATATAAATCATTTCAAATCCGCCCTCCCAAAAATCAATTAGAGAAGATTAACAAAAAAAAAAACTAAATTTCTTATTTGATCCCTTTAAAAACCGATTCAAAATCACTTGAGAATTATAACAATTTTGTATCCAAAACTGGATAAATTCCTGATTCCATCGACTAAGATTCCAAATGTAAATGAACATAAATAAATGATCCAGATATTTAAAACGAAACCCTGCAAAGGACAAAACATATGGAAGAGAATCAAACACACGTGCGTACCATTGTCAAGGACAACAACGACGACGGAGACGGCCGCAAGATGAGACAAGGATTGGGGTTTGGGAAAACGATCGATCGTAAGCAAACCACAAAAGAATCCCTCCAAAATCGGGACTCTCCCTCTCTAACGTTCTTCTTCTTCTCTCTCCCCTTTTTCCTTTCGCTCTTTGTTTGTGTTCTATTATATGTTAATAACTTCTACTAATCTCTATTAATTATTTAATTTTGTGTGATTTATAATTCATTAATTCCATTCATATAAACTAAATTTACAAAATCGAAAGAAATAAAGAAATTAAAAGAAGATTTTCCAATGCAAATAAATGAAATAATAGTCAAATATTTTTAAATTTCGAACGTCAAAATAGTTCACCAAAAATTTAACTTCAATTTCTTAATTGTAACCGTCATTATTTTTAATCATTTGAATAAATAAAAATAGTTGAAACTTAATTAAAATTTAAAACAACATGAATTTTACCAATTTTCTTAATAATTAAATGTTTTTAAGTTGCGGCAGCGCACGCCGCAGGAGTGCAACTGTGTAAGACAACGAGTCAACGAAGGACATGCGTGTCTTTTTATTTAAATTAATAGATCCAAAATCTGAATGTCTGATATTATTATTATTATTATTTTTTTTTTTTTTTTGTAAAAATGGTGATGACTAATTTATTGAGGCTTCAAGCTTGATCATTAAGTTTGACACATCTATCAAACAAGCTCAAGCCAAATCTTATCAAGTCAAGCTTGTTTGGATTAAAATAAAATAAATATAAAGGTGAAAAGTAAAAAAATTAAATTAGTTATCTTATTAAAAATAAAAATCAAACCATCTATAATTCTATTGAGATATATGATATACAAGCAGTTCGTCCAACGTCGGCAGTGAGGTATGGCACCTCGAGTACTAAAGTAGTCCGGTCCTGATGGGCCACCGATGGTTTTGATTTCTGGTGTGGTTTCATTTCTGATATGATTTCGATAACCGCAGGTCAGGCGGAAATGCTTTGATTTGATCAATAAACTCTTACAAACTTTAATAGTTATTCTGATCAATAAAAAATGTAAAACTTAATTATATTTTTCCGACACATATCAGGTGTGCCAAATATAAATTGCGCTATCTACGCTAGATATCGTTGTCCGTTCGATTTCAGTCTATCGTTGTACACCGTTCGTACAAACGTTTCTGACATGTTTTATTTTAAGTAGGAAAATTGATTTGTTGGGTGATAGTTCAGCAAATAGCATCGGTAGTTCGGTAAATAGATTGACTAATTTAGTAATATAAATAAGGGTGAGTGTTAAAACTAACCACCTAAGATGGCTTGGTGGTCAAAACTAACCACCAAGCCTAGATGTTAGGTGGTTATGGGGTAAATTTTCCAAATTTGCCCTCATTAGTAAATTTTTTTAGGTTTACCCATACCCGATAACCCGTTACAATGACCCGACAAACCCGAGCTTATTTTCTTCTGCCCCAATCCCTTCTTATTTTCTTCTGCCGTCTCTCTCGAATCTGCCGGACTCTGGGAGTTTTAAAGTGCCGAGGGCCACAAGAACGATGGTCACTTGGTCAGGAGGTTATGCGAGTTAGGGTGGCTTTTCAGGATGGTTAAGGGCTATGTTTCTGAGTGTACTGAGAGGTTTCCGACAGATGAGGTGGGAACTGTTGAGCAGGCATTCTGTGCGGCATTGCAAGATGAGCTCACTGAGTACTATAAGCTCTTGCAACATTGGTTCCGATCCCAAAAGGTGGGAGAGACGGCAAGACTGGAAATTACCTATCGCTAATTATGAGGCTTTCAATTTGGTTTGCCGAACCGATAGTTAAGATGAGATTAATTGCGCTTCTTGTTGATGGGTGCCGGTCACTGAGAGATGGTACTTTGGCTGGGGCGATACATGGGTATGCACAGTACGGTGATCCACCGGTACAGGAGTTTATGAGTAGGTTGCTTCGAAGAGTCTGTTCTCCATTGTTTGATATCGTAAGGACTTGAGTTTTAGAAGGGGAGCTTTTCATCATTGGCCAGCCTGTCAAGGCTGAATCACTCTGGAGGGAAGGATACCGGATTCAGTCCTCCATGCTCCCTTCTTTTATCTCTGAGAAACTTGCACAGAGGATTCTGAGGACTGGGAAATCTATTAATTTTCTCATAGTTTGTTGCAAAGACAATGGTTGGGTTGATGCTGCAACGAAGGTTGTTGCTCATGTTGGCGCAACAACTAGGAAAGGTGGACGATGGGCGCATTTTTCAAGGGTAAAATGGTCATAAAAAATGTAGGTGGTTTGTTTTAACTCCAAAACTACCTTAGATGGATAGTTTTGACAATTTTTCTATAAATAATGAGAATAATTGTAGTACAAACTTTAAATATCTACCTACGTGCATGTCGGATGTCACCTAGTACTAGGATACAGAATCAATATTTTATAAAAATAAAATCTAGATGTGTATTTAAAAGACCGGACAGTTGCTATAGTGATTTTTGAAACATCCCGTCGTTCCGTCTTGGTTCTTGTTGTAGTTCTGTTGGGTGTAGAAAAGTAATACAATAGTCTAGAGTAGCCTAAATAGGTCATTAAGAGTATGAACTATAAAAATTAAAATTGTTAAAATTACTACTAATAAAAGAAGTAATAGTAAAATGAGATGACGTTAAGACAAAATTTATTTGACAAAGTGGAAAAGAAAAAATGAGTGTAGTTCTAGTTGTCTACACTGATTTCATCAGTAGTACAAAACATAAAGACGACGAAAAACGTCGACAAATCAATAAACAGTACACATAACACTATTTCAACCACCAATTAAAAAGTAACAAAATAACGGACAAATACAACAAGTATTAATTGGTGAATAGTTATATGATTGACATGAGGTTAGCTTATTGTCGCCCTGCATTGAGATCGTCGCCATATGTAGTTAAACCAAAATGTATATATTCAGTAGGACGGATTGGTGACCATTAGATTAGATATACTTGTCTGTCATTCATTCATCGCAAGATGGTGCAATTATGGAGTGACGCATCAGATGTAAACAGTATATTTTTAATCGTAATTAGAGATGCAAATTTAATTTTAAGCTTATGATCAGCAGCTCTGGCTTGATCTTAGCATGTTTTGCCTTTTCCAATAGATTTATTTTTCTATAAATATAACAACGAAGAGGTTTTAAGAGGTTATTTTTGGTATTTTGATTCAGTTTTGCCTTCCAAATGTTGGCAACGGTATTGCATATTTATCGGTCACAATCTTATCCGGTTATCTCCATATTTATCGGTAAATTAAACGGATTCAATAAATACAATGAATAGAAATAAAAATAGAATGAGAAATAGAAAAAAGAGAGAGGGAAAAGAAGAAGAAAAAAAGATCATCACTTCACAGGAACGATCGGCTCTGTTTCCAAAATCCAAATGCAGGTTGACGTTGGACGAAACTATGTACGGCGCCGTCGGTGGCATTGAATGACGATAATAGAAGAGCAGGTATCGTATTCTTCATCCAAGCTGAGTTTATTTTAGCCATCGATGTCGTGGGAGTCGACCATCCGAAAGATCCAACTCCAACGTCGTGGTTGCAGAGTGTTCAAATCTATGTCCATCACATCATTCGAGGAAGAAATGTCAACAATGTTACCGCCGTTATCCACTTCCAACATTCCCCACGTCGAACGTGTCCTCTCCAACCGAGATTTTTACGTGGGTCTTTGGTGCAACGACAGACCTCACGGTATCGGAAGGTACCATTGGACGGATGGGTGTTCGTACGAGGGGGAGTGGTATCACGGCAAGACCATGGGAAAGGGTAAGTTTCTGTGGCCATCGGGTGCAAGCTATGAGGGTGAGTTCAAGTCCGGTTTTCTTGACGGGTTTGGTACGTTCATCGGAGTATCCGGCGACACCTACCACGGCTATTATTCCATGAACCTCAAGCATGGGCAAGGGAAGAGGACGTATGTCAATGGAGACAGCTACGAAGGTGGGTGGAAATGTGGAGTTCAAGATCGACAAGGGAAGTATGTTTGGAAGAGTGGTCACGAATACAATGGTTGTTGGAAAGACGGCGTTATTAATGGGAAAGGTGTTATGGTTTGGGCAAATGGGAATTCTTACGATGGAGAATGGGACGCCGGAGTTCCTTGCGGGAAAGGCCAGTACAATTGGGAAGACGGAAGTTTGTACGTCGGAGTTTGGAACAAAGATGGGACTATAACTAATGGTGTTTACATTCCATCTGCCACTTCCACATTTAATGGCAGTTCAACCAGAGACCCACAAAATGAACTCACCGCCGATCTTGAATCATGCAAGATATGTTCGTCGACGGAAACCTCACTCCTTCTTCCATCACAAAAGAGTCTCCATTGGCCCCCTCGTGCACTAGATGCAGTTCCATCCTCTAAGCAAAGGAAAAACTCGGTGGATGCCGGGAAGATGGGAATGGGTAAGAAGAAGAGTGGAAACTTCAACGGACTATTCAGTTCGGAGAACGATGTCGGCGGAGGAGAGAGGGATTCTACTGCTTCCATAACTGATATTCATGATCACGGTAAGCATCACTCGATATTGAAGTGGATTCCAAGAGAGATGAAGAAACAAGGTGAGAAAATTGCCAAAGGACACAAGAACTACGAACTCATGCTTAATCTCCAACTAGGGATCAGACATTCAGTAGCAAGACCGGCACCGGCCACGTCGCTTGATCTAAAATCTTCAACTTTTAACCCCAAAGAGAAGGTTTGGACAAAGTTCCCACCGGGAGGATCAAAGCAAACGCCTCCACATCAATCTTGTGAATTCAAATGGAAAGACTATTGCCCCGTGGTGTTTAGAACCCTACGTAAATTGTTCAAAGTAGACGCCGCCGATTATATGATCTCTATATGCGGCAATGATGCCTTGCGAGAGTTATCATCTCCGGGGAAAAGTGGAAGCTTCTTTTACCTCACCAACGACGATCGATACATGATAAAGACGCTGAAAAAGGCTGAGGTTAAAGTGAGATGATCTCATCCGATCTGTTCATGTTCATGTTCTATCCATCCATATCAATCTATCCATAACCCTATCTATATGTAGGTTCTACTGAGGATGCTACCTGCATACTACAGCCATGTCCGTTCCAACGAAAGCACACTTGTGACCAAGTTTTGTGGCTTGCACTGTGTTAAATTAACAGGAACAGCTCAAAAAAAGGTTTTTTTTTGTTTGTTTTTTTGTATACATAAAGTTTTCTCATTCGAATTTTATTTATGTATTCTGTATTCTGTATTCTGTATTCGATCGATCTATCTATCAGGTTAGATTTGTTATAATGGGGAACTTGTTCTGCACGGAGCACACAATCCATAGACGCTTCGATTTGAAAGGTTCGTCGCACGGCCGCACTACTGATAAGACTGAATCGGAGATTGACGAACATACGACTCTTAAAGATCTTGATCTCAACTTCATATTTCGACTGCAAAAAAGTTGGTTCCAGGAGTTTCAAAGGTAAAAAAAAAAAACTTATATATGATTGATTCAGATGATGATGATTCCTGGCTGATATTCACACTTTTCTGCAGACAGGTGGATAAGGATTGTGATTTTCTCGAGCAAGAAAAAATCATGGATTACAGTCTTTTAGTGGGTGTTCATTTTAAAGATACATCTCTATCGACCAAAGATCCAAAAACACAGGTCGACCAAGGTCAGTACTAATAATTAAGGTTTTTTCAAATGATCATGATCATAAATAATTAGGGTTTTACGAACGTTGTAGGTAGAAATCACGAAACATGCAAGCAGAGTGATGGTGCTTATTCACAAGATCACGTGAATTGTGATTCAAAAGGGTAATTAAATTTTAGTATTGTATATAAGGTTAGGGTTTTATTTGATTAGTTGAGATAAATTGATTAACGATGCATCATCCATGCATGCATGCAGACGTGACAAGAGTACGAGATTGGGGATGAACCAGTCAGCTCGTGTAGAGCATGTGACAAGGAAGAGCGATTTCGATGGGCAGATGATCGGAGCTCCAACAGGAGAATTTTACGACGTAATATTATTCTTTGGTATCATCGACATACTTCAAGATTATGATATCACGAAGAAACTAGAACATGTGTACAAGTCCATTCAGTTTGATCCGACGTCAATATCTGCCGTCGATCCCCGGCAGTATTCAAGACGTTTCCGTGATTTCATATACAAAGCATTCACAGAAGAAGCTAATAATTAATTAATTCATTCATTGATTCATTATTTAATTAGAAGCTTTTAGGTCGAGATATATGCATGCATGGGATCAAATAATTTAGAAGAAATTAAACAAACCTCAATAATCTCTCCGGTGATCAATGGCAATTAAGCGGTGGTCAGACGACCCTAACCAGTGACCTCTAAATCTCGATCTAATCAATCAGCTACATACGTACCTCGATCTCCTACTCAATATTTCTGTATATATTTCCATTGAAATCATCATCATCATCAAGGTAAATCCAACCATAAATCACCATTCAATTTCATTCAATCTTAATTTATTCTTTAGTTTAGCAGTACTTAAATTTAATTCAATAGCTTTTCCTTTTTTTTTCTATTCTCAGAATAGATATAATTATAACTATAACAATTTCGATTCTGTAAATTGTAAATCTCTTTGTATTGAATAAGATATATTTACTACATCATTCCATCTGATTCTTAGTAATAGTTACTGTGATCATAAATAAAGAAATAAGATTCGATTTTCACTTTTTATTTATAAGGAGACCAAAAAGATCCAAGATCTATCAATTATTAACACTTACACAACCAAGATAAATGTATGATCACAAACAGCAATGTTTACCAATTACCATCGTCTTCTTCTTTTTACTTTTAGTATTAACTCTAACAATGGGTAAAAAATCTCGTTAACCATATGATTGAGCTTCTTGATTGGTTGGTTCCCTATCCAATTCATGTACCATCAGATTAAACATGCTTTCTCTCCCGACAATTATAAATCAAATCATCGTTGACTAAAATTTGTGTAATTAGTTGATTAATTATCGATCATTTGTCAACTTGTCGTGTTGATTACGTTTACCTAGGCCTAGGCAAGACCACACACAGACATAGCTTGGGAATTAGAGGGAAAAAGGATTTTTTTTTTTACACCCAAAAGTTCCAAACAATGAATAAAAGAAATTCCGGCAGTCGGTATTGTCGGGAGGATAAAACCGTTCCCTTTCTCCTTCTCTTTATTCTTCTGCCTCATCTTGTTTTTAGTAAAAAAGACTGGTTGCCGGATTCGCCATTACTGTTCACTCATCAACAGAAGCAACAACAAACAAGTATGTGCGAGGAGTTGATTCGACCAATGGGTTATCCCTGTGTTGAGCACAAGGTGTATTTTTTTATATCTATTTCTACTTTCCAATCTTCCCCAAGCCCCAATGAGCTTATGATATGAACAAAAAATATTGCCCTAAAAGGGTAAAACCTATCTATAATCATTGCCCAACAGCAACCTTCATTTTTTATCATCTGTCTTTTTAATTTGAAGTTCATGTATATTTGCAATTTGTTTTAGGTAAAAACAGAGGACGGTTACATCTTAGCCATTCAACGTATACAACACGGTAAAGCAGGTTTCAAGACAGGAAAATATCCTCCAGTTTTTCTTCAACATGGGCTATTTATGGTTAATTTTATATTTCAAAAGCTAGTCATACACTCATACTGTCATATTTCATTTCATTTCATTCATTTTGTTATCTTTAAATCATATAGATTGAAAAAAATACCCTATAAGGTGTGGTGTGGTGTGTGGATGCTATGGATGTTAAATTACAGACATTCAAAATTATAATCATATACCCTTTTAGTGCCTATATCACACCAGAATTCTGGGAGACCAGACCTCACATTTCAATTTGTTAAATTGTTCAAATTTTAAATGATGTTTTAGTTGATAATTTCGTATAATTAAAAGAATACTTCTTTCTTTCAGGGAGGTGATTCTTGGTTTTTAAATCCCACAGATGAGTCATTGGGATATATCTTGGCTGATCAAGGATTTGACGTTTGGGTTGGAAATGTACGGGGAACACAGTGGAGCTATGGACATATATCTTTATTAGAAGATCAATCGGTACACTTGACGATGTTTTATTATTATTATTATCTTATTACATTTCATTCTAGTCAATCAATGATTTTCAAGGTCTTACTCTCTTACAGGAATTTTGGGATTGGAGTTGGGAAGATCTTTCATTATATGATCTAAAGAGCATGATAAAGTATGTGTCTACTTTTACAAAATCAAAAGTTTTCTTCGTAGGCCATTCACAGGTTTTAATGATATTATTTTGGAGATTTCTTTTTATTTTATGTTATTTTATCCAGTATCAGGTATATATTTATCATGGTATTTCTTTTTTCTTGTTTATTTACAGGGAACAATAATGGGTTTGGCTTCTTTTACTATGCCAGAAACGGTAGAGATGGTGCAAGCCGCTGCCCTTCTTTGTCCAATATCATATTTAAACCATATTAGCTCTAGTTTGATTCTCACTGCTGTTAATTTGCATCTTGATCAGGTGTAGATCGATTAAATATCTGGATTAATTAGTATTCACTGACATATGATGTATTAATGTTTGTTGATATTTTAATTTCAGATACTTCTTACTCTTGGTTACAGCAAACTCAATTTCAGAAGGTTTTGGTTTATTGTTTTAACTTAGCATTCCCATTTCTCATGGTGTTTTCTTATTTTAACAGCTAATATTTTTATCTCCTTGAAAAATGTCATATTAATTTTTGCTTGTATGTTACAGTGACACAGATGTTGCATTGGTTGATTTTCTCTGTGACCATGGTATAGATTGTATCAACTTGCTTTCATCTATAACAGGTAAATCTCTGACCTTGTGCTACGTATCCTTCTTCCTGGTTATGACCATTGATATTTACTTCGTAGCCGCTATTTTGAGTTGTTTTTACTAAGGGTAAAATTTCATTACATAATGAAGTGGGACTTGTCCAGTTTTACATACGAGATAAACAAAAAAGAAATACCTAAACAGTTTTGCTTCAATTAAATAGTTGTGTACTTGAGGATATAAACATCTTGGATTTACTTTCCATTCCTTGATGGCATTGAACTCTAGTAGATCTTTGTCAGGAAGGTTGATTGCACATCAAATCTGATGACTTCTTTACTGACCTCTTTATGTGGTTTATACATTTGCAACTTTAGCCTTCTGTTCCTCTCTTGCCAAATGTGCCAAGAGGAGGCTTCCAACAAAGCCCAATCCAGTCTCCAGCAGTTGATATGTTTGGGGAAGGTTTGGATTTCCCATTGCTTGAGCATTCTGAAGGACAATAGGAAGTTTGTACGCAACAGAGGGCGTACTGGTCGGAGAGTTAGCTCCGATGAGCAATATTTTTTTGATTTTCATCCAATGTCATCATACACTTTTATAGTAAATTCCCACCCCACGAATTAAAGGATTCCCCATACAGATCATGGCCACCAGGCAACCGGCAGTTGTTGCCTGGATTAAAACAAACTAATTTAACTGGATTAAAGAGTAAATTGGTAAATTTGGTGGACTTTATTTGCTAATAGAATAAAAGCGTGGTAAGATTTGAAATTGTCGTTCTTCAATCAGCTCAGGTTGATCGGAAGATCAACCTCGTAATCCGTCAGTTTCCCCGGTATATGACGCTTCCTTTTGCTTGGTGGGAGAGTTGTATCAAAGTTCCACCTCAACCTCTATAAAAAGACACAATTTAGTGGGCTTAATTTTTCCCCATATATTCCAGTTGCGAGAATATCCTCCTGAAATCCTGCATGCTCTTGCCTTTCTCTCGTTACCAGTCCAAGTTATTGTGTAATCATTATAGTAGTCTATCGTTAGATTTGAGTCTGTCCTGTTCTTCATGATTGCCTTATTTTGTTTTTTCATTATTTAAATCTAAATTATAAATTAACTTTCTAAAAAGTGAGATGACTAAATTAGGGTGATTGTAATGTTGAACATAGTTCTTTTCCAGTCAAATTAGTTGTTGATATGATATGAAAAATAGGAAAGAACTCTATGTTCAACAACATCAGAATTATTTGTTTTATTTTTGATATATTTTAATAAACC
The DNA here is from genome assembly GCA_001185155.1 of Zostera marina. Taxonomy (NCBI): domain Eukaryota; kingdom Viridiplantae; phylum Streptophyta; class Magnoliopsida; order Alismatales; family Zosteraceae; genus Zostera; species Zostera marina. The sequence goes on from LFYR01002156.1 coordinate 394,859, forward strand.
TGGACTGTTTGCTGTTTCATTTCTATTCTGATCTTTAGTTTTCCTCTATTGCAGGAGAAAATTGTTGCTTCAACAGTTCTCGTATAGATTACTATCTACAATACGAACCGCAACCATCATCAGCGAAGAATTTGAATCATCTTTTTCAAAGTATGAAAGATCAATTAATTTTACAGAATATCTAAACTATTATATTTATAATCGAGGAGTAGGTCCACATCAGGCTGAACCCCGATTAGCAATTAGGCAGACTGGTTGGGCACGGTATAATTTCAGTTTGAGTCTCCCTTTTTATACATATTTCTAGATCAAGTTCACTTGAGATGACCGGACCGGCCAGCAATACCCAAAGATGGCTAGACCCAGAATGATCCCCCAAATCCTATAAATAAGGGAAGCTTTCCTAATGAGGAACATATCAACAGATTCACATATACTCTACTCCAGAGCTTTAGAGATTCTTCTAAAGATTGGATTTATGACCCCCCCTCATATTTGCTTATAATAATGGAGCAGCAAAGAAAAACTTTTGGATGTCTAGAAGAAGTTTTTGGGTGATCGGTCAGAACTTTCCAATCAGTTAATCACCTGTTTACGAACCTTAAGAAGAATCGAAGTCCCCAACCATTAGAAAGGACTGGTATCACAACAACATAAAGTGAAACCAGCGATGGCAATGAAGTTGAATGGGTAGGTATTAGTCAGACTATGGAGGAATTTACAAATCTTGATGAAGAGAGGGATGTATCTAAAGCTGTGAAATATCTTAAAAAAATGCATGCCCTTGAACACAAAGATAATTCACAAATATCAACCAGTTTTAGTCGTGCATTAACGTTTTATAGTTATAATGTTATGAATTTTGATTCTTAATTTCTATCATTTGCCACACATTATAATGCTCATACGTATGCTCTAGTGCAGTGATCCGAACGGGTAACTTTGCAAAATACGACTATGGATTTTGGGGGAACTTGAAAACATATGGCAGTTTGAATCCCCCAGATTTCAATTTGGCAGACATCCCTGCTTCTTTTCCTATATGGATGGCTTATGGTGGCAATGACGCATTGGCGGATATTATTGATATCAACCGAACCATTAATGAACTGAAAACAACGCCGCAATTGCTATATCGCGGTTCTTATGGTCACATTGATTTTCTTTTGAGTGTGACTGCAAAACATGATGTGTATGAGCAGTTGGTAGGTTTTTTCCATTCACAGGGGCAACATAGCAGCAGCATTTAGAAATTTTCATTCAGTACATATTTATCCATTCTCTATTTCTGTAAATTTGACCGTTGTATATTTGTATTTCTATCAATACATTATTGATATGTTTTATATCATATTATGATTACTATTTTTAAACAGAGTTATAAAAAAATCCCTCCCAAACTGCATGCTCTCAAAATAACCAAAGGCTTGAAGACGTTCCAATTATTAGATGGTTGGGTAGGGAGATGCAGTCAGTTTTAGAACCTATATGAATGAACCCAAGCTATATATATGCTTTTACTTGAGAATTCTATTGTAAAAAATAATCATTGCATAAAATGGCCCGTGCAAGAATCCTATTGATTGCTACCTTGCTGATTTGCATGATCCTTATGGTGTCGGCTCGCATAGACGCAGCACAGGGAGAAATGGAAGCTACAAGTTCTGAAACTGCCCACCAGAATAACTACGAAAACATTCAGGAAAATATGGAAGATGCAGTCGAGTCCAGATTTCTTCCGATTCCCCAATCATTTGAAGATATGGACGTTCTACTTCGCAATCACCCTAATGAAGTACGAGGGTTCACCGTCCTCGGTCACTGATCCGGTGATCCCTCCTCCCTTCAACGATCGCATGGGTTAATTATAATATTAAGAACGCAGATAATGAGTTTTAAATTTTAATTATCCCTTTTTCTTTGAATTTTTTCCTTTTTAAATCTATGTATAAAAAAACTACTGCGACTTAAACGCGTTTTATCTGCGCTGTAAAATGTAAAATGTAAATGCATGGTAATTTATATAAAATACCTTACTCTAATTAATTATTCCTCTTGAGTCACAACATCACATATAATATCTAATATCTACGGATCTATCCCCTTATTGGCGCTTTGTCCACATGGCAATCCATGATTGGTCGACATAATGTAATATCATAATCAACTTCAGTCACAGAGGCCAGAGCATCTTCCATTTATATTCTATTTCCTTCGCACTGATCTCCGGCGAGCTATATATATATCTCCGGCAGCTCAAATTAACAGCTAGAGACTTGATCAAGATTATGGCAGGCCTAAAGGGGCAATGGATTATGGTTTGTTCAATTCTTTCTTTTGAATGATCCGGTATATATATGTATATGTATGATTTTGTCTCAGGTGGAGCAGAAGGAGCCTGGTCCTGGCGCAAGAAGCTCACATGCTATAGCCGTCGTCGGTGAAAAGGGCTACGTCTTTGGAGGAGAGTTCACACCTCGTGTTCCTGTGGATGACAAGATGCATGTTTTTGATCTCAAAGAGAAGACATGGTCTGTTCCAAGTGTAAAAGGAGACGTTCCGCCTCCGAGAGTTGGTGTCACGATGACTGCTTTGGGTGATGTCATTTACATCTTCGGCGGTAGAGATGTGGAGAACACGGAGCTGAATGAGCTTTACTCTTTCGACACATCTGCCAACGTCTGGACTTTACTTTCTTCCGGCGAGATTGGTCCACCTCATCGGAGCTACCACTCAGCAACAGTTGACGGCAACCGTGTGTACGTATTTGGAGGATGTGGTGTCAAGGGAAGACTTGCTGATCTCTGGGCATTCGATACTGTTACGGGAGAATGGATCAAATGTCCCGACCCCAGAAACGACTGTCTTCCAAGAGGCGGTCCCGGGCTTTCAGCCTCCGGTGGGAAAATCTGGGTTGTGTACGGTTTCTCCGGTAAGGAGCTTGATGACGTGCACTGCTTCGATCCGTTGACAGAAAAATGGAGTCTTATTGAAGATAGCGGAGAGAAACCAAGTCCCCGGAGTGTGTTCTGCATAACGAGCATCGGAAAATATATAATTGTGTATGGTGGAGAGATAGATCCAAGTGACCTTGGCCATCTTGGTGCTGGCCAATTCTCCGATGAGTTGTTTTCCCTCGACACCGAAACATGTGTTTGGAAGAAAATGGAAGTGGCGTCGGATTCCGATGTGCTCCCTGGTCCTCGAGGATGGTGTGCATTCTCGGGAGGGAAACTAGATGACAACAAAGGTGTTCTTGTTTATGGTGGGAATTCTCCAACGAACGACCGCCTTGGCGACATTTTCTTTCTCAATCCGTCCTTATAATCAACCATCGACGGTTAACACGGCGCACCTAGCTAGCAGAACTCCGATGAACAATCGATCAATAAAGTTTTATTTATAGTATTTGTTTTAATAAGGGGTTTTCTGTAAAATTTTATTTTAAGATTAATTAGATAATTATATAACAAGAAAATTAGAAAATGTATAAAATAAATAAAAAATGGAAATTGAGAAATCAGAAAATTACAAAAGTCATAATAAAACAAATACAGATAAAAAAAATAAACAAACCGCAAACATTCACACCAATGACACATTGACACGTCGACATCATACCAATAAACTTATGATTTATGAACCTACCAAAATAAAATAAAAACAAAAGGAATAATTAATTAACTGTCTTTTGCATTTTCACCCTCAACAAGTCACAAATTAGCTTCAGATCTCAATTCACAAACCAACCATAAACAGCAAAATGCCGACGACAATAGTTGGAACCATGACCCTACTACCGCCGGCATTATCATCGGCCGTCTCCTGATCTGCAGAATCCGCATCCGGTGCTTCTGAAGAAGAAGGTGCCGACAATTGCTCGGGCTTTGACTTGGGTGCAGGAGCCGGTGCAGGTGTCGGTGCCTCCACTAACTTGAACAGCTCTTTCGGCTGCAAAACATTGTTCACTGCAAAAATGGCCAGAGGAGTTTTATCGAAAAGAGTGGAAACTATTGTCGCCGTGCCTAATCCTGTCTTCAGAGTCACGTCATGCCCCGCATCCTGGACCGTGAAGTTGTAATTGCTGGTCGTTCCGTCGGTGGCCAGAGTGTTGAACACGCCATTGCTGATTTTGAGCATGTACAGGGAGTTGTATACGGGTATACCATGGTAGAGGAGGAGGGAGGTTTTGCCACTGGCAGTCAGGTTCTTGTACTTGGGCATGAACGACTTCATGGCTCCGTCTTTCACGCAGAACACGGTAAGACCACCTCCGACATCGCTCTGGAATGTGGACAGTACTTCAGGGATGGATGAGACGAGGTTGGCAAAGGTCTTGCAGCCTTTTTGGGCCATGATGGTTGTTAAATTGGACGGTGGTGGTGGTGTTTTTTCAGTGATCGGAGCTGGTGCAGCAGCGGCAGCGGTAGTGCCGACGACGGCATTGCCGCAATCTATGTATGCCGAGAAGATGAGAAGTAGATTGAAGATCAAAAATTTCATCTTGGATCAGTGTCTGTGTATGTCCGTATGTGAGAAATTATAGAACAGATCTGATTGAACTTTATGAAAATACCACTGGAGTTGCCTTGTAATTACAGCAACTACATGAGGTGTCAGTCGGTGACTTGGCATTTTCAATTAGGTCCACTAATAGTCTAATGGTATTTTCAATATTCTCCCTGTGTTTTCAATATTTACAAAATCAATACCACCGTTTCTTTCAAAGAAAATGATATAAAATTCATTGAAAATTCAGGGGTCTTTATTAAAATAAATCTCAATGCAGAACCCACGTGGGTTATGAAATCTGAAGAAGCAGAAACAAACAAGTGTAGAAACTAGATCTGCTTTTGCAGCCTTTTCTAGAAAACGGAGTTTCCCATGTAACTATATTCAAATAACTTTTTTGGGACGGGTCCAGCTCCAACCCGGATCCAATTAGAGACCAAGCACTGGATAAGGTACTTAGGCTTTAGAGAAAATTAAATAGAGGAAGTTGATGAAAGTGGTGTAAGGTTGAGGTTAAGATTGACTCACTGGTCTTATAGATTGACTCCAGAGTTCGAATCTTACTTTGTTCATTTCTACTTAGATTTGTCCGATGATATATTATATGACTTTGTATATCATCCGGAAGTTGACAGTTTAACATCTGTATATATGTACCTTCCGTTATAAAAAAAAAGGTATGAAGTTGAGTTCCATAGATGATTAAAGCTATGAAGTTGACGACTGCTCTGATGTGTTGTTCATGGGATAATGAGAACCCATCCCTCTAGTCGTGTTCTCGGGGTCCGGTCCTTATTTATAGGTGCTCGAGAGGCATGGTTAGCGACAGGGATCATGCTTGGGGCATTGATGAACCTAGACTGTGCTCGAAACGATTCTAAAAGTCGACGATTTCAATTCATGAAGGAAATCGACAAATACTTACGTACATTTATCCTTCTAAAGGCTCATGAATATCCCAATTCCCATTCAAGGAAACCCGAATATAAGATTAAGGGGTCTTACAGAGACTACTCTTGAGTGTCAGTGGATACTTGTAGTGGCACATCTAAACAGAGAAATAAATGGTTTAAACAACACACTAATGAGGCAAGAGAGTATGAATTTCATTGCTCATAACTCAATGTAATTTGGGCATTGTCTTCATTTTAAATGAAAATTTTAATTTCTTAAAAAGAAAATCAAGGGTAAACCGGTAAACTATGAACATTAAGGCAAATTGATAGAATCAATAAAATAGATATCATTGACATGATACAAAAATTACAGGATCATCTAAGAAGACCACCCTTGATTTAAATTATACAGGATCATCTATTACTATTAGATTAACTGACAGAACTACAATTGAAAATTTAGATATTTTTTCACTCACATAAACTTGTCTCGAATGAGTTTGTGCAAGATCTCCATTCTTTTGATGGTCAACGGGTTCATCAGATCTCTAGCTTCCTTAACGAGGGTTCCCTCTTTGCTGGAGTGATATGCATTGATTATGGATTGGATCCAAGTGAATAATTTTTCCGGTGTCCTGTAAATAAGAAATCCAGTGTTTTAATTCCAAAAAGCAAAATCAAGTCATAGATTGTATTAGTAATCAAGGTAACGAGACAGAATTTCAGAAAACATAGTATAATAGACCATACGTATATAAAGAATCCATGTCCTTTCCTTCTATTTCAATCCCTGGAGTGAATGCATCATTCAAACCACGTATCCTTTCTTGTGGATCCTCAATTGTCAGAAGATACTTCAGTATTCTTATTTCTTTTGGCACAAGCCTCTGAAGATTACCCTTTGCAGACATATAAAGATGATACATGATGTCTTTTGCCTGTTTGGCAGATAGGCAAACACATATAATGAGTTCGAGTCACAGAAAAATATACAACTTCAAAACACACCATAATTATGTTTCTTTGGTTAAACTTTGTTACATCATTTTTTACAGTTTTATTTTTTACATCATTTATTAAACTTTGTTAACTTGACATACAGTTTACCTCATCTTTCATCATATCTGTTTCTTTGGTTGCTGACCAAGCTTTACTCAGCATCAACATCAAAGCAGAATCAAGTTGATTCTTTTCAGCTAAAGTATCGATCTTTCCGCATGCAACATCCAGAGTTGGAGAGTTGATGATATCTTGGAACTTTTCATTTGCAACATTAAGAGCCTCAATACTTTCCGACGTGCTATCATATGCTTGAACAGCAGCTAAACATGCATTTCCGAGTTTTGCCAAAGCTGGTTAAAATAAATAAATTAATAAAGTCAGCCTTTGTTGATCGTTCAAAATGACCTAAGTCCTAAACTACTGCATTTGTTGATTGTTTAAAACGACCTAAACAACTACAGAATCATTTGGATAAAAAAGTACTTGATACAAATGATCTACCTGGAGAGATGCAATGATGCTTTACAGTGAGCTGTAAAAAATGCAGTGATGCATTTGACTAACAGTTCAGCAATCTATGTATACTTACCGACCGTGAGATTTTATATTAGAATTTGTTACAGGATAAGAAAGGAAAAGTATAACGTTTACTCGGATATTAAAAAAAACAATTGCAAAAAACCAAAAAATCATAAGAGAAAGGAAAACAATAAATAAATAAAAAATCATTTGTCAATAAATCTATCTACATGATGCTATCAAATGAATGCTGTTGTCCATTAAATCTTTCAAGATAAATCTTCTTAGAATTTAAAAACTCCAACCAAATCCGTGTTATAAGTTTTTCTAGATTTTATTCTGACAAACCTTCATCATAGAAGCACATGATCATTAATTAATTCATTACTAAATTAGTAGATGTAGATTAACCTTAAATTTTGTATTTTTATTTACCATTTTGTTCAATTGGATTTGCATAGTATGATTCAGCAACAGTGTGGAGATGCTGGAAAAATTCCCTGGTGAAATCTTTACGGCGTTTTGAAATGATTTCAGTAATAGCAGTGGGAGTCATCTTAATCACTTTAAGGAGCTCATTGTGTCTTTGCACATCATCATCGACCTGAGAAGATTTTGGAAAAATAAAATTATTGTAACAATAAACACAGGATCAAAGTAGTGTACCCGCAAAAACATGGCGAAAGCAATATTTTCATGTTTCAGCAACATGAAATGTACCTCTTTCAACTTTCTCCCAAGGCGATGTAGCTTATGCTTCATCTCAGGATTATCTGCTTCATCAGCTTTTTCTTGACATCGATTGTAGAAATGAGGCCGTATATTATCCCATTCCATGCTAAAAGCCAACAGCCTTCTCCAGTCAATAGTTTTTGGTTTGTCAACCATGAATACATCAATTAGTTTATCACAAATTCTGACCATCTTTTGATCACACAAAGTCTCAACATCAACTTTATTATTGGATATCCCATCTTCTTTAGAAACGGCATCTTGAATATTCAATTTACTCAGAATAATAGATTCATCGGTAAATTCACTTGGTAAAATAGTCATGTCACCAATAGAAGCAGAAGCTTTGAATATTCTCCAAGACAATCCACACAATTTGTGAATATCTGGCACGACAACTTTAGAAGTTTTACTCATATATCTTAGGCATAAAAGAAATTATTACACATATTATCCTATAACAATATGTAATAATCTTTTTCATGATAACAGTTTGTAAAACTAGAAACAACAAAGAGCCATTAAAGATAAATCTTGGCAATTCTCCCTTAGCTCAGCTCACCTCCAGTGAGGTTCCTCTCACAGAAGTTCCACCCATAGGGTAGTAGGAGGAATATCCCAAGAGAAGTAACTATGATTAGTGGCAGCAAAGCACTGATCTAAGCATGAATGGAAAAGAAATTGAGTTGGTGGGTGGATTTTCCCCGGAGAAAGATGGGAAATACCACACCAAAAGAATGATAAGATGTCATAGACCACACCTGGGTTTTCCACCCATCCGCCATCCCAATCGTATTTTGTGAAGCTTCAGCAAAGCATCTGTAACACTCAATTCGTAGAATTTCTTAGAGCAAAAACTCTGTTAATCTGTGTAGAGAAACTGGCATGGAGTATGGACATGGATGCAGAATTATGGAGGCACTTTAAAAGAAATGGAAAGTTTGCTAGAGGAATTAGGCATAAGAGAGGAGCAGAGAGAATTCAACACATGAAATAGAACAGCATAAATATTACAGAGGGCTAAAAACATTCTGTCACCTAGTGGAGAAGTGGAAGATTTCTACTTATGATTTGGCCTTTGAGTGATCTTAAAGGGTTGGAATATATTGCTCCCATGGAGAAAAATGGTGCATAAGTGGTTTTGCTACAGAGGAAAGTACTCCAGATTCCAGCCACTAGCTTATAGAGATCTTCTGTTGATATCACTCAAAATTATTGGAAATATCCCCCATGAGGGCATGTATGACGAGGAACGAGTGGAATGTCCCATCTAAATATCAAATAGTGAGATACAGTGGTCTCACCTACTCTATGATTTTTAAGGATACAGTGAAATATATGTTTCAGGAATTGAAAATTAAACACTTACAATTAACAAACTTTTGATGGGCGAATAGCAATACAAGCAAATAAATCAATAATCCAAGAAAAAAAGAAAGACCCAAAAAGTCATGATTGAATACAAATATAAAAAAAATCATGATTTAAGAATAATTGTCCAATTTACCTCTTTGTAAGTGCAAAGATTGGCAGTGCGAAAAAGTCCAAATCCAGCGAGGAGAAGAAGATAGAGTACCACAATCGCAGAATCTAGCACTGGTTGTTTTCTTAAAGTATAGAGTCGACACCAATGGAGATGGGGGATATAATCGAGAGAAGCGACGTGGAAGAAGAGAAACAGAGGCCAAGGAAGAACACTTTATCTCCATGGTCCAAATTTTCCTTTCCCTTTCCCTTTCTTGCAGGGTTTTAGGATTTTACCATCTGTGATAAAACCTGCAGATAAAACCTAATCAATATAAGACAAGAAGATAAAAATAAAGAATTGTAAGGAAAAAGAAAGCGAACTGAAGAAATGATTAATATTAATTCAGAAAATAAGAACCTCGCGGCATGTACCGGAGAAAAGATTACGGGAACGCCGATAAGGAGTAACCGGGTAGGTAGGATTATTTGGAGAGAAAAATTTAGACCAGATATTTAGGGTAAATATCACATAATAGTTCATAACAGTATATAATTAAAAATAACTCCCAAGTTCAATGGTCTACACTACAGTTCAGAATTCAGAATCCAGATAATCCGATCATCTGATTTAAAGATTTTTAATACCTATTTTTCCAGCTTATCGATCTGATGCAGTGGTCGGTTTGATTTGTCCGGCGGTATGTATCCGTGTAGATTGGGGGTGACGGAGTGGAGATCGATTTTTTAGGGATAGGAATTAGGGATTTAAGGGGGTTTATTTATTTATTTTTGTAAAATTTGTTTTAATAACCCAAAATCTTTTATAATATATTATATATTTTGTAAGTGACCCTAATATATAAGGTTTTTACTTCCAAGAATCAAGGAGGGTAAAATCCGATTTTTGAATTTTCTTAAACCCTAAATCCAATAGAATCCGTCCCGCGAAGATCAGCATCGCATCACCGAAGCTAAACACGTCCATCCAAGTTATAATTCTTCAACAGTGCCACCTTGTTCCCTCCGCTCCGATGTAAGATCGAATTTATATCTTCCTTTTCATTTCAATCTTGGGCTTTCCATTTTTCGGCCAACGATGGAGATTCTGTTTTGCATTGCAAATCCTAGATGCTAATCGCTAAATGCTAACTAACTAAAGAAGTTTTTTTTCCTTTTTCTTTTCTTTTTCGAAGGATGGATGTTGGATTGTTGGGTATGAGACAAACACTGAAAATCTTTTCTCCCTTATTTCAAATACATAAATAATTTTTTTATCGATATTTTTATTATCATTAAATTTTTTATATAAAAATAGTTCAGTCTGATTAGGTTTGTTGTTTCAGGTTATGTTTTTTTCATTTCTGACAGCTTTTTGTTGTCTTTTTAGAATCTTTTAACTTTAATTATTGATCTGTATTAATCAGTTATGAATATTTAAATTAAGAAATATCATACAGGTCTTGAAATAGAAATTCTTGAAATTTGAAAATTGTGAATTCTGGCCTTGAAATTGAAAATTAGATAACAAAGGGTTTAGTTACAAAAATGCTTGGCAATAATTTTAAGATAAAGGGTAATATGGATCCAATGGTTAAATGCATGTAGTGTCAATAGTGTGATGGAGTTTAATGTTTTTATCCAATGCCAAAAGTTGGAAGAATCCCATCCAAACATTTAGTAAATTGGGGATTAATGGAGTATGGAACCAAAATATTGCCTCTTATATTATGGTGTTTAAAAGAGTATCTATTAAAGGTATTGTTATTAATGTATAATGTTAATAATGCCATATATAGACTATAGTATAGTTAGTTATTAATTATTATAACAGTTGTATATTTATAGATTCTAAGTATATATGTATAATCTTCTATATAGTATGATACGTTAATAATAGTTTCACCTCAATTTCAAAGGAATGAATATCAATTCATTCAGGTACCGAATCAGACCCCAACTACTGATTGGTGATTGTCGAGTACTTGGTTGATCTAAAAACAATGAATGACTATTCCTCTTTAGCTGGTACTTGCCTGAGTCAGTGCAAGTGGCAGAGTCTATTAGAAAATTAAATTACTTCAGCTAGTACTGTGGATTGAGATTTGCCTGACTCAGTGCAAGTGGCAGTCTATTAGAAAATTAGATTAGAAAATTAGATTAGAAAATTAATACTTTAATTATTTATACTTCTAGCTAGGAGATAACCACTCCTCCCCCAAATTTTTCTTACATTCATACATTGTGCAGAAAGGAAACAAACACACATAGGAATTCAGTAGAATATACTGCAGCCTGCAGTTACTTAAGTTGTTAAAAGAAATGCGAATGTCATTTCAGTAATGTCACATGATCATTGCTTGCAAGTTCCAATAAATTTAAAAATAGCAAAATTGCCAGAGGTGTTGATACAGTGATCATTTAGATTGATTCAGGTTAATGCCTGGTTTCCAGTTTGATTTGATCAATCTTAATCTTGTTATGGATGCTAGTTTATCTGGCTTGATTAATCTGTTTGGGTTTTGTAATTTGTGTATATTACTTAACTAGTTTTTGATGTGAATCATCTATTGTCGAATTGAATATTGTACATAGGTTTATACCATTCATTAGGCCAAATGAGAAACGTTATAAATATATTGATATATATATTATATATACGCGCGTGTGTAAATTATATTACCACACTAAATGTAGTTGTCTTTGCAGATGGCATATAGAGGTTTGTACCCAATTTCTAAGGAAAAGTCCATTGGATCATATGAAAATAACATATTGAGCGAAGAAGAAAACGAGGAATATGCTGGAAATAAGGTTAAACATGGATTGTTTTCGTTAAGTGAAGACTTAACATTGAAAGATTCCACCATCAGGAAACACAATGATGATAATGAGATGGTCGAACCAAAGACCCCTAATACCTATCACATCAATACAGACGTGAATCACGTGATTAATGAAAGATTAGATGTTTGGTATGGAAATTCAGCTTTAGAAACATTACAGCCTGAGACAATGGTATGTTACCGGAATGACAATTGTCATCTTATGGATGAGAAACATAATTTTGATGAAACAAGAATATGTAGATTTTTATTTTCTGATAAAGATGAAAGTACAGTTAACAAGTTCAATTCAAAGCTTAGTTTTGATATTATAAAAGGAGTTATGCAACGGAGATTTGAAAGTGATGCTGATGTAGACAACTACAAGGAGGGGGAAATCATTATGGAAGAGGAGGAGTCTCCCTTAAAAAAGATAAACATGAATGTTCTTCCAATTTTATCAAATAATGATGACATTATTGTAGAAAATATTTGTAACAAGAGAATGACGACACAGGAAATAGTTGCACAGCAAGAGTTTGAAAATGGAATGCTCCAGATGGGTACATCTGGTTCATGGTTTCATCATGGTCTGCTACCACCATCAGTTGATAATAACAGTATTCCACAATCTAAAGATGATCGAAACAATCTTAATTCATCTGATCAGGTAATTTAATTGTCTTTCACTTTATTCTTCAATTTCTTCAATCCACATGAATTTTGAAGTAAATTTTAGCGATGTTCAGAATTAATAAATACCGGAAATAGCGCATTAGAATGTAAGTATAGGCAACTTGGGTTTTGAAATTATTTGAAACTTTTTTTTGATAAATAATGAATCGAAGATTGTGGATCGTTGGTTTTAGCTTGATTGAGAAATAAGAATATATTAAAGTTATTTTCTCCTTAATTAGTTATAAGGTGTAAGGGAAATTTCAATCAGATATTTTGAACTTTAAATTATGTAGTTGGCAGATTCTTAATTCTTAAGCAGATCTGGTTCATGATCTGCCTAATTAACCCAAATAGGGTTTAAAATAGAAAGAAAGAAGACGGTATTTCTTTCGTCATTCTTCCTGATTTCTCATCGTCATTTTTTTTAAAGCAATTAAATTTCATTAAAAATGAGGACAATGCCCAAATTACTTAGAATATAGAAATATAAAACAGAAGTAAAAAGAAATGCTCAAATTCTCATTATTCTAAATTGTATTTTTAAAATCGTATCGTCATTCTAAATGCCCTAGATTCTAAACACCAGTCTGACTCAATTATATTTTTAAAATTCTACAGGCTGTATTGGATGAGTCAAACTCACAATTTCCAGATTTGAAATATTTTTCTGAAGAACATAATATAAACAGAAATTTTAGCAAGCTTCCTTTCAACTATATTTTAGATGGTACTCCAGACAAAGAGGAAGCGAACAAAGAGGCCTGTAATTTTTTACAATATGATCAGGTTACTTGTAAGAGAAATCATTTTCTTCTCCACAGTCATTCAGAATTTAATCATCCGTCCACTTCATCCAGGCAAAACTCATTTTTACCTCAGGTATCTTATTCTGGCAGCATCTCTCATCGGACGGACAGCAGCATAAAAAGTGAATGTTCATTTACATTTCCAATGTAAGTTAACATTTGCTCCCTTCTCCTCATATTTAACATTTGCCAGTGTATAATTTGATTTTTAATTCACCTAATTAAATATGGTATCTTTGTTTGTTGATTGTTGCCATCTGATACTGATTCTCACTGATGAGAAACTTGATTTTGAGTTAAAATAAACTCTTTTAATCTTTGGTATTTGTTGAGTACAGATTACAAGCTGAATGGAATAGTAGTCCAGTGAGAATGCCTCGTGCAGAGCGTGGAGACCATTCCAGACAACATCGCATTTGGAGGATAGGTTTTCCTTGCTGCAAATTCTGAAATATTTATCAACTTCAGATCTTCTAATCTTTAAAATTTGATTTTATCTTTGGACTCATTTTTAATTTTTGGTAAGAGGTTTTATTTATTCATCACTATGACATTATTGCAAGATTTTGAATTTCAATTAGATTGGTCATCATGTATAAATTCATTATTCTTTAATGTTATACGAAATTCAATGTTGTGACTTGTGATACATCAAATTATCTGTCCGGAGCAGTTCGCCAAGCAGACTTAGACAGTGAACATTCAGAAATAGAGCAGCCTGCAGATGTTGGAGTTGTGCCTGCAAACAGAATAAAAAAATTTGATAATGACAAGAAATTGATAATGATAATATCTCGAAATGTGAAATAAAAAACTAATTGTAGAATGAATGATATCTCATAAAAGTAATCGTTTCTTAATTTATTTTGAAAGCAATTAAATTTCATTAAAAAATAAGAACAATGATCAAGTTACAGAGAGAATAAAAAATAAAAACAGAAGCAAAAAAAAAAGCAAAAAAGTTAATTGACTCATTCTCATTAACTATATAGTCTATTTGTTGTCTCTAAAAGACGACAACAACTCTTTTTATAATACTTTAAATCAAAATAGAGACTGATGTATTTAATGACCTCTTTAAAGACTACCTTAAGAGGTCTATTAACGTGTTGTCTATACCTTTTATTTTTTTTTCGTCCATATATGCACGACAAACAACTCAATAACATTTTATAATAGCCTCCAAAGGAGGAAGTTGTGTGTAATTTTTTACGCAGTCTCCGTCAGATCTCCCAATCTAATATCTGGATTGGATTAGGTGAGAACTGTAAATTAACTAGACCGAGCTGGAAGGGATGGTGGAGATCGTTCCCAAACCCACGTCTGTTGTTTTGCAATTATTGTCATTAAATTTGTATGGTAATTATGGGCCATTGGGCTCTGGATCCTAATGTTAGACATTAAATTATTGTCAAAGCCTTATTCTGTAATTTGGATAGTGTATAACTGTATTAGTCTTCAGTCTTCCTAGATAGATCTAAAATTCTGTTTTATTCTGCAGCTCTCATTCACTGGAGAAAGAGGGATCATGGATCTGTGGAACAAGGCACGGGTGTTTGCGGAGGAGACAGCGAAGAAATCCCAGGAGATCTCTATAGAAGCAGCGAAGAAGTCCCAGGACCTCTTCCTCACCAAGGGCATTGGAGCTGCCAAGGATTTGTTCTCCAATGAGTTCATAACTGAGGCGTCTAAAAAATCCATGGAACTCGCAGTCGAGGCATCTAAGAAAGCTGAGAAGCTTAAGATCGAGGCATTGAAAGGTGCCGATCGGATCAAGACTCTTGCTGGTGACATCGAGTTCTCTATTCCGATTTCTAAGATTGCGGTTGTTGGTGAGGGGGAAGAGAAGGAGAGTGAAGAGGAATTGAACAGGTTTGGAGTGACCAAGGAAATCAGGGAGTTCGTTAATGGGATTACTATTAGTACATTTAGGGATTTCACAATGGAAGGTTAATTTGTTTGGACTCAATCTTTTTTGTTGACTTTTTCCAATTTTGTTTTGTGATGTGTTTTTCATTTCATATCTGATGAAGATTTTATGTTTACAGATGAACCAGCCAAAATAACTGACGAACCTGCTGTATCTAATGTTCGACAAGATCTTAATGAGTGGCAAGCAAGGCATGCCACCCTTGTTCTATCAATGGTCAAGGTTGGTTTTTTAACTCTCTTATTTTAGATCCTCACATTTGCACATTAGCGTAATGAAATTGTTGTTGGACTTACGAAATCGGAAAGTGAGCATGTACCTTCTAGGTGAAATGGGATTAATTAACCTTATGAATTCAGAGTTTTGGATTGTTAGGTAGTTAGATATAAATGATTAAAAATTAGGATATTTGGATCTCTTTCTGGTTGTGGCCTTTGATTATCTAGATTTTAATGAGGATTTTCTATTGTTAGTTTCCCAGCCCATTCAGTATTTCATTTATTAGGTTTCCTTATCAATTAATTGCTCAAAATCTCAATCTATCTTTTTTATAGAATTAAATTTCCATTAGATATGGATGGGGCGAAATCCAGAAAGCACACAGTACAAGTTACAAAATAGAGAATGGTGAGGATGAACTGAGTTCATTGCCTTTGTATAGCTCTTTCCTCAAACCATGAGTGGACTTGTAAATGGTCAGATCCAATTATTCCATTAGCTTGCATTAAGATCTGTTTTGAGTATTGGCAGTTGGAGAAGAAGTGATCAATAGTTCCTTCTTCTTCCTCCCCACAAAGGAAATAGGATGTATCAGGAGTAATCCCACATTGTCTTGGCTTTCTGAAGGTAGTGAGAAATTCCCATCTATAGTATATTGGAGAATTTGGGGGGAAGATGGCTCCATATATCCTCTTTCAATTCATCGTAGTGGCCTTGAATCCTGCGGGTGTTATTAACTGTCTTCATTGTACTGTCTTATTGGAGGAGGAGCCGTAATGGAATTGTTTTTTTTATCAATACTCTTTTGGATTTTTACGGGTTATTTAAGTTGCATTATATGTGTAGGTTGTACGTAATCGTTTAGGTCCTACACGATCTGATCACTTGGTACAATACTAGAATCCCATTTATATGACTTAAGCAACATGCCTTTAACCTCTTGATGTGCTTACTAAGGAAATTTCTAAGGATGTCAATATATATTTTCTTTGATTTTAAGTGCTAAAATCCTAAAAAAATAATCCACATCAGATTGAGTTTAATGCTGTAAACTCTTTGGAATTTCATATCCTAAGGCTTCAATCCACAGTTCTATAATGCTGTGAAAAAAGCTATGTAAGGTGAAAATGGTGACTTAGGCCATTTCCCATCATATTTTGTAATCTGGGTTTGTGCATCATTCTTTAATTTTATTTTGCATTTTTCCATGTATTTCTTTTTAGAGAGAAACTACTATTAAGTTTAGTATATGTTTTAAAACATAAAGTAAATGTTGCATGCATTCCATTGATCAAGAATTTGGTCATTGCCAATTCATCCATTTCTATTTTTTAACTCTTTCAGGAAATATCCAGTTTTAGATATGAGTTGTGTCCACGCTATATGAAGGAGAGAAAATTTTGGAAGATATATTTTATTCTTGTCAAAAATTATGTGGCTCCGTAAGTACACATTTCTTGCCAAATTAAAATATATCTGTGGTTTCACTTATTGATGAATTGTTAAATTGATATTAAATTATTTAAATTTTTGGCATTTAGTAAATCGATTTTGTCACTTTTACAATTTTATGATTTAGTGAATCGATTCTTCTTATCACAGTAAATCATGATATTAACTAAAATTATATTGAATATAATTTTTGGTTTTGCGAGTTTCTTACTTTTTTTTGCTAACATGACAGCAGTTGGTCTGTTTCTTAGGTATGAGAAAATGTATTTCGAGTCAAAGGAAAAGTTGACACAGAAAGAAAAGGAGGTTAATGTTAAAGAAGTTGAAGAAACTAAAGCGGATGCATCAATTACCAATATAACACCGAAAGACAACAAATTAGAAACATCTTCTTCAAATGCAGAGCAAGATTTGGATGCTTTTCTTCTAGGAGATCTTGGAAGCAGTGATGATGAGCTAGGTTTGAAATTCTTTGATTATATTCTTTCATTTATGTCTGTGTACATAGTAAAAAATGGGTCACCTAGCTCTTTTATTTACTTGGCTAAATTCCCTCTTTTATTTTGGTGCATCCAATCAATAATTCAACATGTTTTTGTATTAGGTTGAAATTTCATTCAAGATCATGGTTGTTTTTTCCTTATGTAGTTATTACTATCAATCTCAAGTGATTGATGACCTAAACATCAAGGAGTTAAACTCCCACACATTGATAGCATTGATCTCAATCAGTGAATGATTGGATTTTTTGAAGGAAACTAACAGAGCAAAGTAGAAATTACAAAATCGCACATTGAATACACCCTACTACCCCAGCATAAAATCTGAGAAATTATATTTGGTACTTGGGTTTAGTTTTATGTGTGTATTAATTGGATTTGTAACCACTCGTTTGTTGTTTTTTAAATTCCTAGGTAGTTTTTTTATGCAAAAATTCCCAGGTAGTTATTACCAGGAAGTTTATTCCTAATTTTGATCAAGGAATTGGGTTGTGTTTTTTAAATACACAAGTATTGATCATCTCTCACATGGTATCAGTTTGATCCTGTGCTCTACTCGTGCCAATACAGGTGATAATAAAAATACAGATGTTGATGCTGATGATTTTTAATATGGCTTTGTTAAGATCAAGGAAAAGGTAAAAACTAATATATGCAGCTGTGTTATTACTCATATGCTGTTTTTATTCTTCTATTTAGTCGATTCTCATGAATTTTATCCTTGGGTGCAGGCAGGCATGGGAAAATGACAACGGTGATGAAAATACCGTTATACTACACGATCTTAATAGGGTGAATTACTGAATTGCTTCAGCTGCAATATATCGGTTCCTTTAAATGAAAAGGAAAATTTAGTATATGTTTTGGTTCGTTGTATTACTGTAAAAAATAAAAAGTAATGTAAAAGAATACCCAAGCCTTATCCCCCATCGACTGCTTTCTGTTTATATCTTCTTCTATTTGCTTAATTTTCTTAGCTAACAAGATATTACATGTCCGAGATGGCTCCACTGCTTCCAAGCCTTATAAAAGCTATCTTAGTGATGGGAATCGTGTTGTTAAGATATTATTTAAGTTAGTTGTTATGATATTTCTAATTTAAAACCAATTGCGACTCGAATGATAATGACCAATGAAATCTCCATTTCCTTTTCTAAACATCCATCTTCTACAATATCTTTGTAATCCATTCTTCTCCAGCTCTAGGTGCCCTTCTTAACCTCTCTCTTCTTCTTCCAATCCCATCTTCTATTCATTGTTAATCTTCGATCAGTACGTGATTGTTTTGTTTGATTAACACCACCATGGAGGAGGATAATCAGAAGAATTTAGCATCGGTATGTAATTTACTTTTTTAATTGTTTGATAAATTGAAATTGTTCATCTCTCAATTTGTCCGGATGCAGAATTCTGGTGGTGGTAGTAGTAGTAGTGAAATGAGGAAAAGGGAGAGGATGCGTCGCTGGCTTTGTTGCACACGCCAAAGGAAGGAAGATTCTTATCAAACTAGTGATAATCTTTACATAAAATGTGCTGCAAACAACGCAGATGGTAATTTTTTTCTTCTTCTAATGACTTCTCCCGATTGATATATACATATATCATTTCATTTTTTTAACAATACATGGTCTCTTAATTAATTGGTTTTCTGATCAATTGCGCGCCTCAGTGAACCAAAAGAACTCAAAAATCTTAAATGAAATTCAAAAACCGGTGCCTCCCATCGAAGTGCCTTCTATTCCTCTTATAGACCTTAAAGAAAAAACTAACAATTTTGATTCAAAATCTCTTATTGGAGAAGGGTCATATGGAAGGGTATATCTAGCAGTTCTGGATGATGAACTGCAAGTAGCAATTAAGAAGCTTGACACTTCATCTGATCATGATTCTCATGACTTTCTCACTCAGGTCTGTATACATATATATATTGATTCTTCTTAATCATATGTGTTGATTAATTTTTACCATGATCGATCGGTCTGTATTAGATTTCGATGGTGTCAAGATTGAAGCATGATAATATTGTGGACTTACTAGGATATTGTGTTGAAGAAGACAATCGACTTTTAGCTTATGAATATGCAACTATGGGTTCTCTTCATGATATTTTGCATGGTAAGTGCATGTATATGTAAAATGAATCTAAACTATACCAATCTAACTATGATTCATGAATCAAAATCTGTATAGGTCGGAAAGGAGTTCAAGGAGCAAAGCCTGGAGCTGTTCTTGATTGGATACAAAGAGTGAAAATTGCTGTTCATGCAGCAAGAGGTCTTGAATATTTGCATGAGAAAGTTCAACCTTCAATAATTCATAGAGATTTTAGATCGAGTAATGTTCTTCTTTTTGAGGGTTACAAAGCTAAAGTTTCGGACTTTAATCTATCAAACCAATCACCTGATATGGCCGCACGACTTCATTCGACTCGCGTCTTAGGGACCTTTGGTTATCATGCACCTGAGTACGCGCGTAATTATAAGCTAACTAGCTTAAATGAGATTAATTATATAAGATTAAAAGATCACAACCTTTCATTTCATTCATTCTTGTGCGCGTGCAGATATGCCATGACCGGTAACCTTACGCAGAAAAGTGATGTTTACAGTTTTGGTGTCGTGCTTCTGGAGCTTCTTACTGGAAGGAAACCTGTGGATAATACATTGCCTAGAGGGCAACAAAGTTTGGTCACTTGGGTAAATTAACCTCTTACTAGATATATATATATATATATACAGCTAGCCAGCTTCACCTGCGGGATGGGCCACGGATTCGTTCGACAAATCTCCTGTGTCACCTGGAACTGGCGCAGTTTCAGGAATTGGAATCCCAGGACTGGAACCGGAACCGTGATTCCGAGTGTAGGGGATGGACGGTGCGAGTGTAGGGAACGGCCGTCCAGTCCCGCGACGTCCGCAACGTTTTTTTGGTGCGGTTCGCCAAAAACTCGCCCTATATATATATACACACACCCTTCCTGTGTGGACGTCCGTTGCGGATGGTTGTCCGAATGTGGACAATTTGCAATCGGACAATCCCTCATGAGGACCTCATCGTCCCCTAGAGCGGAACAACATTACCGAACCCATCGCGGTTCCTGCGGAACTGATGGATGAACACAATCGGGAATCGCGATGGATTCGGTAATGTCATCCGTCTTGAGGATCGGCATAAGGAACCCATCGCGGTTCGTCCGCAGCCATCCGTCTTGAGGGACCGCATGGGAAATGGATCCTATATATAGGAAACGATTCTGATGAGATATTAAATATGAGATAGTTTATGAGATATTTACAATCTCACGTTTGGTTAAAAATTCAGTTGTATTATATGTTTATTTTTTAATTAATTTTAGGTATAACATTGACCTCGAGGTTCCATTGGATCGATGGATGAGATTTAATTATCTCAAATTATCTCATATTTAATACATCATATGAATCTTCTCTTATATATATATATAAGAACGATTTTAGTGAGAACCGGATATGTGAGAATTCTGTGAGAATCAGATAACGACCGTTGAAATGTCTACATGGCCGGGGATTTTCACCCTAAATGATTTAAATAATAAACTATATAAATCATTATTAGATCTAGATATAAGGGTTAAGATGTAAAGTTCTCATATAGTTTTTATTTTTATGATTTTCATTAAAAGCTGGTCCTATATATGTAATCGATCTGTATCTAATTAATACATACCTATATTAACTAATCCAACAAATTTACAATGCAATGGTGCAGGCAACTCCTAGATTGACTGACGATAAGGTAAGCCAATGCGTCGATCCAAGACTCGACGGAGTATTCCCACTCAAAGGAGTTTGCAAGGTACATCTAACCCTAAAATGTATTTTCTAAAATATCGTCGTTGATAAGATATGAACGGATAAGATGTTATATCTAATTGTCTGGGAATGTTTGCGCAGCTCGCAGCTATTGCAGCATTATGTGTCCAATATGAATCTGAGTTCAGGCCAAACATGAGTATTGTCGTTAAAGCTCTGCAACCACTTCTAAAGTCGAGGACTTCAAGTACTTCGATATCTTCTGATCGTTCAGGAGGAGCTCCTACTACTCACAAATCCAATCATTGATGACCCAAAAACATGCATGTCTAATCATCACTTGATGTACTTAGGAAGGACCTATCTATATATAGGAAGCAAAACCTCCTTCCACTTTAAGATCAATCACATTGAGTTTTTTCAACTTGATCTTCAATTCAAGTCTAGCCCTAACTAATAATTAACTAACTAACTATTAATTAACCTCCTTTAATTTGCAATTCAGTTTTAATATCAACCGAAACCGACCCATATTAAATATCAAATGATTATTAATTATAAAAAAATATTATATTTAGAGAAAATAAAGATGTAGCACATATGGTAAAACATTTTATCAGCATGTGAGAGAGAGGTCATAGGTTTAATCATTTATGTTTTCAAATTAATTATTTTAACCTACAAGTTAATTTCGAACTCAGACTCGTGGGCTCGAGCTTGGAAAGTCTCTGACGAGCCGAGCCCGAGCTTTAGACCAGATCATACCTTAACGAACCGAGTCTGAGTTCGGCTCTATAAGTAGAAGCTCGGCTCGTTTGACACCTTAGTCGTGTCGTGTTCGTGTTCGTGTCGACACGGATTCAGTCGTGTTTGTGTTAAGTTTTTTTGACACGGATCGTGTCGTGTTCGACGAAAAAATTAATCGTGTCAGTCGTGTTCGTGTCGTGTCAACACGAATTGCTAGGCCTAATAATAAGTTGTCAAATACTTAATGACCTAACAAATATACGTACATAAATGAGGACTTGATTATAAAATTACAAAATATATATAGTTTGAATTAATTAGTACGTAATTACGTACTAAACCTTACCTTCATTACCTGCAAGCACCATGTACTTATCCTTCCTCTTCAGTTTGGTGCAGCTGAATCCAAGAGCATCGGCCAATGCTTTCTGCACTTTGTTTGCTATCATGTAATTGTCATCTCCCATTGACGTCTTTATCTTCTCCAGAAACTCCAATTCGTAAGTAGACGAGGGGTTCATCAGAAAGAAGAGAGGATCGAAAACCTTGAACCCACCGGCGGTGGTTCCGTAGAACATGCTGAAGTGCAGATTTACAGCAACAGGCACTACTTCGTCGGTAACTTCGGTGAACAAAGGGCTGAATCTAAGCAGGAAAGGCTCTCGGCATGTGGTGCCTTCAGGACAAACCACAAGCGGTCCACTTTTCAGTTGCATTTGCATTCTCCTTCTGTCCTCTTCTCTATCATTCCTCGTCATTCTCACCGTCTTTATCGGCGATAGGATCTCCGACACGCGGCTCATACTGTAAGTCACTGCCCTAACTTGCTTGCGAAGTGCAACCGACACGTAGATTGGGTCCATAAGTGTCCGGTGGTTGATGACGAAGAGATGGTTCTTTTTACCTGACGCCGTCAAGGAATCTGTACTTGTTTTGGTGTTGTTGATGACCGTCAAATTGAGACCCAACATTATTAAGATGGGGACGGATAAATTGTAAGGGAGTGCGACGAAGACGAGTCCTCTCAAGAGCGCAAGGGCGAGCCCAAATGGAAACCAGATGAACATGGTTAGGGTGGCCATTGGCGTCGGCAAGAACGCAATCCTACCATCGTGGAATATGAATGGGTTCGGACAACTTTCCTTGGAGAAACCACACCAGCTTTTCTTCTCCGATTCCTCCACCGTCATCATTTTCTGCAAGTCGTTCCAACTTCTAAGTAATTCAGAATTTAATATAAAGGTGTTCTTGCAAAATATCAATAGTAAAGTAAACAAATAAAAAAGTCAAATCTGTCATAATGATCGATTTAAGGGTATTTAGTTTGACGTTATCATCAAGGAGTAATAACACGACCATGACGGCCGACCTGTCGTATTAAGATTGCCGTCAACGAATTAAATTTCTCATTAATTATACCAGTAAGCGTGTACGTAAGTACGATTTAGTCACTCACATTGATTTTGCAGAGCGAGAATAAGTGATGATCGGCTTTACAGCGACTCCCGGAGTTTATTCCGGTGAAACCAACAACACAATCGGAAGATATACTATTAAGCTCATTCATAACGATTGATTCACGTTTGCTCTCTTCCATGATTCCGGTGTAAAACCCGGCGAAAACATTCATCTCCCTCCCAACAGCTACGTCGACGTCTAAGTATTCCTTCAACAACGGTTCCACCATGACATGAGGCATTTGGCTGACGCCAATCCTTCTCTTCCATGACCCTTTCCGGACCACGATTTCCGCTCCTTCCATCCCCATGCTTTCGAGAAAATGCTTCGGCAAGATCACCCTCCCAACTCTAAAACAATCTTTTCTCAGTCCGCAGAAGCTCACGAAAGCCATAACTTTGATTCCTATATCCTCCCCATCTTCTTGGCCGAGTAACCAGATGACTGGGTACAGAAGTAGGAGGAGAAGAGCCCTGAGAAAGCTCCCCCCTTCCAGTGCCACCAACATGAAAAATGGAAATGTGGAAGACGATTTCAGCAGACTGTTTTCGAAATTAAAGACAAGGATGGATTCTTCTGAATTGGCGCCCATATCAGTGATATCAGTTAGTTAGTTAGTTCGTTCTCTAGCTAGCTAGCTGCCTGCTTGCCTGCTATCTTCTTCATAAGACATATATATATATATAGAGAGTCAACTTCTAATGAGAATTATAAAAATAAGAACTATATGAGAACGTAGCATCTTTAACCCTTACATCTAGATCTAATTGTGATTTATATTGTTTATTATTTAAATCATTTAGGGGTGAAGATCTTCATATAGACATTTCAATGGTCGTGATCTGGTTCTTACAGAGTTTTCACTAAAATTGTTCTCTCTCTATATAAAACTAGGCAGATTACATATCAAAAATAAGATATTTATGAAATTTTTAATCTTGATATTGGTCTGATCTCGAGATGTAATTTACAAAAGACAAAAAATTCATAATAATAGTAAAATCGTATGATAAATGATATCTCATTAGAATCGTTTCTTTTATATATATATATATATGAATAAAATTAATATAGAGTTTTTGTGGGGTAACTCCAAGCCTTTAACGTTAATTAATATTTCTTTGACCAAGTTACAAAACAAAAATATCTTGTAATCACTTTAATATTTAGTCTTAATGATGTTTGACCTAATCAGATAGATAGTTCAGTTCAGTTTAAAAGTTTAAAAAATAACATTTCAAGTTTACATGAATCTTTTTTTACAAAGTAAATTTTTTTACCTTCTGTTAAGAGTGAGAACGGGACGTGGCAGATATTCTACTATGTTTTTCATTTTTTGCCCCGTTGTCTGGTGCTCCGTTGAGAGAACGGTTATCAAACGAATACATGAATATATAACGGTTATCAAACGAGATTAAAATCTTAGTTAATGTGATCAATTAAATTAATCTTATTTTATAAATGATTGAAGTTACTGTGGGCTCGCGCTAAGGTGTCCATACACATAACTCTTTAATATTGCTTTCGCTAATAATCGACCCCCTCCTCTGTTGTACCAGAGAGGTATTTATAACACATTTCCCTGAGCCTTATGAGCCCAATAGTCATATTCGATCCATGTTCCGTCTGGACAGACCTGGTACCAACAATAAACAATATTTGATCTGATCTGGAAATCAGAATAGATCATTTCTACACAACCCTTCATCGGTGTGTCGGTGCACTTATCATTCCGTCGACAGATTTCCTATCTTCTTCGCGTGTGTAATTAATCAATATCATTGTGGGGATATTTAATTAATTTTGTTCTGTTAATCGGAGACCGGAATTAATTTAGATGCAAAAATTCGTTGATTTCATTGAAGTAACGTGGTCAAAGAAAGGTTTCAAGTGACAGTGGGTGAGAAAGAGGGGTCCAATATTTCCAATCGATAAGGGACAGCATTTGAAGACTAAACCTTTGAGTTCCGATCAGTCACGACGGAACCTTGTTCTGGAGACTGTCGGCGACGATAGAAGCTGATGAAGATCCGATTTCGTGGGATGTGGATACACTGTTTTGGGAATCGGATTCGGATTGCTTTGGGAAACGGATAAGGATACTTGGATTTTATTATTTCGGACATTATTTGAGTTCGTTGCAGGACTTGATATAATTGGTTTGGACCTAATTATTAATTTTATCATTCTCACTGTTGTGAATTGCTGAGATGGGCTAGAGCCTAAATGTTGACATTTTTTATGAAGTAGATTGAAGAACCACTTGATTTGATGGTTGAAAGTAGGCTTTGTGTATCAATCTTCTCTGATACCAGCATATCTTAGTCGAATCCATGTAATATTTGGATAGGAAAATTCGATTTGTGATAACATTCAAGTTTAAACAATATTAATTATATTTTAAATTTTTAAATTTCAAGTATTTTTCGCTCTAAATTAAGATTTTGTGAAAAAAATTCATGTTATATAGTTAGGGAACTTAATCGTACTTTTATTATACTAATACCCTTAAAGCAATTATGACGATGTAATATAAACCAATTCCACAATTAGTAAGTCATCGAGTTTATGTGGTTCATAAATCTCCGTCTAGAGTGTCAAATAAAACCCGACTCGACGGGTTCGACTCGTTAAGCTCGGTGAGCTCGGTGAGCTCCGTAAGAAGTATAAAAAAGTAAAAAAATATTATATTTAAAAAGAATAGCGGTGTAGTATGCGACTCGGTAAGAAGTAAAACGTTTGTTAGACATGCGAGAGGTCACGAGTTCGATACTCCAAGTCTTCATGTCTTCAAATAATTATTTCTTTTAATTCAAGTCCAGACTCGCGAGCCCGAGCCCAGATGATACCTTAACGAGGCGAACTCAACCCCGACTCTATAAGGAAAAGCTCGGCTCGTTTGACACCCTATCTCCGTCCCCGTACCCGGTGCGGTGCCCACCTCGTCCCTGTCCTCAGTTGAAATCCCTAGCTATTTCCCGGTACGATGATTGAAATCCTTGCGGCGAACAATGCTCGTACCCGAGTAAATTGTATTGAAACCTTATATAATATTTTATATAGTATAATTTATATAAATAATCTTATATAATATATTAAATACATAAGTTTATATTTAAATATATTTATAAAAAAATTATATTTAACCCTCATAAGTTTATATCTAAAATATATCTATAAAAAAATTATATTTAACCCCCCCCATAAGTTTATATTTAAAATATATCAATAAAAAATTATATTTAAACTCTTAAATTTTTAATTTTTAATATTTCCTAAATTTTTAAGTTTTAAACCCAAAATACAAAATGTTAAATCTTTAAATTTATTTCTCTTTTAAATCTCTAAACCCTAAATCACACTCTCAATAAATCGATTTTAATTCAGTATTTTAATACATTAGTAATAAAATAAAAATAAAAAATTTGGCCGGGTACCCACCCCGTACTCGCTCACCAACCACCCCTAGTCATTATCATTATCAATAATAATAATAATCTATGAAATGAAATAAAATAAAATAAAATAAAACTGTTGATATTTTTGACTCAAAGAAAACTCGTTAAGTTGTAGATAAATTTAAAATTTAGAAAATGACAAATATATTTTTCAATGTATTTGGAAATATAAAAATCCATCTCTAAAGTCTAAATGTCAAAGTTCGTATTTCATATAAATAATTTTATACAATAGTATTCATTTACGTCGTACAGTAAGAATGTTCTATATGTCAAATTGATTTTGTCTATTAGATTAGTTTTGCAATACATTATTTAACGTTGTACATGTGTTAGTGTATTATACAATACATTATTTTAACCATTGGAATAATTATTAATAATTACAATTTAATAACGCATGTATTCGTAATGTCACAAATTTTTTTTTTTGACAAAATCAAATTAATGGTTTGTTGACATTTACTGGCCAGACCCATTCAGCATAAATTTAGTCGTTTTATCTACACACACCAAATTAATCACTTTATTTATTTTGCTAATTTTAACAGTTGCCTCACGTATTTTATCTTGTTTACAGCCAATTCATATTGGGGGCAATTTCCTTTGTCAGATAAATCTTAAAATTTCATTCATTTATTGATTGATTTCGATGTTCTTTTTCATTGATTTGATCTGAATTTTTAAGGAAAATGAGTCACTATGGTGTTGCAATTATCAGTACAATCGTTGGGTTGGGAATCGGAATCCTTCTAGCAACCTGTGTATTCTTCTATACCAGAATCTGCAGAAAACGTCCACACTTCCCACTGCAATCAAACCGACCACCAACCCAGACACCGATCGATTCTTCTTCCGGTTCCTTTTCCGATGCAAGTACGGTTAGTTCCGTTATTCAAGAGATACCACGGCCTCAGGAACACAGATCGTGGTTCACCAGAGGGAATCGCTGTGCAGATAATAAATCTAAACAAGGGATTCCGATATTCCCTTACAAGTACGTAAATAATCAGAATTCAATCACGGTACAAGTATAGTGTTATTGGGTGTAATTAAAACTGCTATCTTCAATCTTGATATATTTTAGGGACATAGAAAAAGCTACCGTTAATTTCACCACGATTTTGGGACAAGGATCTTTCGGTCCTGTCTATAAAGCCACCATGCCCGGCGGTGAGGTTGCTGCCGTCAAAGTCCTTGCTTCAGATTCCACCCAAGGAGAGAGAGAATTCCAGACGGAGGTAGATCTTCTCAGTCGACTCCATCATCGGAATCTTGTCAACTTGGTCGGATATTGCGTGGATAAAGGTCACCGGATGCTCATCTACCAATTCATGTCAAATGGGAGTTTGGAAAGTCATCTGTACTGTGGTAATAATTACTACCTATATCTTCAAATACGACCGGTAAACTAGACTGATTTTAACGAACGTTTGGTGACTGAAATAGATGATCTTGAAGATTCCAAAATACTCAGTTGGGAGCAACGGATAGAAATAATCTTAGATGTCTGCCATGGAATAGAATATCTGCACGAAGGAGCAGTTCCAGCAGTCATGCATAGAGATCTCAAACCTGCCAATATACTCTTGGATGAATCCATGAGGGCCAAGGTACAAAAATCCCATATAATTTCATTCATTTTGCGTTTATTTTATATTTTCAGGGCTAAATATGCAAATTTTCCATAGGTTGCTGATTTCGGATTGTCCAAGGAACAAGTCCGTCCTCGTAGGCATAAATCAGGGCTCAAAGGGACATATGGATATATGGATCCCAATTACATTTCATCGAACAGGTTCACAACTAAAAGTGACATCTACAGTCTTGGGTTGATAATATTTGAACTCATCTGCGCTATCAATCCACAACAAGGTCTTCAAAACTACATCGATCTTGTAAGTTAATCATGTTTTACAACAATTTTAATAGTTACTGATCAGTTGAATTATTTTTTTATATGTGTGTGCAGTGTTCAATGAGTGAGGATGAGAATGAGAATGCAGATTGGGAAGACATAGTTGACAAGAAGCTTGAAGGAAAGTGTGATCCATATGAGTTGAGAATTCTGGGCGATGTTGCTTTAAAATGTTTACATAAAACTTCGAAAAAGCGACCGTCTGTAGGGGAAATCATTCTAACCATTTCCAAAATCAAACAAAGACAGTTGGCTAAGAAAGGAATCCCACAAATCCTTCAAAGAATAGAAACTCAACAAAAACAGCTTCAAACCAAAACTATGAAAAAAATTCATGTAAATGTTCCTGTAGAATAATCATCAGATGAAATTGTAAAGGATAATATTTAAAGGATAATAAGAAAATAATCCCATAAGGGTCAAGATGCAAATAACCCAATAAGGGTTAATACGTAAATAGTCATAAGAATAGTACTATAAATACAAGGTCTGTAATAGTTACAATCATCATATCATAAGCTTATTGAGATTGCTTCTTCTCCAATCAGCCTCTCTGTCTTTCTATTCCTTCTCAGACCAGCTCTCAATTCTCAACCTCTGCTTCCCGATTATACCCAATGTGCAGAGAACCAAGTTACAAAGTGTGTCTACTCAGAATATCTTCCTCGGATATTCATCAATGCACAAAGGATATAAGTGCAAAGATCTAATCACAGGTACAATCGTGAAAATACATTTCCTCTTCAACAAACAACCCAACAAGATAATCTGACAGTACCACACTTCCGGCAATTACACCCAGCTCTACTACCTATACCCACACGACTCAGTACAACTGGGGCAGATAACCAACTGCAAACAAAAGACCACGCACGATCCTCATCGATTCAAGCATAAGATTGTGCACAATCTACATTGATTCAAACATAATCAACAGGACACTCCGACGACTGCCCAACAGGAGGTGATAATTTATAATATCGTCTGGAATGCAGCACGTCCAACACAGACACTAACACTGACCATCAAACTGCAACAATCACCGATCAACCGGACATCAACAATCGAAGAAGATCGAGCAGAATGTGCAGACCATCGGTATGGTTAAAAGATTACAGCACAACTGTTGGTACCAGGGTCCGTCAAGTCAGACCCTGGACCAGACAGACCTGTTAACGTACAAGTCCTCGTCAAGCGTCGAGGCAGACCTGTTAACGTACAAGTCCTCGTCAAGCGTCGAGGCATCACGCGCGAATAGGGCCTTGTACTCGGCTTCTTCCTAAAGAAACGGCTGCAGCAGATTGAAGCCTTTCAGAAGCACCCCGCCAGCTGGGGACACAGAGATGGAGGGATCAGGGGAGACAAGGTCCAAGCGGTATTTCCCCGAAACAAAAGTAGAGTCCAGGGTCACGCCGAACCCCTGACGGTCCAACAACCCTCCCTCCAGAGAGTACTGGGGCCCAGCAAGTCCATGCCCATAAGCTTCCCCGACCTCAATCTTCCGATGAAACTCGGAGAGGGGGACGGGCCCTTGCGAAGCCATGGCGGCACAGCGGGCCGAGCGGGCATTCTCCAGAGGAAGACTGTCCATGTTGTCATCCCCGGAGCTCTCGTTGGTGTTCCTCAGGGAGACGGAGGGGGTGTCCACAACGACCATGGAAGTCGTCTTCCGTTTCTGTCTTTTCCGGGAAGGCGAGGAGTGCTCCACGTTATAGCTAGCAACGTACGTCATCGGACCGGAGGTGATCTTCTATGGTCCAACCATGTCCAAGGCGAGCAGGCTTCACAGGGCGGCACTCAGATATCCGTATGAGAAGTTCGTGCGCCTCTTGTTCGGCTGCAGTCAAGCGCGTGGAGGCAATGCCAGTAAAGCCTTTTAGATGACCCAGCGGAGGCCAGCTCTCGGGAGGGTTCTCAAGAGGCCCCAGACAAGACAACTTCACGAAGAAGAAGTGGTCACGCCAACTGTGAGCACGATCGGGCAGCACCTCGAAGAGAGCCTTCCGGGGGGTTCCGTGAGATGCTATCAAGACGCGGTTCCGGTCACTCGGCATCAGGTACACATGAAACCAGTTGAAGAATAAGGGCAAGGTGGGCTCATGTCCGCAAGCACTGCAAAGAGAGGAGAATAAACGTACGCGCTCAATGGCACCCAGCGGAAGCTGCAAAAGTGACACCCGACAGTGATTGCACAGGTTCTGGAGGAACGGAGGAAGCATCAAAGTCAGGCCAAGGTCGGCATAAGAAATGTAGACCGTGACGTGCCCGGGAGGAGGATGGGAAGCGACAAGGTTCCCGGCCATCTGGTACTTCGCAGGATCCTTGTACTTATAGATGCTTTTCAAAGCCTCAAGACAGCTAGAGGCAGAAGCTCTCGACAGCGGATTCTTGAAATCATTCTTGGAATCAGGAGGGGGGATGGAGGCCTGGTGGATCAGATTGGCCACCGAGAGATCAGGAGAGACTTGGGTGGAGGTCATTGCAACCCTGCAAGAAGATCGTCAAGTTCAAGTAGAGCGGAAAAGAGGGAAGGTAAAAAAGGAAAGTAACTGAAGTAAAAAAGGACAGTAAATATTTATAAGGGGGGCACAGAAGACGAAGAGTCGCGAGTACCCGGCCTCGTCGAAAGGAGGGGGCCCAACGGAGCCGGAAGCTCAGGAGAGAAGGTAACAAGCCGCGGGGCCGAAAAATGGGAGCCGAATCCCACCGGGGCGAAAGCCGAGGCGGGGAGCCGGAATGACCAGCAGAGGGTCGAGGAACCGGAGGAGTGTCACCCGGGGGTCCGGAAATCAGAGGGGCGTCGCCCGGGGGCCCGGGGAAGGGTGTAGGCAGATGAGCGAAGCTCGAGCAGAGCGCGGGCCAGATCGATGGTAGGCGGTGAGGGTAAATCAACAGCGCGAACTGAGGCATGAAAGGAAAAAAAGACGTTCAAAATTCAAAAAAGAAGGCAAAATACTTCAGAATGGTATTAAAATGATAAATTTCTATTACAATACAGCAAAAGCCACATGGCGCCCTAAGCTACAAAACATGGGGAGAAAGGTAAATGAACTTTAAAGAAAAGGGGAAGCGACGCCGGAAAGCACGTCGGGGGAACCACACGACCACCCTCCAAGGAATGCTAAAAGCAACACAAGGAAGAGGGAGGAGGTCTCCCCAAACGGCGCACCTGCAGGGCCAAACAGAATGACCCATAGTGACAGGGCAGAAGCAGCCCTCGAACCCGACGCGAGCGGAGGCCCAGCGACCCGACTTCGGCGGCCCCGACAGAAAGTGCCGCAAGTCAGTAGCGGGGAGAGACGTGGACCCACGTGAGCCGCGACAACCGCGAGAGCGCCGGCGACGACCCCCACCAGCAACAGGGGCAGCGGAAGCCGGACCACGCAAGGAGCAGCAGAAGTTGGACGTGGCAGCGGCAGCAGCAGCAAAGGAAGCTGGGGTCCCAGAAGAAGGAGGAGCGTCGGCCTGGCGAAGTTGCGCGAGGCGGCGATGGATGTCGATCAAAACCGAGTTACAGAAGCTTGGTCGGAGCATTACAATACATAAACATCACACGGCCAGACATTTCCTTTGTCGTTAATCAGGTCTGCAAATTTATGCAGGTACCCACTTCAACACATTGGCAAGAGGCCAAACGCATACTCCGGTACATCAGGGGAACAACTAATCTTGGACTCCGCTTCATCAAATCAACATCAACAAATCTAAACATTTTAGTATATTCAGATTGAGCGGGAGACCCGGATGACCGCCGATCCACAACAGGGTCATGTCTGTATCTAGGACCCAATCCAGTCGCCTGGATGTCCAAAAAGCAACCCACCGTTTCACGATCGAGCGCTGAAGCGGAGTATAGAGCGATCTCCCACGTAGCAGCCGAACTAAAATGGTTTTGTTCTCTCTTATGAGAATTCGGAATATATTTGAAAAATACTCCGGTCATCCATACAGACAGCCGATCGGCGATCTTCATGGCCACAAACCCGGTTATTCAGGTAAAAACAAGACATATAGAAATTGACTATCACTTCATTCGCAAATTCGTCATTCAAGGCGACATTAGACTCAACTTCGTGAGATCTGACGACCAGACGACCGACATGTTCACAAAGGCATTACCAACGGCACTGTTTCACCGACACCGGCAACGTCTCCGACTCACCGGTGTCGAAGGGGGGTGTAAAGGACAATACCAGTCAGTTAAAGGAAAATAATAAGAAAATAACCCCATAAGGGTCAAGATGCAAATAACCCCATAAGAGTTAATACGTAAATAGTCATAAGAATAGTATTATAAATACAAGGTCTGTAATAGTTACAATCATCAAATCATAAGCTTATTGAGATTGCTTCTTCTCCTATCAGCCTCTGTCTTTCTATTCTCTCTCAGACCAGTTCTCAATTCTCAACCTCAACAGAAATCATGAATGATTAAGAAACATATCATTGAATTGAAGAATTTCCCATTTATGTGTATGTAAAATCTGTTTAACTCTCGATCTATACAGAAGCAACTCTAATCTTGGAATGATATCAGAGTGAAGATGATGATGATGATGAAGAAGGAGGCCAAGGTTCGAGTTTTATATGCATACATTCCTGAGGATTGGAATAGAAGTAGTCCTCATCCTTGGGCCTGTCTGCAATCACACTTCTTGTTCTTGGCGCGCCCATTCGATCAGCATGAATCCTCTTCACTGAATCTGAAAACAATTCCCAGCTTAACAATCCTTTGTTATATCGATCT
This sequence comes from Zostera marina, assembly GCA_001185155.1. Classification (NCBI taxonomy): domain Eukaryota; kingdom Viridiplantae; phylum Streptophyta; class Magnoliopsida; order Alismatales; family Zosteraceae; genus Zostera; species Zostera marina. The sequence continues at coordinate 428,513 of LFYR01002156.1, forward strand.
ATCAGTTCAACTACAAGCTTGCGATCCAAAAATATCGTCTTTCGATTACCCAAGATTCTGAACAAGGGAAGAAAAAGAAAAGAACCAATTTCAGTGGTAGATGATTAACAACAATAGATTGACAGATCGAGATAAAAAATAAAAAATAAATCTTAACCTCCGATGACCTTCAACGACTTTGGCCATGTTTCCGTCGTAGGTGGGTAGAAAGATATCACTGTCAAGAGAAACCAAATAATCCAGAGCCGCCATTTGTGATGAATGATTTTGAAAATCTCTAACATCCGACGTTTTCAGTAGTGTTTCTTTCGTCATCTGCAAGTAAAATGTAGATAATTCATCAGAAATCGATCATCATGCATGCAGTTCAACTGATTAATACACACCACTTTGGGATAAACTGAAGTAAGACTGGCCATTCTTCTTTTTCCACCGTATATCTCCCCCGCTGCTATGTAAATATTAGTTTTTCGATCAACATCCAACGCCATCAAAAAAAGCGTGATTTCCTCCGGTGTCATTGGACACAGACCATCTTTCCGTTTAGATTCTGAATCTATGACTTTCTCCTTCCACCAAGGATAGCCATATCTGAAGAAGAAGGGAAAGAAAAACTTAGATCTTCACAAATGTTAGAATCCATCCAACATGAAATTCATGTCCTACTTGCCTCATCTCAGTGAGTTGGTGTTCCTCATCGGAGGTGCAACCATGCGTGCACCCTGAGAATGCTAGCATGTCCATTTCGTATCGCAGATGAAGAACTAGAAATGGGCCACTTTGGCGGAGAAGTTGGATCATTCTATGCCCCAACTGTTCAATTTGAGAAGTGAATCTTAGAGCATGGTAATTCACACGGCAGCGTAGTTGCTGAATCTCCAAAGGAAGTCCGTTGTTGGCCAGCCTTGCATCGGTTCGGTTCAGATGAACGATTTTGTACTTTTTTATCAATGGAAGAATCTGATCTCAATTGAAAACCCAAGAACTAATTAGCTGTTCTGACATTTAATGTGAATCTATTTCTATCTATCTATATATATATATTATATTTACCTGATTTTCATAGTAGGAGAATTGAGACCAACTTATGGGTGACAATGAATAAATATTTCCTTGCTCTGCTCTGATCTTCAATCTTGGAGGCAATTCTTTCAGTATTCGAACTTGATCTCGCAAAGATGTGATGAAATGGTCCACATCGAAAATGTCTTGGAAATCACTGGAATTGATTGTTCCCGAAATCAAATTCAATCAGCTTCAATCAGGAATTCAGAAGAAGGAAAGAAAAAAACGCAGTACCTTGTATCTGCCCAGAAAGAGGTTTTATCCAGAGTTGGAACAATGAGCGTCACATTCAAGAATCGAGCAATGGTCACCATGTCACAAATCTATGAAGATAAAAAAAAAACAGTGAGAATGGTGGGAGCCAGAAAGCATTCAACTTGGGGGAAAACAGAAGATTGAATTGGTGGAATTCTGACCGCAGAACGCATCTGGTTAAGCCCTCCATTGCAAGATACCATCAGATAGCCATTGTTTCTGTAGATTCCTAGAACATAGAAAATTGCATCAATTAATCGAGTAGTCAAAGAATCGATTAATTGCACTCACTCTTCGGCGGAAGTCGTGGAGCGACGGTCTTCGAGGTTAGGGAAGGACCCCACATCTGGCCGGAAGTAGACAACTGAAGTATACATGTCCAGAGGAAGATGACGGTGGTGGTTCGTACCATCCACACCTTCAACTTCGATCTTGATACGGTGGTTATCGACAACGAGTTCTTCAACTTTTGGGCCTTGTGTATTACCACTCCATGTGCTGATTTCGTTCCTGAATATCTCTCTACTCGGCAAATTACCCCTCCATTTCCATTCCCACCGGAAACTGAATCGATGCTTCCCCCAATGCTCGTCACCATCTCAATTCAATCCTCGGATATGGATACGAAACTAAGAGCTGATCGGAAAAGGTGTTGTCGTCGAGAAATTTAACAGGAAAGAAGATGAATTCCAATCAGTGCATAGAAAAAAACATATTTTCTTAATTTCTAACCCAAAAGTCCAACAATGACACTACAGAAACGAGAATTTGTAGATAAACAAAATCTTACGTTTTGAATTTTTGCTTTGGGATTGAGATATATATAATATAACAAAGAAAATATCAAATAAGACTTTCTGATTTAACAATAACAATGAGTCACCAAATATAATATAGAGCTCAGGTGGGTCGTATTTTGTATGTTGATTGATATTTAATCTAATAGTTAAAATAGTGTAATCTGCAAAAGACACTAACACATATACGATATAAAATAATGTATTACAAAAGACATTAATACATACACGATGCAAAATAATGTATACAAAAAACACTAACATATATACGACGAAAAATCGATTTAATGAACAAGATTAATTGCTTATATAATATATAGTTTCTTTTAGTACTTTATTTTTATTTGAGCGACACTTATTATATTTTCTTCTTCTAATTTCTAGAAGATTTTCCAAAAATTCAAAGTCAAAAAATTGAAGTTGGAAGTCACTAGTCAGAATCAAAATAAATATTTTAAATAAATATCTTTTCTAGAGTTTATTTTAAGTGAGATAATAATTTGTGAGATATCATAAGATAATCAAATTCAGACTTTAAATTTTTTTACATTAGATAAAAAAATCATTTTAACATCCAGTCATTTTACTAGTGTTTGCGACAACAAAAATCGTTGTCTAGTAAAATGAATATCAGAAGTCCCAAACACTAGTATATAACAAAAATAGTTGTGGCAATGGGCCCCTTTGAACCTGATCCAGGCACGTTCAAAGGTTACCAGCAACACAAATCATAATAAAAATAAAAACAACTCATACACTTTTTAAAAAAACTCATCTGTATGGCATCAGGTTTTCATATATACACCATTCTCTTTCATCTCGATTTCAGAAACGCCCGCTATGTGTTTGTGTCCACCCGAGGGTCCGACACTCTCACACGACCATAATCCATTGAAAACATTCTTCTTTTTCAAAAGAAGACAATGATCGAAATCATCAGCAATTAACTGAATCGATTAATCAACTCGCCCGCCCCAAAAGAGTCCCGTTCATAAGAAATGAACCCCCACCAGACTCCATTACTCAGGTATCTCATCATACATTCATACCTAATTTGAGATCTGGATCCATTACTAGTGAGGTTATTTTAGGTAGGGTATCTTAAATTGTGATGGTGACCCACTAATTTGTGACGGTGGACCATTAGTCATTAGAATTAGGTCTATTTAAGAGGGTTATTCAGGATATGGAATTTTAAATTTATTAGACACTCCACCCCACCCCCACGTCGTTACCAGTGACTCAGTGAGTAGTCAATTACCAATTTACCATCATTGGCTGTTGATTTTGAAATATAATTAATGGACGGTGGGGACCACTGGACCACGAAATTTAAGAGCGGTGATTTCTGCGAATCATTCATTAAAAGCCCAATGTGGTTAGTTCTGAGACATACAACTTAATATTATGAAAATGGTCCCTAAATGAATTGACTTTGATCTACCGGACTTTTTAAATTTAGTTTGTCGTTGCCAAAATTAAGATTCATTTCTAAAATAATAATCAATAAACGGGCAATTTAAAGAAGAAAATAGTTCATTAATCAATAAACGAACAATTTAATAATCAATATTATTTAAAGATAAACATAATTAATTAATAATATTATATTTTCGTGTTATCTTGTCATATAATCGTGTCATGTTAAAATCGTATTGTATATTATTATCATCGGATTATGATAGACAAATATTCCTGGCTCCACCCCTGACTGGATAGTAAGATCCAACATCATGTTACTGTCTTTGGCTGGAAATTTAGAACCGGAAGCTAATGTGCATGTCGGTATCAGTAACATGAAGACTTAAATAAAAAAGACAAATATTTGGCTACCGACCTACCGTGTTGCTGTTGCCGATGGTGGTCATGTACACGTAACGAACTTGAACCATTATCTATTTAATGTTTGTTCGTTTATGGTTAGTATCGTCTGAAATAAATATAAGATATTTGATTTCCTTTATTATTATTTTTATCTAATCATTGATATTAAAATAGAGCTAATTAATTTCAAGTATTTCCAAGTTTCCATGTGTTAAAATATAACGAGATTTTTTTGAACATTAGATCTTAATCCGTTGTCTGACAATCTATTATTCATTAATAACTAAACTTTGTACAACGACGTGTTGTATGTTATATTTTTCATAATAATTGTACTCATTATTATACTCGAATTGCACTATTGAAATAAACGTTTATGATTTGCTTGACGTAGGCAATAATTTAAATAAAATCTTACCTTTTTCATTTCCCATATGGCAATATGTGATGTCTTATTTTTGTCGTACACATGATGATTCAGAGATCGAAATTTAAAGTAGATATGTCAAAACTCGATCTTTTAGAGTTTTCATGATTTGGTAACATATTAACTATTATGACAAAAAGATTCATACTATCATCTTTAAATAATTGTAAGGTTCAAAATTCGAATATATGTATTTTAATTTCTATTTACTTATGTATTAAATATAAAAAGAATATAATACTGCATCACTAACAAGGTTTAGACATGGTACCTAAGAATATATAAATTAATTCAGAGTGGTTCTAATGTTCCATCATCTATTATGTAACATCGATTAAGCCATTAATGTTTGTTAAAGTTAGAATTATCGTCTTTAATGATCGCAAGTGATGCTCTTACTAAACACACTTACTACAAACCCTATTTATTTCTCACAGTGATTAGAATATTTAAACAACTGTGAAAGGAATATGTGAATAATTACACTACAAGAAAAAATATCTTGTATGATAGACTTTTCGTGACGCAATTTCGATCCTAAGAAAAAATCCATGATCATTTTTTTTGTATTGTTAAAATTTTCATAAAATATTTATTATTTGAGTAAAAAATATAAATAAAGAATGATTATTGACTAAATATTAAATAATATAATATATCAACAGTTATATCGTGATAAGTTAAATGAAAATTATGTAGATAACGAAACTTAAATCTTAGATTCACATCTAAGACAGATAAATATTTTTTTTTGGATAACAGATATGGTATCTTTCTACAAGTAGAAATACCTCCTACATCTTTTTATACAAGAGCCACATATATAGTATATCACCAATTCATATCAGTTATATCGTCATTTAAATTAAATAAAAATTATGTAAATAATGAAACTAAAATCTTTAACAACTTTAATAGTTATTTATGTACATAATCTGTCTGTGTAACAACTGATGATATATGGCTGAAATGAGCCTACACAATCGATGGAATTAGGGTTCAATTTCAATCTCACTCTCTTTCTCTCTCACCTTAATGTATGCCAGGAATGGGCCGATAGTGAACCTTGGGATGTTTTTGGGCCGCTCTGTCGGATCGAGGTTTGACCGGTGGTGTAGATTTGAAGATGTTCAGTCAGATGGGCACCTGGTCCGGTGATGTTCTTGCTAGCTGGACTACTACATTGGGCCGAGGGTGTCATCGTCAACTAGTTACTGTAAAATTTAGACTTAAAGAGGGAGGAGGGTTCCTGTGGGAATAATAAAAAAATAGATGAATTGAAGTACGGCAGTCCAATCCACTAGTGTGAGAGAATGTGCCATATATGCATGCGAAGAATAAATTTGAAGTTGCACCCCGTTCATGGCAGAATGCCCTAAAAACAAAAGAGAAGAAACAAAAAAAATGGCTCCATTCACATGGCCGGCCGGAGGAGACTGATCGAGAGTGACCGGGGGAGGAGACCTAGACGGCTAGACCTAGCTAACGTAGGTAAAAAAAGGACTGAAACAGCAAATAAACTCCCATCTGTTCTTCCATGCACACAAGGAAGCAGACAGGCACGGAACACCTGTAATCTGTATCTTTCATTCTAAGCAATGAAGAATCTCGGCTCTTTCTTATCCCTAAATTAAATAAACACGACCTCTATTTGATTAAAATTGTCATGCATTCTAATTAAATTTGTCGAAAGATGTTGGAATCGAGGAGACCTTGGAACAAAAAACCACATTTAGCTTTGACTTGTTTAAGCTATAGACTGTCAGAACTGATCAGATGGTGTTTTCTAGCTACTTAAAACACCTCTCGATCGCTGGTTTTCGATCAATCATCTTGCTCCCTGCTCTCTCTCTCTCTCTCTCTAGTTATGGTCATTGCTACAAACCTCACAAGACTCATGATATTGTATTATCTCTTCTTGTCTTCTCTTTCAGAAACTACCGGTGGTACGTCGTTAATTAGTTTCTCTTCTTTGATTTACTTCTTGTTCTTATCATTGTTTTACAGCAATTGAGAAAGCTCCAATGCATCCACAAGACTGTACCAACAAGGAGAATATGCAGAATCTCTGGGGAAGTCATGGAAGCAGGTTGATGGGAGGAAAGAGATCAGATGCAGAATCTCTGTCGGATGTTATTGTTGTGGAAGTGAAAGAAGAGACAAAGAAGAAATTGAAGGTAAAAAAACATTCGACCACTGCAAATTGTCGGTACCACAGGAAAGGAATGTTGAATGTAGAGTGTGAACTGAGAGATGTTGTTCCTTCCATTCATTATAATTTACCGCCATTCACTTCCGACTACCGTGATCCTAGAACTCACCCTCCAAAGAACAATTAGATATCTATATATAAATATTAGTTAGGGTTTTGTAGTTATATAAATAGGAAATAATTCTGCCATGATATCATATGAAATCTCTCATCATTTCATTTGCAATCCAATTGTTAATGATTATTCGTTATATATATACATCTCCAATCCACAAGATCAAGAAAATGGGAAGAACCAACAAATTAAAAATAGCTAGGAATGGAAAAAGAAAAAAATATTTTACCTAATTGACAATCCTATAAAATCTTACACGGTCAGCACTCGGAGGAGATGGAGATGAAGAAGCTGATGGTGTTTCTCCGGTATGCTACAATTGTCTTCTTTGAATTCTCGCTTTGAAAAATCCAAAAAATTCCAGTTTCCAAAGTCCTTTTTTTCCGGATTCCTCGGAGAACCAGATTATAGGGTATGTAGAACAAAAATGGAACTTATGTAGGACTAAATGGCTAGGTAAACTACAATTGGAATTTGGGATATTAGATTTTTTTTCCATTATACATACTGTTACTGTATAGTGTATTTAAACGAAAATGACACACTGATAAAAATTAATTTAAAAAGACTGATTATAAAATTATAAATTCAAGAGCCTTATTTTTTTTCTTGTACAACATTTTCAACTTGAATATCATAGATTCATAGTTGAGAATTTGAGATTTGGATTTTTGAAGTTGGCTATATAATTCATAGCATGTAAGTTTTTCAAATGAGGATTGAAGAATAAATATTTCATCCAATTTCTCAATGATTTCTTCTTTTACAAATGAGAAAAACATGAACTACAAGTATAGAATTACAAGCTTGAGAACTACTTGGTCCTAACATCACGGAACATGGAATGATGGAAAGCATCAGATATGATTTCAATATGGGCGATACCTACGATCACGACCACCACCACTTGGCTTTGTTGCACTAGAACTTCCACCACGGCTACCTCTTCCTCTCTGCATAGAAGGATGCACTGGTACCCCTGGTTGTTGGCTGCAAAATTGAATAAAGAATACTTCTTTAATTTTTTACTACTTACATTCATAGGGATCATAGACACAAAATAAATGCCAAGTAGGGAGGAGAATAAGTATTTAACAGGTGGGGATGGTAGCAAACTCACAAGACATAACCAAGACGGCCATCGGGCAATACCATTGGTACCATTGCCACTCCTGCAGGAGCTGATCCGGGAGTGCCTCTTCCATACATCATTGTCTGCAAAATTAATTTATTAAAACGATTACAGTAACCATTAACATAATAAAGAAATTCTTTATAAAAAGGATAGCACTTTCAGAAAAATCAACCTGTCCAAAGGGTGCAGCAACTCCATAATTTCCAGCAAAACCATAACCAGCTCCCATCATCCCACCATAACCACGTAGTGGATATGTTGACAATAGAGGTTTCTGTGAATTTAACACCGGATCATTTTTCTTTTCAATTGGTGGTTTTGCAAGAGAACATTCAAGTACTTGGCCTGTCAATGAACAGGTAAAAATATAAGTGCAAACTCCAATCATTCATTAAGATCAGGGATACAAAAATACAACAAATCACAGTTTACATATATGAATGCATGCATACTCGAATTGTTATTATACATAACAAAAATTGAAAAATGGAGAAAGTATATAGATTATAGATTACCGTCTAGTTCATATTTCTCAGTATCCTCGATGGCCTTCATCGCAGATGATCTATCTGCGAAATGGACAAATCCATATCTGCTCTTTTCATGCCCTGATTTTGCAGGTGGAAGGACAAGTTTTGTGATTTTTCCATGATGTCGGAATAGTTCCTTCAGCTGATCTTGAGTTATATCCCTGGGTAAATTCTTCACGTAAATGGCTTTGACCTGTATAATGAAGGCACTAACCAGTGAATCAGTAGTTAAATGCATGTCTATCATCACTATTTCTGTCAGTTTTATTACCTGAGAAGTAGATTCAGCACTCTTTTGATCAGCCCAACTGACAGTTGGTGTATTGGAATCAAGCTTGAATTTTGCAGTTGACATGTTTTTCCTTGAAAATTCAGCACATGCATGGTTGTAGTACTCAATGAAAGCAAAACCACGATTACGATTTGAGTTTTGGAGATCCTAAGATATTTGAAAACAATGTACAAAGAAAAAGTGAACCGACAAAATAATTGAAATATATAGAATGCAAGTCGCTAAATAAAAATAAAGAGAAGTAGAAAACAAATGGTTATTCAACTTATACAGCTATACTTTGTTTTTTAAATCTATAAAGAACATTCTGATTTTTTTCATGTTTTGGGTTTTTATAATACAAAAAACTATTTAATTGGATTCTGGACCATGCGCTGCAAAAGTAGAGATGCCCGCAGTGCATGTGTGAGGATCTCTATTTGTGAGCACGCTTAAGCATCTCTATTTGTGCATTTAAAAATAGGGTGGCGCATTAGGTACAGTTAGCACCCTATTACCCCAAGGCAGAGGTTAGCACCATGAATGTATTGAAAATATGAAATAGATAAAACTAACCTTCACCAATTCAATAAAATCCACTCCTGGTCCAATTTCAGTCACAACCTTTTTTAAATCGTCGTCGGTCCATGTCCTTGGGATGTTACCAATAAACAACTTATTCTTGGCTTGTGATACTGATACTTTTAATTTCTTTCTCTAAATAGTAAAAAAAAAAAACTTAACTAAACAATGAATAATCATGTGCAAGTTATTTTAATTTATTTGTCAAAATGCCACAAAAAGAGAAATCTCTGAGAAAAAGACTTGATGGAGAAAAAAATCGTGCCGGAAAATGTAATAAAATAATTAGAAAATAATCCAAGATTCCAAATAATTAGATCGTTGGGACTTGGGACAAAAAGTGAAAAAACATATAATTTGCGAACTCAACATCTAGAGAACAAAGAGCAGTTAATAATGTAAAATTAGTTAAATTGAAGTGCAACTCAATTTTTACCATGCAGCTAGCTAATGCATTTTATATATAAAAAAGCAATGACTTCTTCTGAAAAGTTTGCAACAAAATGTGTCCTTATAAATAGAGTTCTATAATATTACCATAAATTGAGCATTATTTAAATCTTTGATAGCCTTTGAAACTAATTCCTTGGTTTTGTATGCAACAAAAGCATATCCTTTTTTCTCTCCCGAGTCCTTTCCTTTCATTATCCTAACCTAACATCATCAATTAAGAAATGCAACAAATTTATTGAAAATAAAAGACACATTTAAAATAAAAGGCAGAAACAAAAGCACAAAAATCATACTTTAGTGACTTCTCCAATAGCTTCACAGAAATCCCGAAGATCATCTTCAGTTGCTTCTTGTGGAAATCCACCAACATAAACTTCATATCCATGCGGAGGGAGGGCTAAAAGTTCAGCATGCTGATTATTTATATCTTGATCTTTCAATTCATTTTTAAGGGATTCTGCATCCATTCCACCAGCTTCGGTTATTTCTTCCTCGTCTTCTTCGTCTTCTTCGTCTTCTTCATCTTCTTCTTCAAATTCTTCAATTTCCTCAACCTCCTCATACTCTACCTCATCTTCCATGGAGTCTTCATTATCTTCCAAGTCTACCTGATCTTCGGGTTCAAACTTAATAACCTGCTCTTCAGATTCAACATTCTCTTTCTTCTTTGGCATCTTGTTTATTTATAACACGGCAGCAGACAAACTGTGAAGGAAACACAGCCTCCAGAAGCATTCACAGGAAGGATTGTACAGATTTAAGAAGGTGGGAAAAAAATAGAAAGACGAAAAGGAGTCGCAAGATAAGAATTTGAATTTGAATCGAATGCAGGCCATTAGAAATGGTTGTAAGGGAGTTTCTAAGAGGGAACAATAGTAGCAGTAATAGTAACAACATAAAAGAGAGAAGAGATCAGAAAGTCTCAAGAGGATGACGATAGGTGCAAAAATGAAGAAATGAATTTCTCAAAAAGTTTGAAAGTTGAAACAAGGGTTCTGGTTTCAAAAAAATCATCGATTTATGCATCTAAATATTTAGATTTGGTTGAACAGAAAGGTGGAAAAATAAGAAAGATGCATCATCATGACTTGTGAGTCATAAGAATTAATATACAGGGCCAGATCATATTATTGCAAATTTCTACATAACATGTAGTGTCACAAAAATTCTGCAATGCAAGATATAGCAAATAATGTCACTTTCAAAATGAAGCATTTTGTTCGAAAAGGAGTGAATGACTGAATGGAGTCAACGAACTATGCAGAAAATTAACGCAACAGAGTGAATGGACTATGGATCAGTAATATATCTGAAGAACCATATATCCATAAAATATAACCAATTAAAGGAATAATATAAAAATACATATATGCATATAGATATGTTTTTGGCATTATACTAAAGCAGAACTACATGGTTTTGTTTTATTTATTTTATCAGATCATCATTAAAAAAATGTAACGACTGGACTTATTCTGTTAATCTGTTTATTCCTGAAAACATATGATGAAGTGATTTCTAGAAGATTTGAAATATATCAGATATATCTTTGTCTTTAGAGTAAGTATAACTTGTAAATTTTAATGAATGGGTTTCAGGCATGTAACTTGTAAATTTATTCAGATTATTGATCCTATAGATAAAAGTCAAAATATAGAAGATAATGATATTTTGATCAAAGAATCCATGGAATATAAAAATCTAAAGTTAAAAGGTCCAACGCTATTAAGAATTTCCTTAAAGAGCCAAGTAAGCTCGACTCTGCTCGATGATGTACATATTTTTGTGAAGTTTATGAAGAAGACATAGATAAACAAAACCCAGATTTAGATATCAATAGATATAAGATTAAGCATTAGTCTGGTACGTATCTTGATACGGAAGGACCAAACAACATCAAAAGTTAAATTGGACAATTTAAGGGTATGCATAATGTGATATTAAGAAGCTCATATATGATGGATGGATGGATAAATAGATGAATGGATGGAAGAAAAAGAAAACAGTTTGCCCATCTAAAGCCTAAAGGGGTAAAGAAAAAAACTCGGAGTATTCATGAAATGATGGTGGAGAAGCATGTAGTGTGCAGAAGAAAATGGAAGATGAAGATTATGCCACAGAGCAAATTACCTGGAGCGGAAATCGAACGTAAATCGGTACTAATTTCGGTGCTGGTAGGTATAGAACTAGGGTTTCGTTGATATTTATTTTTGTCGAAACATTCTGTCGATATTCATTTGAGAATATTATCAAAACTAAAAGGGTGTTTTATAAATTTTCATTGCCATATGAAAATTAATCTTGAGGGGTATTTTTCAAATTTCGTATACTTATTGTTATTTGTTATTATCACATTTTGAAAGAGAGATGGTTCAACAAAAATTAAAACATTACTATTCGATCTGTAAAGTTCATGGCTACATGCCTAGGATCTTAAGATTAACTATCAAAGAATTCTTGTTTCTAACTTTCTATCTTAGCCATTATTTGACATTGATCAGCGAGGAACGTCTCACACTCTCACCGGCAGGGAAGAACCCTCACACACACCCAATTTAGCCATACACTCTACGTTACAAACCTTCAACAACGCCGGAAAAGCGAGAAACATTCATTTATCCTTCCTTACACATAAAATGTCACAGGAGACTGAATTCTTGCAATTTGGGATTCATTTTCCTCCATTGCATTTAACATATAGCTGGATGAACAAAACTGGAAAAACCAACAGTTTGAAGGGACAAAGATCAAATTCAAATGATTCCCTCTCCCTGAAAAGGCAAACAAATCTGCAAATTTACAGAATGAAAACGAGAATACTACTACCAAAAACCTAGACCCATTTTTCTATATCTAATTACTAAATACGTTGTCTTTTGTTTAAATCAATTTACCCTCATAAAAAATAACAGCAGTACATGAGTAAACACCAATGGGATTTACATAGTCAGTAAGTTTATTTAGTTTGCTGATGACGACGTAGACTGGGGTGATTCTTGTTTAAGGTTTGAACTTTCAGCTGATGGGGCTGATCTTCTTCTTTCATATCTTCGACTCTCATATTTGGATGAACGGCGCTGCTTTGGTTGATAGGTAGGATACTTACATGGAATTATCTCTCCATTAATGTACTTGTCACCTGCAAACACCCAAGTGTTTTAGCCTTTTTTCATGAAACAGATCCTTTAAGTTAACGAATTAACGAATTAAATCTATCTAACCTCCGTAATCCTGATTTTTGACATCGATATAAGAATCGGGAAGAACCCAAAGGACTCCAGGCAAACCTAAACAAAATATATTTTAGCATTAATTCAAATACCCAAAGGACAGATTCAACATTTAAATCAGCAAATTTACCCTTGAACTTCTCTGATGTTTCCTCATCCACAGTGCACTGGAATCCGGTGTAAGTGGTAGTACTAAATGCATACATGTTCTTCTTAGCTTCTTCCATACTGCAGAAAAACGTATTTGATGAATTTTGAAAATAAACACAGGACGTACATAATATATTGGCCAATATCAAAATGCCAAAAAATAAAAATGTGAATGATCAAGAAACTGCAGTCAGCACACAGCATTGGAATGAATTAAAAATAACTCCTTTCTACATTAGGGTTAAGGTTAGGGTCAATAATGTGCATCAGTAATCTACAGTCTACACCTTGGGTATTGAACAGGCACTACTCACTGGGCACGCTTTATATAGATAAATTGATATAGGGACATTAGGCATGGACTTCCAATATTGCAGGCCCACTTCTTATTGAACTGCAAGGAAGGTATAAAAGAAGATTGGAAGAGAAGAATCGGCAGTTTTGGTTTTCTGAATTTTAACAAGATGATAACCATTTTCCTTCTCCTCTTTTCTGTTTCTATTTTCTTCTTGATTTCTGATGGATTCTAGACTGCTACTGGTGGATTCCAGTATTTTCCTATCATCTTCTGTGAATTCAGAAGATCTATTCAGCTGCATAAAGGCATTAAATTTTAAATACACAACCTATAATTTTAAATTGTTATATCTATTACTTAATTTTAATAAACAAAAAAACAGAATACCTGTATAAAGGCATTAAATTTACATATAAAAGTAAAACAGAAAACAGAGTAGCAAACAGAGTATATGCAATAATATTTGACACATACCATATTAGCAAACAGAGTAGATCTAAGAAATGAACAGATGGATTTCATTGAAATCATACCTCAGATTAAATACTACAAATCCACAACCTTGGTAGTGAACACTACTTTTAACAACTAACAGAAAAAGTAATTAACTAATTATAGATTTAATCTAATGACTAACAACTTACTTAGTACTAATCACTAATATAGATTATCTGTATAGGATGGCGATTGTTCTAGGATCAGATTTCAAAGAATAAACTAGCACTGGTAGTTATTAAGTTACCTTCCGAGGACAGTGCAGAGAGTGTTAAGATACGTATCGATCATCTGCTCTCTGGAGGGAGCAGGATCTTTGGGGAACTCCAAGACGATAAGCCAGTGGTTATAGTCACATCCCGGAAGCATAATAGTCTCTCTCGGCTCATTACTAGTACCAGTGCTACCGCGACCAATCCTCCTAGACGAGTGATCTCCATCTCCAACCGCCATGGCAACAAAACGTGCTCTACACAAGGCATTCCGAACGGATGGATACGAGACACGAGATAGAGGGAAGTGAGACGAACGAGCAACGGAGAAAGAAGAGGAGATGGAAGGAATTAGGGTTTTAGGGCGAAGAGATGAGAAGGTAGAATTGACGATTGCCATGGCGAAGGTAGTGAGAAAATCTTACTGAATAAATCCAACCGCTGTTTGTAAATCGGTACTAATTTCGATGTGGGTGTATAAAGAACTAGGGTTTCGTTGGTATTTATTTAAGAATATTATCAAAACTGAGAGGGTGTTTTTTTAATCTTGAGGAGTTTAGGGGTATTTTTTAAAATTTCTGAAATTAGAACTAAATTATTGATGTACTTAAATATTTTTATGTATATAAAAAAAGATTACTATCAAAGAATTCTAGTTTATGATAATCTGTATTAAATGATTATTTTCAGAAATTACAAGCATTGACATTCAGCGGTGAACGTCTCATCGGAGGGGAAGAACCTTCACACACGGCCAATCTGGCCATAAACTCTTCGTTACAAGGCTTCAACAACGCCGGAAGCGTGAGAAACACTCCTTTTTCCTTACACATAAAATGTCTCGGTTTTATTCTCTCCGGCAGACTGAAGGAAAAATATCTCGGAAATCTCTTCAACTCCTTCAAGTCCCTCCCCATCTCTACTGTCAAGAAATCAAACTTGGGTTCCAGATTCTCCTTAATGCTATAACAGAGAAGCTGTGGGAACCTCCTCACCATAGACCGGGCGTCTCTCGGCGCCAATCCCGCCCCCAGCAGGAAGTCTATCCGAGGTAAAAACTTCTCCTCCACGCTACATGAGAGTAACCAAGTGTGCCTTCTGACGTCGCTTATACCCAACATTTCTAGGAAGTAAAGAGTGGGCCGAAGACGAGAACAGACGTCGGACACCAACAATCTCGGTCTTCGATGGATCACTTTACGGAGCTCGAATCCCTCTACACCTGCCTCCCTCAGGAGGAAGGTCAGAACTTGTGTCATAACCGATGATTTCGTAGTCAAGATTTCGGGGCACATCCCCACAGAGCGCCGGATGTCGCTGAAGGACAGTCCCACGGAGGACAGAAGTTGGATTGTGGATTTCATTTCGTCCAGAGGCCAGGATAAGATCGGTGGATGCGCGGTGGCGAGTGAGAAGAGATCGACACCCATTGAATCCAGGAAGAGCATCTTCTCCCTGAACGGAGAGGCCGAATCGGAGGCAGAAGGTTCAGTCTCGTCGGTCTCTGTAAGAGACAGTAATCTTGTAGGTTTTCTGGGTAGAGAAACGTGAGTCGCACGAAGGAGGCTGCGTCTGTGATGATTACTGGCACACCGGCGTAGGAAAATAGGTGTTTTTGGAGAAATGGGTAGGAATTGAGGATTTGGTGGGCAGAAAACATGGAGCAACTCATCCATGTTTCTCACTCTCCGTCTCCACCTCGCCGTCAAATGCCTCCCCGTCGCCGGAAAATAAGGAAAATGGAGTTGTGATTTATTTCGCAAAGATTGAAAAATGATGGTGGATAAGGAGAATCCACGATTCCACGTAGATAAGCTGCAAACGGGTCGGGTATGGGTACTGTATTATATCCCAATCCTTATCTGCAAATCTGCAGTCCATCTGGTTCATTCATATTTCATCCTAAAGATATTCATTTGATTTGTTAAACAAATTCTCTGTTGTAATTTCTAAAGAAGTCAGATAATTTGAACATGACGTCTGCCTTCACTCCCTCACCGTCGTCGATAGCCGGCATCACCTGTGGATCGGTCTCATCATCCACCACCATCAAGCAGCTAACCCCGACTGTGATCTCGCTCCGATCACCTGCTCCGTTTGTTGGCCAGTACAAAAAAAAAAACAGGAAAGAAAGAACATCTGGTACTACTGTTGTGTCTGCTTACGGTGATGTGTCCGCCGATGGAACAACATATCTGGTGGGCGGTGCCATTGCCGTTGCTCTTATCGGCACTGCTTTCCCTATCTTTTTCTCTCGGAAAGACATGTAAGATTATTTTTAATCGCTCTACCACTTTAAATCTCCTCCGCTTCTTTTAATTGGTTTGATCTGATTAATTGTGGGTGCTCATTCAGGTGCCCGGAATGCGACGGAGCGGGCTTTGTCCGAAGCACAGGCGTGACTTTGAAGGCCAATGCTGCAAGGAAGGATCTGAAGGAGATCGTCTGCAAACGTTGCAATGGTCTTGGCAAATTGGGTCAGATTGACAAAAAATAACGAAAATTTCTAAAAAAGTAAATAACTGTATATGTAAAAATATATGAATTTAAAATACTGGAAGGGGTCGTATGCAAACTGTTACTCTCTTAAATTGATGATAATACTTTTTTATTTCTTAATAAGGATAAGCTGTTAGTTCTCCCCTTTTCTGAATACTTCACTCCTCCGATCTACGGTGATGTTGACGCTGAGTCATGTTCCGTTCTTTCCACCCCAGATCTCCTATGACAACAAGCATGGATCTTCTTCATCCCTCAGTACTAGGTTTAATAGCCAGAGAAGAAGAAGCAGTCGGTGCAGAGTGAGCACTGTGGTGAGCAAAGCCAGTACCGTTCTCGTGACCGGAGCTGGTGGTAAAACTGGTCAGATTGTTTATGAGAAGCTTAAGGAGAGAGAGGGTGAGTTTGTGGGTAGAGGTTTGGTGAGGACGGAGGAGAGCAAGAAGAAAATTGGAGGAGGAGATGATGTTTTCGTGGGCGATATCAGAGATTCAGAAACAATGGTTCCTGCATTTGAGGGTATCGATTCTCTGATCATTCTGACCAGTGCCGTTCCGAAGATGAAACCTGGATTCGATCCAAGTAAAGGGGAGAGACCGGAATTCTATTTTCCAGACGGTTGTTTTCCCGAACAAGTTGATTGGATTGGACAAAAGAATCAGATCGACTTAGCCAAATCAGCTGGGGTGAAGCAGATCGTTTTGGTCGGGTCAATGGGCGGGACGGACATTAAAAACAATTTAAATCTTCTTGGCAATGGCAACATATTGGTTTGGAAGAGGAAGGCTGAACAATACCTGGCAGATTCTGGAATACCATACACCATCATAAGGTAATGAATTATGAATGTGTTTGATTCATTCGCTGAATAAATCGTAATTACTCTGTATCAGAGCCGGTGGCTTACAAGATAAAGACGGCGGGTTAAGAGAACTCATCGTCGGTAAAGACGACGAGTTTCTCAAAAGCGAAACGAGAACCATTGCAAGAGCAGATGTTGCTCAAATGTGCATCAAGGCGCTGGAGTTTGAAGAAGCCAAGAACAAGGCATTGGATTTGGTATCCAAGACAGAAGACGCCGGAGTTGCCACCACGGATTTCCAAGCACTTTACGCTCAGATCACTTCCACATTCTAAGTGCAATAATTCAGTAAATAAACGTGGTTAAATTAAGTTCATTTTACAAACTATGATTGATCACTACGGTTTCCATGCTGAAATTGCATAAATAATGCGTCCCTTCCATCCCTGCACAAGCCATCTTCCATCAGTATCTATAACAAAGTCTTTATGATAACAAGAATGCACTTTATCCTTTGATTCCTTCAGTATTTCTTTGTTCAGAGGAAGCTGTATGTATCCAGCCCTTAGATTTCTCACTTGCCATTGCTTGTAAATCTCTGGTCTCTCAACTCTTTCAGAACCCTCACATGCAATCACATTCATGGCTTCTCGACCATATATCTCCTTCTCTATCAGTAATCTCTCTGGATGTTCGCGAGGTACAGTTGCCTCTAACATGTCGAAAGAACATGAGAAATGGAAAAGAGCCTCCCTGAACCTTGTCACGAAGAATGGAGCGCTGTATGCACCGTTTACCACGCCCTGGATGAAAACATTTGGATTCAGCTTCTTGATCTTATTCAGCACCACATTTCTAGGACTGTCCACCGCCACTACCGTCTCGTCCACAAGATTTCTCAATTTGTATAAACAATTCACAACAACCACTTCGTTGTTATTGTCCACCTTCAGATCCTCAATTTCAATCTTCTCCCATTTGGATGCAATGGGATGGTACTCAAAGGGAACATTGAATCTATCAGCATAGCCTGCCAAACGTCGTCCTGTTTCCTCAATCCGTTCGTTGGGGCGAAAACCAGGTTGGGGAACATCAATTCCGGTTATTCGGAGCTTTGGAGGTCCACCTGGAAGCAATGACAGCCTCTGAATCAAACATGGCCACTGAAATCCAAAGTAGATGCCAAAGTCTATAATGTGAATTGTATTATTCTTCATTCTCTTTGCCTTGTCTGCAAGATTTATAATATTTCGATTTGCGAAAAAATGTGAGATTTTCCTGAATGGACATGCAGCATGGTAAAGATGGTGAGCTTTAAGAGTGTCAGTAGCTGATTGCCACTTTGCTACAAGAGAATGGTAGATCTGGCTTCCATTTCCTGCAAGCCTAGCCTCTAGGCAATCTGCAAAAATATGAGCAAGTCTCTGGGATCCATCACCATAAGCAGAGGAGTGCTGCCTGATCTGCTTCAGAATGTCACTGGCAGTACGATGGTCATCAGCAGCAACAGATTGGGCACAATGAATGAGAAGAGTTCTTAGATCAACGACATCCTTGTTTTTGCTTTTAACATTCTTCTTCTTGCTCTTGGATTTTCCACCTCTCGATGAAACTCTCTTTGTATCACTGCCATTCCTTGTTATCTTACTCTTCAAATCCTCTCTGAGTTTAGAAATGCCATCCTGGTTCATTTCTCCATGCGGACAAAGAAGAACCTCATCAAATAGCTCTGACTGAATGCTCTCCCGGGATGAAAATGAAAAAGCTGGTTGCTTAATACTTCTCCTACCCTCATCGTCTTCACCATCCAAAATATCATTGTAAGATTTTTTTCGTCCTGACAGAATCGAATTGAAAACATCATGGTGTCTGTTCTCCTCTTCAGCCTTAATCTTGCACTGGTGAAAGAGATTATCGTAGTCCGGAAGGAACTTGCTAGCCTCCTCTACCCCTTTATTGAAGTTCCAAACGGGCAGGGATTTAGATTGGGTGTAGTGAGCATCCAGAATGATGGTATTATTGGAGTCGAAAGAGGTCAATGAATACGGTGGTGAAGGGTGATCGTCAATTAGGGTTGAATGAACAGTAGAGTTACTTGAATTTGTATCAGGAGTAGTTGGCAATCCATATTCGACATGAGACAAGGGAGGATAATCCTGACCTAAAATTTCAAGAAAAGGTTTCTCAACAGCTAAGAGATCAGAATCTCCCAATGGAACATTGAACTTGTCCTCTTCCATCATATTATCCTCCTCCAAAAGCATCCTCCTTATGTAACTGAGAGTTATATCGGATTCCTCTGTTTCGGAATAAGATGTTTCCAAATCAACTTGGGGAGGAACAGCATGGTTGGTACAGCAGTTTGGGCGAGGGCTCTGAGTATCCAGTCTGAAGGTGTTTCCAAAATTATGGATGGGAAGAGAAGAAGGAACAGGAACAGGAGGAGGAGAAAGAGGAGGAAGAGAATCCCCAAATCTGAACTCATCAATCAATCTGGTTAACTCTATTCCTGGATCCATCGTAACCATTTATTTCTTCCTAACAAAAGGGCGAGGGAACGCCGACCGCGGACAGACCAGTGAGAGCACGGCCTACCAAAGACATGCTAACTAAATCGTCTAACTAAAACAAGAAAGAAAACACACAGTACGAGAGAAAGATACCTCGGAGTCTGATCGACGGCGAATCGGCGATGAATCGGCGATAAAGGAATTTGAACAACGAGAATTCCGTCTTGGCCGTTTCAGATGTGACGAGTCACAAAAGAGAGCCGGCGTACGGGGGTATATAAAACAGGTGGGAGTGTGGGACCCAGACTGGCCGGTAAATCGGGTCTCTGGTCGTATAGCGTGCACAGTGCGTACTGAATAAAAATATTATAAGCTGGCAACTTGAGGATTATTTGATTCACACGACAGATAATCTGATAAACTTGGGTTTAATGCACAGCCAAATACTAATGATTTATTTAATCTAATCTTGTTTTTTTCTTTTTAATACATATTTAACATGGGAATGTGAGTGTCATCGTGGGGTTCGTGGCGTAGTGACCAAAACTTTATTTTTTTAATTACCCACTAACTGCTACACGCCAGTAAATAAGTAATTATTCTAATATTCTATAGACCCATAAGATAGATAATATTTATATTCCCTACCTAGCAGGAATTTGCAATAAAAAATAGGTGAGAACTGCAAAATCCTATACTGACCCCGACCCGTTCCCACTAGGTCGGATCCAAGACGACCCGAATCGAGTCCGGATCCAGTCCTGGTAGGCTGGTATACGTATATTTTTGGTCAGTTTCTGGTTGACAGTTTGAAACATCTGTGATGATCGATTCTTCAAGATGCAAACCCAATGCAGAAGCTTGATTCAGCAAAGATTGTGCTTCTTCCCACTTACCAATCTTGCAGAGAAGACGAATGGTCAAACTAAAACTGGCGATATTTGGAACCATCTTATTCTTGACCATCTCTCTAATCAAAATCATTGACCTATATGAGTTCCCTTCCTTGCAATAACCATAGATTATGGTATCATAGATCACACCATTTGGTTTTATTGATCTGAAAAGCTTCCAAGCGTCCTTCATGTTACCTTGGGCACAAAACCCATGAATTAATGTTCCATAAATATGAGCATCCATCTCCAGACCACTCTCTTTCATCCAACCATACACCCTGATCGCCTTCTGCATGTCATTTGCTTTGGTGAATGCGTGTATGATTGTAGCGTGAGTGAATTTCGTCGGTGGTACATCTCGTTCTTTCATTTCTTTGTATAATTCAACTGTCTCTGCCAATCTCCCAGTTCGACACAAACCTGCTATCAGAGAATTATATGTGATGGCATTGGGAGAACATCCACTCTTCTTCATCCTATGCAAAACGCGCTTGGCTTTATCCACGCTTCTGTCTTTGCAAAGTCCGTCTATCAGGATGTTAAACGTCGCCGGAGTGGGCACTATGCCTGAATCGTTCATTTTCTTCAGCAAGTTCATGGCTTCAGTTAGCTTAGAGAATTTGCAGAGTCCATGAATCAAAGTGTTATAAATGATCACATTGCAAGCCAGTCCTTCACTGCACATTTCATCAAACACCTTGAAAGCAGACACCAAATCTGCATTTTTGCAATGCAACGATATGAGAGTATTATAGGTATAGACGTTGGGAAGAACACCATTCTGTTTCATCTTTGCATACATCTGAAAAACTTGATCGTTCTTTCCATTCATCAAATACCCATTCATCATCACGGTATACGTGACCTCATTGGGACCAGCATCGACCCATTCACCCATTTCATCGAACAGACGCCGGGCCTCATCCAAATACCCATACTTCCAGCATTCCGAAATCCAACAAGTATACATTGAACAATTGGGGAGCAAATTCCCAGACCGTCCCAACTGAGTCAGCAACACGTTCGCCATACCGATCTCCCCTGCCACGAAAAACTCTCTAACAATGAGCCCAAAGCCGGTGGAGTCAAGATGAAGTTTATTGGAAACGACAACATGTTGGAAGACGAGTAATGTATTTTTGTCGTTTTCGTCGACGGATTTGGAATCGAGAAAGGCGTGTAGTAGGGCATGGACGGTGGAAGGATTGATTCGAAGTCCGAAATGGGTCGTTCTGTGAAGGTATAGGAGGGCAGATCTGGTGTTGCGGGATTGGATGTGTGCGTGGACAATGGAGTCGAAAATGACGACGAGACGATAACCAGGATCGAAAGAAATTTGGGTTTTGAGCAGCCTTTGTATCTGGCATAGAGCATGGGAGCAGACCGGAGACATCGGTGTCCGGTGAGCATAGTAAGATAAAAACCGTATCTTGTTTCTCAAGATCTATCAATCAGGCAGTTCCCAGCATTACCATGTGTCCATGTGCAAGACCAGACACAATAACTAGATGTTCGCAATGTCATGCTGTTCTTGTCTATTATATTGGACATCAAAAACATCCAAGTGGAAATGTGCAATAAATAAGTTGGGACATCAAACAATGAAAAAACATTATAATAAGAACAAATCATTTAATTGAATACGATAATTATTAATGTAATTTTCCTGTATTTTTTTAACCCGACGATATATTATGTACAGTAACCTTATAATATATCACTAGTAATATCGTACTGAAAATTAAATCTAATAATTTATTTTTGACATCTAATCAAGTAAATAATCTACACATATTAATAATAACAAGTTTTAAATTATTTAAATGATCACAGATAAGACAATATGATTTTATGATGATAACGCCCCTTCTGCTGCCGTTTTCAGAGACTGGGAGGATTTGTAAATTTCTAGAGTATTTTTCCTATACCCTGTTTCGGTGAATTTTCAAAATTTCAGAGGTATTTTTTTTACAGGGTTAAGGTATTTTTTCTAAGTCATAAAGTGTAAAATAAATTACGTTTCTATTGAAGTCTAAATAAGACATTTTATAATAAAGTATCAATATATGAATCGAAATATCAGTAACTTTCGAGTCTCGGGAAATCCAAACAAGAGAAATTTTAGAAGAAAAACAAAAAAAAAACTTCATTGATCAAGGCAGTAACTTTCGCTGTAATTAATTCAAATTAAGATACGTTTGAATTTGTAAATATATTACATTTTTGATATAAAGTATGATAATTTTTATAAGTAATATATATGATCAAAAATCATCTCGGTTATCATTTCACCGAAAAAAATAGGAAATCATATTATAATTATTCCTTTTCTTGTTTATATCATTGCAATTTGCAACATAGGAAGTAGGGGTGGACGTGGGTGGGTCAAACCCGAACCCGAACATGTCGGGTCCGGTTTTGGGTTGATATTTTAGGTCATGAAACCCGATGCGAACGATCCGAACCTGAGTAATTTTTACCCGATTTTTTAGCCGACTCACCCGAAACACGAAAAATTTTATAAAAAATTCATTAAAATATAAATAATTAATATAATTTCATATAAAACACTTTATAAAAAAATCAATATATATAATTATAAATTTCTAATCTTTTATATTTCATATCTTAAAATTTAAACTTTAATTTCATTTTCCCTCTTCGTCGTCGCCGACACTCTCCTCACGGTCGCCGTCGCCGACCCTCTCCTCACGGTCGCCGGCCTTCTCCTCGCCGTCGTCGGACCTCTCCTCACCGTCGTCGGATCTCTCCATCTTCACAAACCCTCTCTATTTTCACAAATCATTTTATTTGATTTTTATAAAATTTAAATATTATTTAAACAACAAGTTTTTTTATGTAAAATATTTAATCAATTTATTAAATCCGAACCCGACCAAACCCGACCAAACCCGACATCAAAATGGGGTTCGGGTCCGGGTCCAATATTTTTTTGACCTTCCCAGAACCCGATTTGAAAACTCGGGTGTGGGTTTAGGCAAACCCGAGGGAAATTTGACACATGCCCAATCCTAATAGGAAGTAGGAACTAGGTGAAGTCCATTAGAGCTCATGAAAGACAACTAGTAGATAAGAATGCCATTATAGTCTCATTGTGTTGCCTTGCTGTTTGCCACTTGAAATTAACTTACATTTTAATTTCTAAAATTAACGTACTTTTCAAGATGATCATAAATGTTAATCGTAAAAGACACTAATATATATACGACTGTCTAAAATACTAACACATGTAATGAATAAAATCAATTTGACTGATACTACTAAAATTTCAGTTACTAAATAATGACAGATAATAATTGAGTTGATTAAGTCGTTTTTTTTTGTTCTTCTTATCCAAATAGTAAATACAACATATCTAATATCTATTTATAGTGCAGCCTGGTATGTCAGCGTCAAAGACAGCTGCGATGACGTCATGTACAGCTGTTACGAGACTGCCAGATTTTGCCACACGTCATCACTGATTAATTCATACACGTGTTCTCCATCTCCACCGTTGCCTTACCCAACAAGGACAAAGTAGTGGAAGAACTACGAACTATGAACTACGAATCCACTTACCTCGCGTAAACTTAAATACTCATCTACGTCTTTCGATTGTCTGAACAAGAAAGACAAGCCGTTTGTATAATATTCCACAACGGTAACTTTACGGCGGAGTACTCCAACATTTCCAAATCTCTGATCCACTCCTTCGACACTCTCCTCTTGGCACTCAGAGGAGGGAGAGAGAGCTGAAACAATGGTGGATCCAAATCCATCCAGATTTCCTCGTCTACTGTTACTACTCATTTTTCTGGTCATACCATCTCCGGTGATCTCCGTCAACATCACGAATCTACTGTCTTCTTACCCTGAACTGTCAACCTTCGCCTCCCTCTTAACATCCACCTCCGTCGCAACAGACCTCTCCCGCCGCTCTTCGCTCACAATCCTAGCCATTCCTAACTCCATCCTTCAAAATGCTTTCGATGCCAGAAACGACTCGTCTCTGCCTTCTCCTTACGACCTCGCCGATGTGGTTCGTTATCACGTTCTGCTCCAGTACTTCTCCCTCCCCGATCTACATCAGATACCACCGGAGGGAAAGCTGGTAACGACTCTGTTCCAAACCACTGGTCGTGCTTCAACAAACATGGGCGCCGTTAATCTAACACGTAATCCTTTTACCGGAAATGTAACCATTCGTTCACCGAGTCCTTTCTCCACCAACAACGCGACCATTATGTCACTTATCAAAATCTTCCCTTACAACATCAGCATCTTTACGGTGGATTCTCTGTTGATACCCACGGGATTGGACGTTATGGCTTCGGAGAAAAGTCCACCGGCGGTTCTTAACATAACCCAGGTTTTGATCGACGGTAAAAATTTCAACGTTGTGGCTTCGATGCTCACGGCTTCCGGAGTGGTAGATGAGTTTGAGGCTGATGAGAAAGGTGCGGGGATAACCATCTTCGTACCAAGCGACGAGGCATTCACCGAAATGCCGCAGACGGGGGGTGAGAGATTGCAATCTCTGTCAGCAGATCGGAAGGCGGTTGTTCTCCGATATCATGTTCTTCACTCTTACTACCCATTGGGGTCTTTGGAGAGCATAGTAAATCCAGTCCAACCCACACTGGCCACGGAGGATACCGGAGCAGGAAGGTTCACGCTCAACATCTCACGAGTTAACGGATCAGTTGCGATCGATACGGGAATAGCGCAGGCGTCGATAACTCGGACGGTTTTCGATCAGAATCCGGTAGCCGTTTTCGCTGTCTCCAAGGTTCTGTTGCCAAAGGAGATATTCGGGGACGGCGACGATAGAGGAAGCAGGAGCGATTTTGGGGAAGCGCCAGCCCCAGAGGTAAGTTGGTTAGCGGCAAATGGATCGTCGTCTCAGGTGGGAAGTGGAGTGGAGTCACCGTCAACAAGAATGAAAAGTGAGATCGGATGGGCTCAACAACCACCGCCGCCGCCGCTTTCATCCTCATCATCTTCGTTGTCATTGGTGGTGTATGTGTTGGCGAATTGCTGTATAGGAACGATCATCGCGGTAGTTTTGTGATTTTGTTTTCAATTTGTAATTTTGTATACGAGAAATTCCATTTTTATTTCTTTCGAATTTTCGATTCGATTACTAAAATTCAACTCCTTCGATCACCAAATGTCCAAATCCATCATGTTTTTTTCGTTTGCCAAAATAAAATCCCGACATTCCTAAAGAAATCGGAATAAATCAAAAGTTCAACCACATCATCTCTTTTTAACACTTTTATAATTTTCCAAATAAAGAAATATCTGGGGCCAAATTATAAATTCGTAATTATTATTTATAAAAAATATGAGTATGGGCTTAATTAAAACTTTAAAACCCTACAATGTTTTTCTAGTGAGTTCAAAAACGTTCATTCTATCTGGATCGTTGGATATTGTGTAAAGTCATCCGAATCGTTTTTTAATATTTTGGTTGTACTAATCCCCATACAGACTTAAGCATTATTGAACTCATATTAAGTGAGGTCATTGAAATTTTACTCTAAAGCTCAAAAAGCTTGTTATAAAATGAGAGTGATTACAAATTTACAAGGAAATGGAGGATTAAGGGTTTTATGAGAAAACAAATAATTATAATAAGCGCGTTTCAGGTGTATCGTACCTTAAATACGTCGTCATGCACTATTAAATCGTATACATTAATATTTAATAATGTTAGTACCGTACCACGGTTGGTTGGATAGACTGCACGACAAGCTGTGGACTGCGAGCCGGGCGACGTCAAAGGCCCTTGGGCCGTGGGAGGCCCAGAAGGGGAATAAGACTCAAATACTTTATAAATACCTTCATTGGTCCAACAAGGAGAAGGGTTGATAACAAAGGAGAGAAAACACCAAGTATAAGGAAAAGAAGTGTGTCTATGTGAGCACTTGTTTGTAAACCCACACAATCAAATTTTATTTAAAAAGACACCAAATGCACTCAAAAAATTAAATAACTAAACCTCCAAAATTTAGAAAGGCAAAAAGTCATGGTCAAATTGCTTAATATCTAATTCACTTTGATAGTGCAGCACTAAATTAACTAAAATTATCCATAGTGAGTTCCTCATTAAAGTCAAAATTCAAATAAATTGATTGAGATCGATCGAGATTATTGTTTATAAATAAAATACAAGATATAATTGTCCATACCTCATTATCTTTGACTTTTTGTAGATATAAATACAAAATTGATTTTTTATTATTCAACGCTGACTTTTCGGTTGTGGTTTTAGAATCTTATATCAAATTCTCAATGCATCCCATTCCCATCTATTCATTCGACGGATCACAGTGTGGATTGAAACAAGTGATGTCCCATTGTTCGCCGGCGCCGGTTTAAATTATGTGTGAATCGTCGATTTAACAGTCAGCCACATAAACTGTCGGTAATAATCATTCTATTTTTATTTTTTTGTAGTTTCGATATTTTTTCCGAACGGTCGGTCCACTCAAGCTTGAAGATCGTGTGGTTCACGATCCAACTCTTTGACTTTTTATCTCTTTGTTTTTTGGGGGTTGCAGAGTCAGACATCTATTTATTACTTCTTTTAAATAAATGAAAAATAAAGCTGGTCAACTGTTGTATTTTTTACATGTACTTATTTTAAAAGTCAACCTTCATATGTTGTAGAAGGTCGGCAGAGAGCTCAAACATGGGGAACTTGAACTGCCTGAATAGAGAAGTGGTGGAGGTGGAGTTTGACGATGAAGGTGTCGGCCACTCATTCTGCTATGTTCATCCGTCTTCTTCCACCACTAACTTCGGATCTCTCTCCGGAGCTTCCGTCAGTGCTAACACTTGGACCAATTCTCTCACGGAATATAACGAATATTCTTCATCCATCGCCGCCCCTTTCGATTGCTCCGATTCTTTCTCCTCCGTTCCGCTCCAGCCCATCCCGCAGTCCGTCTCTGGTCCGCTTTACAGACCCTTCGAGCGGGGGTTCTTGTCTGGGCCGATTGAGAGAGGTGGGTTCCTCTCCGGGCCTCTGAGTCTGGAGCAGAAAACCGGAACGTTCTTGGGGCAAGTTGAACGGAAGAACAAGTTATTCGGTGGCGTCGGTAAAAGGAGTAATAAAAAAAAAAGTAAGAATCTCCAGTGGGTGCAGGGGAAGGCAGGGGAAGATCGAGTGCACGTGGTTATATCTGAGAAACACAGATGGACGTTCGTGGGAATTTACGACGGATTCAACGGTCCGGATGCGCCGGATTACCTTGTTTCCAGTCTATATCCTGCCGTGGAGAGGGAACTGGAAGGTTTGCTCTGGAACAGTGCGAAACTCAGACACGTGGATGTTCTCAAGGCCATGTCGGAAGGTCTGAACAAGGCAGAAAAAGAGTACCTAGACATCGCCGACAAAACGGTGACGGAGAATCCAGAGTTAGCCTTGATGGGTTCGTGTGTGCTCGTCATGCTGATGAAAGACGATGACATTTATTTGATGAACGTCGGAGACAGTCGTGGAGTAATCGGCAGAAGACATCCTCTTTGGGATAACGATACATCCGATGATGATGATTCCGATGGGTTTCTTAGATTAGCTGCTGTTCAGCTTACGTCGGATCACAGCACCTGTGTCGAAGCGGAAGTGGAAAGGATCCGAAAAGAACACCCAGACGACGCACTGGCTGTTAGTAACGACAGAGTGAAAGGATCATTGAAAGTGACGAGGGCATTTGGGGCTGGTTTTCTGAAACAACCCAAATGGAACGACGCTCTTCTTGAAGTTTTTAGAATAGACTACGTCGGAACCTCACCGTATATCACATGCATTCCAAGTCTAAAACACCACAGACTCGACTCGACGGACAGATTGCTGATACTGTCTTCCGACGGATTGTATGAGTACCTGACCAACCAAGAAGCCGTCGCCGAAGTAGAGCTGTTCATGTCGATGTATCCGGAGGGCGACCCTGCACAGCATCTGGTTGAGGAAGTTATATTCCGAGCGGCGACCAAAGCCGGTATGGATTTCCATGAATTGCTTCAGATTCCACAGGGGGATAGAAGACGATACCACGATGATGTTTCCATCATCGTCATTTCATTCCATGGAAGAATATGGAAATCATGTCTCTAATAAATTCAGCCCGGCCCATTTCCTTCAAATTAGCCTTTGTCGGCTTCTTGTTGGATCGTGGATTTTGGAATCTCCATAAGATCCGGTCGTATGTTCTTGGCTGGGAGCCTGATCGATCTCTTTCTAAGTTAAAAATCTCTCTGAATTCCCATTGCTGTCTGTCTCAATTTCTGTAATCACATGATTGCCCAGTCAGCGACAATCGTCAACTACACGCTTCTTCTGCAAAACGACGATGATGCCACCGGAGTCCGGATCATCGCCACTGCATGGGTTATCGAGCCAACCAGATTCCAGAGCAATCATTCGGATCCAATCATCTAAACCAGTTCTTCTTCTTTTAACTTAACCACCTTTTCTCTAATCATATCTATACCTTATTTCATTTATGCATCTGAGATTTATAAATTCGCATGGTTTACTATTCTTATTTACGAGTTGATCGGATTGAGTGAAAGGTTTCAGTGTATTTATATCAACTAATGAATGTATCAATACACTGAAATATTAAGCTAGTTATAATGAATACAAATATTAACTAAAATAGATATGAATGTATGTGCGTGTATGATATTAGCAACAGTAGAAGAGTCAATATATATATATATGTGAATGTAAAGACAACATTACTCGAGGATGGTGCGGAAGTAAGTGATAAAGCAGTGAAGATCGGAGGAGACGAGATCCGAAGACGAGCAAAGTACAAATGAGTTAATGCACGGTAGATGAGTACAGATGAGTTAATGAGGAGTCTTCCGTTGGGGTTTGATTTTATTTATAGCTGGTAGATGGCTGCAACGATCGGGAGAATATGAAGCGTCTTATGGGCCCTAGAATGATGTATTGTTCCAAGTGGAGTCAAGTGACCAAGTGGGTTTATTCTAATACGTCCCCTCGAAAAGTAAGTCTTTTGAGCTCGCAAAAGATCTTGGTTTTTGGATGTTTGGTTGGTCCGATTATGTATATATATTTATTCCCTGTCAGTTGGTCTGGTTGGTTGCTTTGTCTTCTAAGATTTTTGCGCGAAAAAGGAGCGAAGGCGGAAGAAGTGTCCAAGGTGAGTTCTTCGTTTTGTTAGTGTTTTCTTTGTTTCTTGTCTCCTTCTCTTCTTCTTCAGGTCCTTGTTTTTGCATGCAAGTCTTCCATTTTGAGTTTATCACGTAGGTTTTTAAATAGTGAACCAGTGACTTCTTTGGTGAATATGTCGGCTACATTGTCCTTTGTGTTGATCCTTCTTATTTGTACATATTTCTTTTGTTAAAACCTTGTCTCTCACTGTGTGTATATCTATCTCAATGTGTTTCGTTCATTGGTGGAGGACAGGGTTTGTTGCTATTGCGGTTGCGGAGGAGTTGTCTGTGAACAAGGAAGCTGTAGGTGTACTTCTTTTATTTCCTTTAACAGATGTTGTAGCCATGTGATTTTGCATGATGTGTGCGCTAGTGCGCGATATTCGGCCTCTGCCGAGGATCTTGACACTGTGTGTTGTTTCTTGGTTTGCCATGAGACTAGCTAGGTTATCATTTAGGAAGATGGCGAACCCGGTTGTCGATCTTCGTGTGATGGGACATGAAGCCCAGTCAGAGTCAGAAAAAGCTTTAACTCCAGATATTGTTGATCCTGATGAAAAGAATAAGCCAGAACCTGGTGAGTTCTTTATATATCTTAGAACTTTATTTACCTTTCTCGTGTCTGCGTTTGTTGGTTGTGCCATGTGTTGGCTTAGTGAGTTTACTGCATGCACGATGTCCGGTCTTATAACTGTCAAGTGGACTAGTCTGCCTACTATTTTTCGATATTCTGTTGGATCTAAAAGAAGTAATTAACTCTGTTAAATCAATTTTAATATAAAAAAGGACTAATCTGTAATTAGTCAGAAATAAAAGATTGATACGAAAATAGCATAACTATAATACCTGTATACAGATTGGACCCATATGCAATTAGCTATGAATAAAAGTTCAATCTGTAAATAACGTTTGGTTTCGGATTGGACCAATATGTAGTTAACTATGAATGAAATATCAATCTATAAATAACACAGTTAAATGTTTACATTCGGATTGGACTTATGTGTAATTAATTACAACGTGAGGATGCAGGTTCGTCTGAGAATAAAGATGATATAAATGCAGGGACGAAGCTGCAAAGTTTTCAATAAACACGTGATGTTTTCAGCTGATTCAGATTCGGTTAATTAGGATTAACTGTAATAATGGATTTGGATTATCTTTTAAATACTCTGTAAAAACTTGTGATTAATTGAATAACAAAAGTTTACATTTTGCGATTAAATCTAATCTGACCGCTACAGTAGAAACGGTCGGCAGTTAATTCGAGAATCCCTAATTTCTTCCCCAAGTGCCGATTGCTCACCGTCCGGCAATCGTTGACGCCAAACCTCTGCACGAAACGCCCCCAAATCTCCTCCGGAAGACGCGCCTTCGTTTTAACAGGATCTTCTAGGAGTTTTTCTTCTTTGTCTAGTTTAGGTGCTTGTTTAGATGTTGTATGCATTGGGTGTTCTCCTGGTTTAGCATGTAAATAATTTTGTTGCTCCAAAATTTCAATTGCGTATTTTCTTTGACTCATAAAAATACCTTGTTTATTGGTTGTGAATTCTAATCCGAGAAAATATTTTAATTTTCCTAAGTCCTTAATGCTGAATTTTTTTGTTAATTCTTCCTTTAAGTTTAAGATTCCTTTCAGATCGTTACCTACATATGCTAATATAAAAAAATTATTTGTACCATTAATTTTAGAAAATAAGATATAGACTGATTTTGTTTGCTTAAATCCTAATTCTTTTAGCACTTGATATAGTTTTGTGAACCACATTCTATATGCTTGTTTTAAACCGTGTAGAGATTTAATTAATTTACAAGCCAACTTGTTGTTTTGGGATGCTTGTTTATTTATTTTTAGCCCCTGTGGTATGTTCATGTAGACCTCTTTATGTAGGTATCAGAGATAGAACAACGATGATCGCCGGAGGGGAGGATAGAGGAAGAAGATGAAGAATAGATGAATTGAATGATGAATGGAACTGTATTTGAATACACTGCATTCCCTCTTCTTTTATAATTGATTGTATCATAACAACTAACTAATTTAACTAATTACATTTCTATTTCTATTTTATACTAATAGTAGGGTCTTCATGTAAGAAGGCATTTTGTACATCCATCTGATTTAGATGCCATCTTTTAGTAGAAGCTAAGGATATTAGTGATCTTAATGTTGTCATTCTAGATACAGGTGTGAATGTTTCATTGTAGTCAATTCCTTCTACCTGATTGTAGCTTTTAGCCACCAACTTGGCTTTATATTTGTCCAATGTTCCATCTGCCTTTAGCTTTGTTTTATATACCCATTTGCACCCTATTGTTTTGGTTTCCTTTGGTACCTCCATTATTCTCCAAGTATTGTTTTCTTTTAAGGCATTTATTTCATTCTTCATAGCTTCTTACTACTATAATTGTTTACTTGCTTGTATATAATTCTTAGGTTCTTTATGTTCTGATATTTTAATGAGGAATGTCTTGTGTTTGTTTGAAAATTTTTCATAGTGGATGTGGTTTTCTATTAGATATTTTGTCACGTTGTAACATATGTAGTCACTAAGTTTTACTGGTTTTCTTATTTCTCTTGTTGATCTTGTGTTTTTCTGTGTGTTTTCTTCAGTTTGCTTTGGGTTTTCTATCTGTCTTTCCTGAATGTTTTGTGTTGTATCTTTAGGATCAGAATATTCATTTGATTCTGAGTCTAATTTTTCATGGTCAGAATGTTTTTCTTGTATGTTTTCATTTGGATTGATTATAGTATCTGTTAGGATTAATTCTTCCTTGTTTTCTTCTTTTGTTTCCTTAAAAAAGAATGTTTCTTCATGGAAGATCACATCCTGCAAATTACTATTTCTTGTGTTTCTAAGTTTAAAATTTTATATCCTTTTGTTAAGGTTACATATCCTAAAAAAACTCCTTTTGTTGCTCTTGCTTCAAATTTGTGTGTTGGAGGATTAATTTTGAAGAAAGCTAGGCAACCAAATACTTTAAGGTTTTCATATGATGGTTCCTTTTGGAATAATCTATAATAAGGTATCTTATTATTAATAGTAGGAGAAGGTGTTCTCTTGATAAGATAACAAGCTGTTTGCACACATTCTCCCTAGTAGGCTTCTGGTGTTCCTGATTGGAACATCAAACATCTTGCTATGTCAAGTAAATGTTTATGTTTTCTTTCAACAACTGAGTTTTATTGAGGGATATATGGGCAAGACAATTGATGTCTTATACCAATTTCTTTAAAAAGATTTTGTAGTTCTGAATTTTTAAATTCAGTACCATTATCACTTCTAATTGTTTTTATACTCGTGTTGAATTGATTCATAGCTTCTTTTATAAATAGCCTTAGTTTATATGTGGTTTCTGCCTTATTGTGTAGTAAGATTACCCATGTTGCTCTACTGTAATCATCAACTATGGTTAGAAAATAAGAATGATTGTTATATATTGGAGTTTTGTATTTTCCTCATAAGTCAATATATAACAATTCAAGTATTTTAGAAGTTTTAGAATTGCTTTTTGAAAATAATAATCTAAAAAATTTTACCGTTGGGCATTCAAAAGAAATATGATTCCTCAAAACTGGAATGTATAAAGTATTTTTCCTAATAAGATCATATCTTAATATAGATGGGTGACCCAGTCTTTTGTGCTATAATTCTACAGAAGTTGTTTTTATGGTACTAGCTTTTACTTCTTTCCTTCTTCTCCAATGGCCAAAATACATAGTCCTTCGTGTTTTCTACCCATAAAAATCGAATTCATCCTCGAATCCTGTATTATGCAGTGGTTATGGTAGAATGTAAAGCTGCACTTAATTGATTTAGTCAATTTTGTGACTGAAATCAAATTAACTTCAAAATCAGGGATTTTTAACACTGGTTCCAGTGTTAAATCTTTACATAAAATATGGGTCCCAATCTCGCGAACAAGAACTGTGTTAGAGTTTGGTAGGTGAACCTTGATCGGATTGGTCAAAGTTCTGATGTTAGACAGTTGTACTTGTGGACTACACATGTGGTCAGTAGCACCACTGTCTATGACCCATTCATTTTTTTTATTTGTTGTTGAGATAAGACAATAGGATATCATACCTATATTTTCAGGATTTTGTGTGTTGAATTTTTCTTTTGGGGTCCTGATCATATTTGCCGAGTGTCTTGTTGTTGTGGTTGGTTTTTGTTTCTCTATCAGCATCATGAGTTGGTCATTAGTCAGCATTGTGTACCTAGGTTGACTGTTGGAGTTGTTCACCCAGTTGTCAGTTGGGTATTCCTCCTCATAACTGTTTTCATCTTCATATTGTTCTTGTTCTTGAGGTTCTTCAGTAAATGTGTTGTTGGATCTATGGATTGATCTGTTCCCATTGTTTTCCCTGTTGTAAGGGAGTCTATTGTCCCTTCTTCCTTGGTTGAATGGCATGTTTATTCTTCTAAAAGTTGGAGTTCCAGTATTGTTGTAGTTGTTGTTATTATGATTGTTATAGACATGTTTTTTTAGGTAGTCATTGATTTGATAACAATTATCAACTGTGTGGCTAGGTCTCTTGCAATGGGTGCAGAATGGTCTCTCTCTTATCTCTGGTTTTAGTGGTTTGTAAATGTTTTGGCCATTAGCAAGCATTACAGTAGTAATTTCTGAAGTAGGTGCCACATGACTTCTCTGTTGTTCCTCTTGTATTATCAGAGGGTACAATTCACCATGCTTTGGTGTTGGTTTTTTTGTGTCATAAGTACTCCTCTTAAGGTCTGATATGTGTCATTTAGATCCATTAGAAATTTTACAGACCTTGCAAATTCATCCGGGGGGGGGTCATTAGTTTCCTTATTTGTGTCATATATGTTCCATAGCTTTGTCAGTTTGGTGTAATAGACACAGACTGAGTCTTGTCCTTGATACAAGGTGTAGGTTTGAACTAAAGTGTCATATAGCATAGTTCCATTGAACTAGTTGAATCTTGTTTTTAGTTCTTCCCACAAGGTCCATGGATTACAAGCAGTTAAGAAGCAGGGTTGCAATTCAGATGAGATGGAACCCAATAACCATGAGTGTATCATGTCTGAGCAGCATTTCCATCTCTTATATTCCTTAGGGTTCGTCTCCTGGTGGGGTTTAGGTACGTACCTCCCCCAGAAGAAATTCTAGCTTGGCTCTCTCACTTACTGCCATTTCAAAATGTTTCTTCCAAACAGAGTAATTGTTGCCATCCAGTTTAATGGGTATTGTAAAATGTGAAGATTCTTCAGAGTTATATATGTCATTTTCTCTTGAAATGATGCTTGAAATAATACTCTGGTTGTCCATTTCCTCCATTTTCTGCAGGTAAGTTAGCTGATTATGTGGAGTTTGCGAACAAGGTGAACAACAAGAATCCAGTTGTGGATGTTAAAGATGAAAAAGAGTCTATGCAATGTATTGATCACTTGATGGTTGAAGAAGATGCTCCTCTTCCACCAGAGCCAAATGCTGAAGAAGCTAGGGTCCTGAGGAGAACTAATAGAAAGAGGGAAAGTGAAGAAGGTGAAATATTTCCAATCCGTTTATGGAGTAGATGGATATGCACTTGAGGAATCGTACTTATCCTGATCTAAATGATGCTCCTAGGGTTCCTAACTGGAAATGGGAGTTTCTACCATTCTACCAGAGGATCACCTTCCGGAGTGGGATGGTCGTTTCTCTAAAGGTTATGATATAGATACTCTGGAGAATGGTGGTGTATATAGCTTTAGCTCAAATTCAGAAATAGATGAGTACTTTGATATGGCAATGTTGGGAGTGAGTATAGATGTAGTTAAAACAGATGAAGATGCAGATAAAAAGGACAAAACAGATGATGCTAGTGATAAAAATGATGATGAAGATGCAGATTCTGATTATGCTGAGTTTCTTCAGCTCATAAAGAAAGGAAAAAAGAAGAACATGTAGATCCTAATTATGCCAAATGACTCAGGAAGGAGCTGAAGCTGCAAAGGAAGAGATCTAAATGAAGGAAGAAAAAAAAACTTTATATTTTGTTTCTCTTTTTTGGAGAAAAAAAAACTGTGTTTTACTTGCTTAAACTATCTACTTATTTTGTATGAAGTGTGGATCTTTGGATCTTTTACCGCTCTGATACCATGAAAGGTTTCGGTGTATTTATATCAACTAATGAATGTATTAATGCATTGAAATATTAAGCTAGTTGGAATAAATACAAATGTTAATTAAAGTAGATATGAATGTATATGCGTGTATGATATTAGCAGCAGTAGAGGAGTCGATATATATATATGTGAATGTAAAGATAACGTTACTCGAGGATGGTGCGGAAGTCAGCGATAAAGCAGTGAAGATCGGAGGAGACGAGATCCAAGGACGAGCAAAGTACAGATGAGTTAATGCACGGTATGAACTTCGTGCAGAGAGCGAGCAACGATTGGCGGATTCCCTTGGTAGAATGAACTTTCAATATTCAAAATAGTAAATGAACCGGTGAGTCTTCCGTTGGGGATTGTGTTTATTTATAGCTGGTAGATGGCTGCAACGGTCGTGAGAATATGAAGCGTCTTATGGGCCCTGGAATGACGTATTGGTCTAGGTGGAGTCAAGTGACCAAGTGGGTTTATTTTAATATTGAGTGATGTCTAGGAGGGGAGAGTGGAATGGAATGAACGGCGTACTCGACAGATCTAGTCGGAGGTGGTTGTGCGATGAGGAGAGGGTAAAGGATTACTGTTTGATTAATTTGCTAAAAATTGTTTAAACAGAGAATTCCCTATTTAAAGATTATAATTTATTTTCGTATTAAAACTATTTAGGGACTAATTTATAATTTTCCCGTCCAATTTAGGGTTCGTCTGAATTCCCAATTCATAGTCTTCAGTCCACTTGGGAGCGCAGCTCACTCGGGACGATCTCTGGTCTGGACCCGGTCCAATGCCGTTCAACGAACGTGACTCGTCGACCAACTTCAATTCTTTAGCTAGGTCATCAGCACTTGCGACGTTCCTGATCATCTCAACATCTGCACACATAGTTGTTGCATCAATCAGCCTCATATCAGTTATGAGGTAAAATATCTCCCAATTAAACACCTAAGCATTCCGTACTGATGGGTCATGAACCCTGATACTTAGACTGTTTCGTCCTTTTAGACATTACAAGAAAATAGACTTGTAGAGAGAACCCTAGATCAATTGAATGCTTAATTCACTTGGAATAACAAACATCTCTCGTATGGAGGCCGACTATAACTCGCTCAGTGGGTGATGATATACGGTAGGCTAAATTATAAGTTTTAAGGACTTCTTCTTGCGAAAATGGTTCTAAAGGTTGCTACAAGAGGATTGTCTATGCATTCCTTTTGGATGGTCGGAAGGGCAATATTGGAAGCATATGTCTATGTATTCCTTTAGAATAGTCGAAAGGGCATCGGCTTTTGCTAGCCGTGGCTAAGCCCGTGGGCGTAGCCCTGTTTTCTTGTAGTGCATATGGCCAAACCCAAATTGGAAGGAGGCCTTGGCTTAAGGGACATCCGTCTGATGGGGTCTGAAATGGCTACCAATAAACGCACTATGAGAATTTGGTCATCTCCCCAATAATCAATCTTTTGCAATTGGATGAGGCACTGTTATGTACAAGGAAATTTGCTCGTGGAATCGCGCTTGGGATCATTATTCTCGCCGATCTGGTTAGATATTTGTGAACTAGAAACTTCATTAACATCGAGATCGTTACTACCAGTTGACATGAAAATCGGAGGAAAGGGGACATGACCATTGAACAAAAACATCTATGAGAATGTCCGCACTACTTCGCCAGAGGATCCTATTCCACACAGAATATCGTCTGTTCCAACCTCGAAGATGGCCATTGTCCGGTTGGCCCTACTACGGTAGCTAGGTGATGTAATTGAAGGAATTGATCAATTCACATGCAAGACACTCCCCCTGCTGGGGTCTCTAATGGATAGGGATAGCGGCAATCATCTGGTCGGAAAGAAATCAACGGTACAGAGAAGACAAAATCTCGTCCAATCGCGGTGCTTCACCAACTTATCAAAACTACAGACATCATCTTTTTCAAGAGATCGAATCATTATAAAACAACATCTCGTTCATATCTAATATCGCAAAACTACAGAAAAACAGTATTTTCTGACGGATACTTACTGATGGTCAAGACGTAGTAATCAATACAAGACCGTCAATGATATTTATTCAGAGATATTCTGACGACCCTGAGTCAGCTCCAGTCGATCCTGACCATTAATCTTAGCCCGTATAAGACATTGTTCATCTATAATAATAATTAAATCAGATTATACAATATAATCTAAATATGTAGTATTTTGTTTATTCTGGACTAACATATAATAGGAAGGAATTGGATGACCTTTTGTATATTTTACAGCAGACTAAAGCTCACCATGCATTAGTCCAGGTTTAGCAAGGATAAAATTTAATCAACAGAATTAGTTATTTTATAAATGAAAGTTGTAAAAAAAGTATTATAAATACTTGTAATACATTTAAAAATAAATATAACAAGTACTGATTTTTTACAGTAATTGAAACAGATTGCTACCTGCCTTTCTTCCCCTTTCTTTCTTTCTTGCGACAGCAACAATCCTAGCTTCCAATTAGCCTTATTCAGAGGTGAATTCGGAGCAAGCTGCGTTTATATGGTATCATCGGGTTCCTAATTAGGAACGCACGCTCGTAATCACACTGTTCATCTTCTTCTCGTCAAATTCTGTTCATGGAGGGCGAGCGGGAGACTTCAGATTCGATGGAAAGAATCGGTGATCTGGCTATTCCCCCATCTGTGAAGGTCAATAAACCGTTTGATCTGAAATCTGCCTTCACAACAAGGTCATCTCCTTATTATTTACATAGCAGTGATAATCCTAGTGTAAAAATCGTGAATGAATTGCTCAAAGGTCAAGCAAATTACTCCACTTGATCCAAGGACGTCACTGTTTCTTGTTACCAGACGGAAACAGACTTTTATCAATGGCAAAATCACCAAACCCTCATATAAGAATTCAGACGAATTCGAGGCATGGGAAACAGTTAATGAGGTGTTTTTTTCCTGGATAATCAATGGGTGCGAGCGGAATATCGCGGCATCAATTAGGTCTGCTAATAGTGCTGAGGAGGCTTGGAAAATGCTCAAGGTTCGATACAGCCAAGGTCATGTTCCTTTGAGGTTTTAGATTGGCCAACAACTTGCCACTTGTCATCAAGATAACATGACGGTAAGTGACTATTAAATTGAAGGTCATATGGGATGATTTAAATGATATTAGCAAAAAAAAGAAATGCACTTGTGGTATTTGCAAGTGTGGAGCTATTCAAATTTGGGAAGAAGAACTTGAGCAAGATAAGTTGTCAAGTTCCTTCTTGGTTTAAATGAGGAATATATGAATGTTAGATGCC
This sequence comes from Zostera marina, assembly GCA_001185155.1. Taxonomy (NCBI): domain Eukaryota; kingdom Viridiplantae; phylum Streptophyta; class Magnoliopsida; order Alismatales; family Zosteraceae; genus Zostera; species Zostera marina. The sequence goes on from LFYR01002156.1 coordinate 467,882, forward strand.
AAATTTTTTCTGGAGGAAAAGAGATTCCATCAATGGATGAAGTATATTCTACTGTAATAACTGATGAAAAGCAAAGAGGTTGCAGTATTAAGAGATTTGTCTCAGAAACTACAATGGTAGATACTGTAATGCATGCTAAGAAAGCCTCTGAAATCAGAAGTGAACCATACAATTCTGAAAAATACAAATTCAGCAGGAAAGGATTAAAGTTTAATTTAAATAACAGATGTGATCACTTGTTATCACATCTTGTTATCATTTAACAGAGGTTTTTTGGTCATACAAAAAATACTTGTTATCATTTAACAGGTTATCCAGAAAAGAAGAAAGATTTTGAAGTCAAGTTCAAAAAACAAAAGCTAGATCAAGCTCAAGTTGCTCCTTCCACATCTGGTTCTCATTCCATATCTAACGAGGAATACAAAATTCTGAAGGATTTTTTCATCAAAAATTCTGGTATGGAACTTATTTTAATTAAATCAAATTTACGTTGTTATGCTGTTTCAAGATATTTTAATGAATGGATATGTGACACTGGTGCTTCCTAACATATGAGTGAGAACATTAGTTTTTTTATAAATTTAAGATCTCCCTCTAAAAAAATGAAGGTTATAATACCTAATGGGGGGATTTTTGTAGTCCAACAGGTTGGTGATATTATAATATCTCCCACCATTACTCTTAAAAACGTATATTACATTCCTGATTTTACTATGAATTTAATTTCATTATATAGATTAATTGAAGACATGGACATTTGGATTTTCTTAAACAAACAACATTGTCTGTTTCAGGATCCAACAACCAAAGCTCTGATTGGACAGGCTAATGCGCGCATACAATGGAATATATCTCTTTGATGACAAAGAGTCTTTTGATTGTGGCTCTTAAGATATCATGCTCTGGCATGTTAGGATGGGTCACTCTTCCTATAATAAACTTAGAATGCTTTCAATTAATTCTTGTAATAAAATAGAATCTACAAACAATATTAAATCAAATAAAGAATTAATTTCTCTTTGTGATATATGTCCATTAGCAAAGCAGCAAAAATTATCTTATCCTAAAAGTACTTATATAAGTATAGATATTTTTGATTTTATTCATGTGGATATTTGGGGGAAATTTCCAATTCCCACATATGATAACAACTCATATTTCCTCACGATTGTGGAAGATAAGAGTAGAACAACATGGATTTATTTAATGAATAATAAATCACAAGTTTATGATATTATTTGTAGTTTTATTAAAATGGTTAAAACTCAATTTAATAAAACTATCAAAACACTAAGAAGTGATAATGGAATGGAATTTTCTTCCCTCAAATTTAAAAAATTACTAAATGATCAAGGAATGATTCATCAATTTTCGTGTCCTTATAACCCTCAACAAAACAGCAAAGTTGAGAGGAAGCACAAAGACTTATTAAATATAGCTAGAGCACTTAAAATACAAGCCTCCTTACCTATCAAATACTAGGGGTTTTGTATTCTGGGGGCTGCTCATATACTAAATAGATCATACTCTAAATCACTAAACAATAAAACTCCTTATGAAATACTACACAATAAACAACCTGATATGACATTAACTAAAACAATTGGGTGTTTATGCTATTTTGATAACACTAATAGAGTAAAAAAATTCTCTGTAAGAGCCAAAAGAGGTATTTTTTTGGCATATCCTCAAGGGACTAAAGGGTATTTAGTCTTAGACATTGAAGATAATATTTTTGTAACCAGCAGAAATATTGTGTTTAAGGAGATAATCTTTCCTTTTAAAATTATTAAGGAAAATTTAATTAAATCAAACCAGTCTTCCAAGACTAGTATTTTTGACAAATTTATTTTAGAAATATATAAACTTAATCATAATTTAAACAAGGAATTGGACAATAATACTTGTCCATCTATACTTGACAATAATCAGGTTAACTATGAGAAAACAGAAAACAAACAAATAAATTCTGTTGTTTCAACAAATAAATCACATTTTGTTGTTCCACCAGAAGAAAACACGATTTTCTCAATGAATAATATTAACAATAACATGGATGATGATATACCATCATCCAAGACTATTTCATCCAGTAAAATAATCAATGAAAATACAGATTCAGAAAAAAAATACCATCTGTTCTTTTAGTTTCTAATCATTCTGATTTAGAGACTAATATTCAGACTTCTAGTTTGTCTCCTACAGAAAACAATACTGATGACATGCACCTCAGTAAAGTTCAAATATTGGATAATACTCCACAAAATGAATCTCACAATTTTTTTGAAGAAACTAATAACATTTCTTCTTCACAAATATCTGATTCGGAAAATACATCTAATCAAAATTCTCTACACAATGATAATATCAGTTCAGAATCTGATAAATTAACAGATAATTATTCTGATAATATAGTCAAATTAAATAAAAATTATGGTCTTATATAGAAAATCTGCCAGAACATCAAATACTACTAAAAATAAAGATTTTTACTATAAAGATGATAAGGATTACAGTTCTGCCTATACCAGCACTGATCATCCTTTGCAAAATTAAATATATTTCTTATAAGGAAATTAATAATAATAAAAAAAATACTTAAAAAAAATATCAATGGGATGTGAACCTAAAAATTATAAAGAAGCTTTTAAATATTCTAAATGGATTGAAGCTATGTATAAAGAAATGGAAGCCCTTATGTTAAATAAAACATGGACTCTCGTTTCCCTACCTCCCTCAAGAAAACCCATTGGTTCAAAATGGGTATATAAAATTAAATATAATCAAAATGGGGAGATAGATAGGTATAAAGCAAAATTGGTAGCTTAAGGTTTTTCTCAGGTTGAGGGCTTTGACTATCAAGATACTTTTGCACCAGTGGCAAAGATAACCACTGTTAAAATTTTAATCACAATAGTTGCCAATAAGAATTGGTTGTTACATCAGTTGGATGTTAATAATGCATTCTTATATGGTGATTTAAATGAAGAAATATATATGAAACCACCTCTTGGCATGTTAGGAGATGATGATCACAGGGTTTGTAAATTAAACAAATCTCTCTATGGACTGAAGCAAGCTTCAAGACAGTGGTTTGCCAAGTTAAAACTCACACTTCTGAAATTGAAGTTTAAACAATCTCTGCTTCTGATTATTCTCTGTTCATTAGAGAATCAAACACTGATGTTATATATATTGTCATATATATATGTAGATGATATAATCATTACTGGTAGCTAGTAATGAGGATTCAATTGCTAAATTTAAAAATGATCTTAAAAACATTTTTTAAATCAAGGATTTAGGAAAACTTCATTTTTTTCCTTGGTATAGAGGTATCATACTCATCTAATGAGATTTTCTTATCTCAAAGAAAATATACATTAGACATTCTTAATGAAAATAGTCTCTTAGGTTGTAAACCATCTAAGGTTTCAATTGACAGACAAATTGATTGGAGAGATGATCAATCAAAGTCACTTGGTGATCCTTTTAAATATAGGAGGATCATAGGTAAATTAATTTACCTAAATATCACTAGACCTGACATCATATTTGCAGTCAGATGTCTTAGTCAATTCATGGATAAACCCACTGAAAAACATTTAGAGGCAATAATTAAACTGCTAAGATATTTAAAGAATTCTCCTAGTCAAGGAATAATGATCACAAATAATAAGCCTCTCACACTTAAAGGGTATTGTGACGCTGATTGGGGATCATGTACTCTGACCAGAAGATCAGTGACTGGGTTTTGTGTAATTCTTGGCGATTCCTTGATATCTTGGAAATCAAAGAAACAAAAAACAGTTTCACAATCTTCTGCTGATGCTGAATATAGATCCATGGCAAAATTGATAGATGAAATAACCTGGTTGATACAATTACTGAATGAATTTTGAATTTATAATAAAAATCCAATTCCTATGTATTGTGACAATAAGACAGCAATTCATATTGTTGAAAATCCTGTGTTCCATGAGAGAATAAAGCACATTATGAGAGACTGTCATTTTACAAGGGAAATTAAAAATTAGATTGTGGATTAATCACACTAAAACACATTGGTACTAATGACCAATTAGCAAACATATTCACCAAAGGAGTGGGAGAAAGTGAGATGAACAACACCTTGTTCAAACTAGGAATAAAAAATATATATTCTTAGTTTGAGGGGGGAGTATAAGACATTGTTCATCTACAATAATAATTAAATCAGATTATACAATATAATCTAAATATGTAGTATTTTGTTTATTGATCTGGACCAATATATAATAGGAAGGAATTGGAGGACCTTTTGCATATTTTACAGCAGACTAAAACTCACCATTAGTCCAGGATCAGCAAGGATAAAACTTAATCAACAAAATTAGTTATTTTATAAATGAAAGTTGTTGTAAAAAAAGTATTATAAATACTTGTAATACATTTAAAAATAAATATAACAAGTACTGATTTTTTTACAGTAATTGAAACATATTGCTACCTGCCTTTCTTCCCCTTTCTTTCTTTCTTTCTTTCTTTCTTGCGACAGTAGCAATCCTAGCTTCCAATTAGCCTCGTTCAGAGGTGAATTCGGAGCAAGCTGCGTTTATAGCCCGCTTCACCTACGACAGTGACAAACGGGCTGCAACCGCATGAGAAATGCGCCCCTCCCATTAATCTATCTATTCTTAGGAGGCTATACTTATAAGCTAATTTCTATGTTTTTTAAATTTTAATTTTTAATCAAATGGCGGTGCTTCAAAAAAAAATCTACTTATGCTGTTTGTGGGGTTTCCTAGCTTTATTCTTTCTCGATTGGCATGGGGACTGCGGCTACCTTGGTCTTCGCCAAAGTTAACTACCACCCAGATTCCTTAGACTGCAAAAACAACTGACAAATTTAGTTGGGAATTGTGTTCTTGTTATATATATAATCTGGGTCAGAAATCAGAACAATGAATGAATATGTGTTGAAATTTAAATGAAATATGATTAATGATGATTCATTCTGCTTTGAAAGTCGAATTCACTGTTGAACCATGCATAGAATTCATAACCCTAGTGCGGAAATAGGAATCAAAAGTGCAATTTTGGAGTTTCATGCTCAATGCTCACTGAATGGACTGATCATGATCGTTCATCGATGAAAATAAAACCCTAGCTAGCTAGCTAAGATTCATATAAACAAGCTACGTACATACTTAATTAGGGTAAAACTATTGAAATGCAAATTAACTAGTTAGATAGCTAGCTATCTCCGATCATAGGAGATTGTTGGTTGATGAAGGATTAAAGCCAGGAAAATCCGTCCATAGAGAACGACTTCCACCGCCGCCCCATGAATATTGATCGTCATTGATTGATGAAGTGATTCCTAAATACTGCCTCGGCAGGTTGAGCCTTCGTTGGCTCGTCTCGTCTATCTTCAATGGAAGATCATGCTGCGTGATTGTTCCAGACGTCGTTGTATCAAACGGGTACAGTATTCCGGTTGACGGTGGTGCTGATGTTATTATTTCGTCAAGCCCAGAAATGAAAGATAACGGTGATCTCCATTGCTCTAGCCCACTATAACAATAACTGCTTGCTGCTCCGCCCATCTGACCAATGGCTGCTTGCAATATTCCACCACCTCCGTTTTCCGACATGATTGGGGATTTGTACATGTGGGCGGAGGCGGAGGAGGAGGAGGAAGAGGTAATTGCACCAACACCGGTAGTTGATAACGTCGCACCAGAAGACGTCGCTCGTGTGTTGCTGCCTTGTTGATTGTTGGAAGGATTATTTAAAGATTTGGACGTGGTGATTTTGCCACGCTTGTTCCTCCGACAGCCTCCTCCGACTGGAACGTTGCGGAGTGCACCTCCACGGGTCCAGTAACGGCGACAGGTCTTGCAGAAGTGACGAGGTTGAGAGAGGGAGTAATTATTGAAATAACAGAACTTGGTGTTGATCGAATCACAACGTGGACAGTTGAGAGGTGTATCTGCCGGTTGTTGCGTCAGTTTTGGCAGACGAGATCTCTCTTTCTCCACCATAGATGCAGGTCTGATTGAGCCAATCACCATATGCATGCTCCCAGTTTCTGGACGTGGAGGTAGCTGATTTCGCTGCACATCGCCACCTCCTGATCGGGGACTGTTAGAAAACAGGTGGTCGTTAATCCAGCTGAGAGAATGAGGAGGATCAAGATCTAGATATCCAGGAACAGATCCGTAAACCATGGTGGATATCAAAGAAGGATCTTTGAGAGAAAACAATTATTGAATTTGGATCCTTTTGGTAAAGGAGGGAGAAGATATTAAATATGAAGAATTGAAGAATGATTCGCATCCACAAGAATATTAAGTTTCAGTCTTCCCTTCTCCTTTCAGATTGAGATGGTCAGATGGAGATGGAGGGAAGTAAGTTACTTAACCTTGAAGCTTCTTTTAATCTGCAGTGCTTTATGGAGCAGTGAGTGAGTGGCAATGGTTAGTGGCTGGCCGGCTGGCCATGCATGCTTAAAGTTGTTATATATTAAAAGGATAGAAAGAAAGAAAAAATGAATGAATATATATATATATCTCACCTAGTGACCACTTCTTATTGATATTTTTTGTGAATTTTCATCTCCAATTCTACTTCTCCACCATCTATTTTAAATGACAGTAAGGGAATCAATAAGAGATTTCTTTTATTACTCAAAAAGAAGTTGGGCATAGGATTAGCCCAAGATCGATCATAGAATATAGGGAAATGTAAAAACATTGTTTATCTTTTATACAACTATATCTGACTAATTGACTAAAGATTGAAGTCTCAAAAGGTTGGACTTTCATAAGCACGCACAGCTTGTATTTCAATTTTCAATCGGTGAAAGATTGTGGCTCTTATAACAGGATGTAGAATCATATTCATTGCTCACATTCTTTATAATTTCTCTCTCCTGACAATTTCTGAGGAGCCTTAGGATGTGTCAATAAGAGATATTTACTAAAAGTTCGTTTTATATATATTGATGATACCCTCGATCTACTGAAGTATTAGACACGAACATCATTGGGTCAGTCCCATCGAACTGAGAACCTCGATCCATATCCGCTATCGACCAAATCCCACCCTGACAGAGCAACCCAGGAACATCCCTAGGTCTAATGTCGCCCGTTCACGACCCGGTCAGAAGTCAGAACTTTTATTAATGCCAACCTTTCAGAAAAGAGGAAACCAAGTTGCACTACATACTTATGCTACACTAGAAAGAAAGAGATTGAACGTAAATCCAATTACGTAGGCTCATTTTTTGGCCATACATCATCATACATTTATATATATGGCCCATCTGGGGTTTTGATTCTTAATTTTTACCATATCAATATAAAAATGTTCTCAAATCATACATATTATATGGAATATTCTGAAAAAGATAGATAAATCATTCACCATAATTAATGTTTATCCTCATTTCCCAATAAGGTCGGTGAAGTGTCTGTTACAATCGATAGAAAATCTGTTTTCTCTAGATCTTTATTCTAGTGTTTACTGTAGATTCATTAATTACTTACTGTCTACCATGAGGTACGCAGTATTAATAGCACTGTTGTCCTACTAATGGGGTCGGGCCTGGGCCTGGATAGATCTTGGTCTGAGTCAGGGCTTGGGTCGTAGTCAGGTCAGGTCCGTAGGGCTCGCTAGCTCGTACGTACCCTGATTCGAGTCGGATCATGGTCAGGCCTGAGTCGTGGGTTGAGTCATTGTTGTTATCGATCCTTGACCTACTTTTAATGGGCTTAGGGTACGTATCATCACAAGTTTTTGCGTGCATTATGCTCTTATCATCACCAACCCTAGCTAGATCAATCATGCATTCATGTTCATTCTTTGTTTGATTAGAACTTGACTGTAGTTATGAAAATTATATGAAAATCAAGATTTGAACCGCATTTGATCGAAGTTAAAAAATATTTTTTCCAATTCGTCATGGATGAAGTTAAAAAATTTAAAGTTTTATCTATAGTGTTTACAAATACAATTCTCACGTGAAGCTGACCTTATTTATTTTCTTCTTCTTTTATTGACGTTTATGTATGTATAGGAGGCTTAATATCATATAAGTTTGATCCACAAGTATATGCTTAAAACGAATCTCGTTATTAAGGCCCAAGAGCCCTAAAAGTCAAATTCAGAAATAAAAATTCGTATTTTATCTTTTTATTTTTATTTGCAGCCAAACCCTTATGAATAACTTGATCATATCTCGTTTTAACTGGCAGGGTCCTAATTGTAAAAGTTCACCGGAAGTTTTTCCATTATCGTAACACAACTGATAAGGTATCTCGGAAATTTGGGGTACGCCGTCGCAAAAAAATCGTTCCATTTACAAATTAATGTTAGTGTTGTGACAAGAAAAGCTAGTTAGTTTGGTGAGTTTTTTGAGTAGCGCTACTAGAACACCGATCAGTCCGATACTGTACACTAGACATCGTCGGAGTTGCATTTACAATAGTTGCTTGCTGCTGTATGACCAAGATCGATAGTTGCGTGCCGTAATTTGTTGACGCCACCAAGTCTCCAATATCGCCAAGTTCGGGGTATTCGCTCCACATCGACATGCATTTGGCAAGAACCGAGTCCGCTCCGATTCTTCTTCCGATGATCAATAGAGTAAAATTAGGCGTGATGGATTGTATGGCTTTGATTGTCTCTTCCACGTCCGCCACGATTTCTTCTGTATAAACCACTCGATTGTCCATCACGTAATTCATCCTGAACTCTTCTATTATGTCTTCATCGAGCATGGCGCTTTCGTCGTATTGTGTTGGGGTCCGTGGGGATTCGGCGGAAGAGTCGTAAGGTGGGACGAATCGGATTACGGTCAGAGAGATTCTTGGATTCTGAGACATCCTCATTGCTAATGATAATGCCTCACGATCATCGGAACCGCCGAAGAAGTAGACTACGACGTCACGTGGAAGTGGACTACCTTGGGTTGAGTTTGCAAGAATTCCGACGGAGCAAGGTGCGTAGGATAAGACGTTGGCGTTCATCGTCCGAGCTGCATGGTTGGGTAATGATGCGAGAGTACTACTCTCCGAACACACAGTTTTGTGGAATGGGATTATGATGAATGAAACCATCTTCTCCAATGCCAGATTGCCGACTTCATCGTGCATTGTCTCGGATGGGGAAGTGCTGACGAAGGGTTGTATCGTTATGCAGTTCTCACTCCGGTCCTCCAGATTTCGAAAAACGTTCATTATGGCGTCGGAGGAAGAGTCCGCCGACGATCCGTAGTTCCGCTCCTTACGATTGTACGGGATTAGACTGGACATCGCTTGACCAACCAGTTGGACCAGATGGAGTACGTAGACGCAGATCGGACATGGGTCGGCGTTCAACGTTTCCAATAGGTGGACGATCGGAGTGACATTTTCTTCGCTGTGAATGCAAGCGATTATACGTAGCTCGTAATTCGATTTGGTCTGCTCGATGTTCCGCATATTGCTTTGATCACTCGTGTAGTGTTTGGAAGGGTTGTAAAGAAATCTTATTACCGGTGTCGTGACGGCGACAAGAAAGGCGACATATATCAGTATGGTAGTTACGTACTCTGGTTTCATCGTGTGGCCGAATTGCCAGTAGCTAATGAGCCTGAGTTCAATTATACCCTTGGACGCCAGGATAAGCGCCAAAGCCACGGCGTCGTAAATCGGAAAATCGAAGAAAATCGCGGAAGCGACGGTTCCGGCAACTTTGCCGCAGAATGAAAGGAGGAGCATGAACACAAGGTAACACCAGGAGTTATTGCCGACGACGAAAGGTTCGATGCTAATTCCAACGCTGGCCACAAATATAGGGATTCCAAGTGTCAACGTGATTCCTTCTAGTTTCTCCACCAGCGTTATCCCTAATGGCGGACCGCTAGGAAGAGCCAACCCTAATACGAACATGCCTACCTCCAAACCATGTCCGGCCACCTCACTAAGGAATCCACAGGTGAGAGATAGCATTACAACGGTGGCGAAGTAAACCTCGTCAAGGAGCTCTCCTTTGGGGGTTAACTTGAGAAGCCGGAGAGTGATCGGACGTGCAACCAACAGTACGAAAGCAAGTAATCCAAAGAAAGATGCAATGCTTCCGACCCCTCTTGCCGATCCGATCTGAATCGACGTCAGGATTCTCGCAAGAACGATGTTGAACAAATCGTAGATAAGCGAGATGGATATCGCCAACCGACCCACTTTTGAATTCAGTAGTTTGAGGTCGTCGACAACACTGGCGATGACGACGAAAGACGACATGCACCAGAAGTAGAGGACGTCTTTACTTGAAGTGTGGTTGACGGATAAGTCTTCGGGAAGGAGGTTTGTTAGCAAGAAATGAGCGCACACCACCGGAAGCAAAGACACCAAATTACCGACGAACCCGATGCCCACGGCTCTCTTACCGGATTTCCAAACCATATTAAGATCGGTCTTCACACCGATGATGAATAAGAAGAATCCCAGCCCTATGAATCCAAGGGTCTTCAGTGGTATCAAACTGTTGGGTCGGTATATGTCATTTCCGATGAGTTCGAACTTCCCAAGAAACAACGGCCCCAAAATTATCCCTGTCTAGACATAACGACACACATTCATTAATGGATGATGATGATTATTCATTGATGGAGACTGAAGATCGAGTGAGTTATTTAAATCGTCACCAGGATCTGAGAGACGATCGTCGGCTGACCGAAACGCATCAGAACGAAATGCAAAGACTTGCATATCAAGAATATTATTGTCATTTGGATCATGACCAACGGAATGCTTGCTTGAAGAGGACTGGACGAAAGCCAGAACCCCGACGATGTTGCCGGAAGTGGAACATTGCAATCGGGACGGAACCCATTAATACCGTCGGTGAGAAGATTCTTTTGTTCTTCCATGGTTGTCAATGGAAGATTGAAAGAACAAGCAAAATAACCTCGTCAACTGAATTTCAAAATTAGCAACTACTAAGGACCACAAACCTTTAGTTGATTAATTGCAAAAAATATCCATAAAAATATGCATATTATCATCCATATCCTTTACTCTGAGTTATTTTAATGATTTTATTAACTATTTTGGATTTTTCATAAATTTTATTTTATTTTATTTTAATTTTTTTTGAAACTCCGATCCTCCTCAATCCCAAATAAGCGACGAACCGAAACGCAAACAGCATGGCGAACAAGATTAAAAGAGACGAACTCCGGCCGCCTTCGCTTTCCTTTATCAGAGATTCAGTTCTGGGATCAATATTATCGGTCGACCTCATCGAGAATTGCGCCGACAAAAGTAACCGGTAAGCATGATGTATGTATGAAACGTATTTAATCCACCGCATGAATACCGGAATATTCTTCACGAAAAATCCACCGCAGAGCGAGAGAGCCATTAAAATCACAGCAGACATCGTCATAGCTTGTTTTGTGTCCAGTACCAGACTTCCGATGGCGAGTCCTAAACCTTGGGATACCAGTGTTGATAAAAGAAGAATGGATAGAGTCTCCAAGTAGATCAAAAAAGAAGGGTACAAACCTCCGAACCAGTAAATCGTAGTAATGGAGGCGGTAGGGATTATAAACTCCAGATAAAAGTCCCCCGCCGTTTTGGCTAAATAATAGGACGACAAACGGTACATGCTGGATGATCTCTCTTTCTCAAGCATTTCGCGTTCCATGGGAAAAGTCAATACGGCCATCGTCATTTTGGAGTTTGCCCAGAATGCGATGAGGTAGAAACATAATCCGGTTTGATCTTTTATGTCGTTGCCGGAACTGACGAAGAGAAGCAAGGCCGATAGAGTGATGAAACCGATCTGAATTATCCTTATCGGTGAGAATGTCTTTTTTGTTCTCTCCTTGAATCCTCGTAGGTGAAGCGCACGAAACTGCTCCCACCACGACGTGCTCCAACCTATATCAGATTCAACGAGCGGTTCGCTATCGTCGGCGTTTGTGGTAGCATGGTCGACGATGACTTCTCCCATCTCCGTCATCAGCAAGGGTTTGTTGGTGGTGAGATAGGCGGATAATAAATTATTCTTGAGAGTGTTTGAACTAGCGATATCGCTGATGCTTTGTAATCCATCGTTTGGTACGCCATTTGCAAGGTCAAGAAGAAAATCAGAAGGGTTCATGGTCATTGACGGTGTATATCCGATGCTATGGAAGTAGGTCATCGCGTCGGAACCCTTTCCGAAGTATATCGGATTCCCATCTGCCAGAAGCATCACCTTATCGAACATGTAAAACATTCTGGTCGACGGCTGGTGAATGGTCGTCAGCACGGTTCTTCCTTTCTTAGCAATATCACATAACATAGACATGATCCTCTGTGCCGAGGTAGAATCCAACCCAGAAGTTGGCTCGTCTAGAAAAAACAAGCTAGGATTAACCAAAAGCTCCTGTCCAATGCTCATCCTCTTTTTCTCCCCGCCCGACACACCACGCACTTTTGAACTGCCGACGAGACTATCACGGCATGTCACCAGTCCAAGGCTCTCGATCATCTCATCCGCCATCGCCATCTTCTGTTTCCGAGAGAAGCTATCCGGTACTCGGAGCAGCGCTGTATAGCGAAGAGTTTCGGATACAGTGAGATGAGGGTAGTGAACTTCATGTTGGGTGACGAAGCCGATGTTATGTTTGATAGACGAGTTGAAAGGATTATCGTTGTAAGTGATGGAACCGGAGAGTTTCCCGGAGAGATGTCGAGCACCCAAAGCAGTAACAAGTGTTGTCTTTCCACTACCTGAAGGACCCAACACCGCCAAAATCTCCCCCGATCTAACGATGCCGGACACTTTGTTGAGGATCGTTCGTTTACTGATTTTGAATTTTTTCTTCCCGTTCCCGACTTGTTCAACCTTCTCCTTAGTTTTGATCATGTACACCAAATCTTCAAACTGCACACTCAAAAATCAAAATAACAGATCGTAATATCATTCGGATAAAAAAAAAACCTGCATGCATGCATGCAGTGGTGTAGAACAGTGGATTTGGAGTCACGTACGTACCTTGATGGTTATGGGGCGCTTTCGTTTGCTGAAGAAGATGGCGTTTTCAGGTTCCATTTTTCCAGCCGCCATCGCCCAAATCCCTAATTTTTTTCCAGAAGATTGAATTGGAGATGATCGGATGAATGACGAATCATGGATATGTAGATAGATACACATTTCTGAAAATTAATTCATATCTAAAAAAATCAAATATGAAGATCCGATTCTATCCTATTTTCTACTCCACCGTCATTAGTGAATATTTCAAGGGTTTTTTTATAAAAATATTTTAACAGACCCGTCTCGGACCCGCCCCCCGGCAACCTAGACAGTCTTGCCCAATCGTCACGTTTATACCTCTGGGCCCTACTTGAAGCCTTAAAATAAGCACCACTTGGCCTTTGGGCCCTATTTAAATAAGCACGCTGTGGCCCTTGGGCTCTTTTAAAGATTTGTTGTCGAATTGTGGTCTTCAAACACAAAGACATTTTAAATGTATAAACAAATTATAAACAGTTAATAGTCCCACATCGTTTTATTTAAATAGTATAGTGACTAATCGACTATAGTCCCACATTGTAAGATAGGAAGAAAGTAATAAATATTGAAGGCTATAAATAGCAGGAAAATGTAATATTTGTAGATAAAGAAAAAAAATTATTTTGATCAATAGAAAGAAACTTTGTTTATTGGGATCATCGAATTCGATATTATTAATTTTTTGTGATCTACTACTGTATAGATAGCCATATAACAAGGGGGGTGTTTGTTTACCTGTGTGCATTATGTGAGCAGTTCCAGCTAAGCAACCTGCTATTTTTGTTACCGATTATCGGAATCTAAGTTTGCACACATTTATTGTTCACCCTTCAACAGTTTTTCTTCCAACCATTTATTTAAACCCTTCTCCTCAAACCCCGTCTTTTAAGTTCTTTCTTGCAATATCGATCAAGTCAAGCAAAGATGGTCGGGATCTTCACATTGGTGACAGGTTTGAGAGGGTCCAGTGGTTTTGGGTCGGCTTCGACGGCAGAGGAGGTCACAAAAGCGGTGGATGCCTCCAATATCACTGCCATTGTTACAGGTATGTTTTGTGTATTTTTGTTTGTAGTTTGGGTATGCAAGTAAATAAACTTACGTATAGGGGGAGCAAGCGGAATCGGTGCGGAGACGGTCAGAGTTCTAGCACTTCGTGGTGCTCATGTTATCATTGCAACGAGGAACTTGAAAGCTGCAGAGGAGGCGAAGAAAATGATTCTGGATAGTAATTCCAATGCTCATGTTGATGCCATGGAACTCGATCTCTCTTCGTTCAAGTCTGTCAGGACTTTTGCAGACAATTTCATTGCTAAAAATCTTCCCCTGAATCTCCTGATGTAAGAAGTTAAATCAGGCTCATTTTTCTGTTGGCGTAAATCTGAAATTCATTATTTCTTCTTCTTCTTCTTCCAGCAACAACGCCGGTGTTATGTTCTGCCCTTTCCGACTCTCAGAAGATGGAGTCGAAATGCAGTTTGCAACTAACCATCTTGGTCATTTCCTGCTGACAAATCTTCTTCTCGATAAAATGAAAATGACCGCAAAAGATACCGGGATCGAGGGTCGCATTGTGAATCTTTCTTCTATAGCACATGTGCACCCCTACCCAGAAGGAATAAGATTTGATGGGATCAACGACGAGTCTCGCTACTCCAGCAGACTCGCCTATGGACAATCCAAACTCGCCAATAACCTGCATGTAAAAGAACTGTCTCGCCGGTTGAAGAACGAAGGCGCAAACATTACAGTAAATTCAGTTCACCCTGGGTTGATCATGACCAATCTAATGAGGCACTCTGCATTTTTTATGAGTATGTATCAATTATCATCACATATGTTATCTAAATCGTATTCTATGATTCTATCATAGTATAAATCTCCTTTTTTTTTTTTGCTTTGCAGGAATATTTCAAATATTCACATTTCTATTCTGGAAGAACGTCCCGCAGGGAGCCGCGACAACTTGCTATGCCGCACTGCATCCGAGTCTCAAAGGGGTGTCAAACAAGTATTTCGTCGACTGCAACGAGATGAAAACAAGTGCTTTTGCACGTGACCAGACTATGGCTGAGAAGCTCTGGGATTTCAGCGAGGATCTCGTCCGATCATCTGCTAAATCAAACTAAATCCCCAAATCCGTTGTTTCTTTTTCCGCTCTTGTTCTTTGTGCTCAATAAATTATGCAGCAGACAATCGTATATTCGCGTAGAATGATTATATTATAAAACAAGGGGTATATAAGAATAATTTTTCTAATTCTTTGTTTTTATTAATGGTCCACCTCAGGCCCACATCATTACCTATAAAACCTAACAAAATTGAACCCCAAACCCTAATCAAAGAATAGAGCCGATCATTATTCTCTCAAAAGTCAAAACATCCAAGAATCACGTCGTTCGTCTGGGGCAGGAAGGAATATCGAAATCGCTATATCATCATGTATATATATATTCATATAGATATTTTTTAATCTCTCTATCGACTTCTTCATTTTCTTTACATTTCTGATACCCAGAGACACCCTGTCATGGTTTCCAATTCTTATTCCGATTTTTAATCTAGCAAATCAGTCTATAGATTTTTTTTTTAATCTAGCAAATCAAGCTGCTGCATGTTTCATACTTTTTTCCGTATGGTAAGAAATATCCAGATTGAAAAAGAAATACATTTCTAACTGGGTTCTAAAATAGAGAGGATACCCACATGGAATGTTTTAATGTTTCTATTAACATCAAATTTTGAGGCTTAACAGTACTATAAATCTGAAAAGGTACATACACTCTGTGGCTACTTACGTTGAACAACAAACCAAGTTCTTTGGTAAGGCCTCTGTTGTCTGGTGTCATTTGAAGTTGAGGAGTTTGTGTTTTTTTCTTTTTCTGTTGTTTAGGTTGCTTATTTTGTTATCCTAATTTCTTATTTTCTTGAAAAACTTATGTCTCACTGTCACCTATGATGGTCCTTTCACTATCTATAGAACTCTTGTTTGCATCACTGGCTAAGAAAGTTACTGGTAGATCAAAAACCGGGCAAACCATGTAACTTTTGTCTACATTCAATATTCAACCTAGCCATTTTGTTTATTCAGTTAAATTTTTTTACTAAAAATCTGTCATCTTTTTTTGTTCTAGAAGAACACCTTTTATCTTCTCATGATTAAAATAAACTCATTCTAAAGTGTGTTATTTTCCTAAAAATGTAAATAACTAGGCGAAACATTCTATGAGAATCATATTTATTGCAATTATGATTTATGATGCATCTATATTTTATTGTTTCAAATATAAAAATTAAATTTTGAGTAGAAATTATTTGATTTCCCCCCATTTAGGAGATATAAGCCATGCATCCGGTAATCCAATCACAAAGACAATCCATTTGTCTGGTTGATGGCTACTTAGAGTGTGTTTTAAGCGCAAGCTTGGAATAGGCTTGATTCTGGTTAGAATATGGTGATTGATAATACCCGATTGGGAAGAAGAATGGGGTTTGATTCAAAACCCACAATTCAATTGACTTCAATTGTCAAAAAATACAGAATTGAATGAGGATTACTAGATGACATATTTCGTCATAGATTTCTTTTATATATGCCATTAGAAGGATGAACTGTACGACCCACGATTTATATGCCATTATAATTTAGTTGATTTTGATAAATCATGATTTTTTAATTACAGTGAAATATTCCAGTTGGCAAAATATGATGATTACAAGAGCCCAAGCAACAAAAATGTAAGGGTTACCATCAATAATAGGAATTGAAATATTATACTATTTCATGTTGATTTAATTTATAGTTATGAAAAAAAGAGTATATGGTACCGAATCTTGTATCATTATTGCTATTCTAATTAGTTTGTTTAATTAGCTGGATTGGTAAGCTTGTCTATATAATATTTTTTTATGGTGTTACCTACTATCTCCATAACAGTGGTATCTTAAGAAAATAAAGGCAAGCTAACTAATCTAGCTAATTAATTAACTAAACATAAACTAATTCCACTAACAATAGTTTCTTTCATTATTTCATGCATTGATTATTGAGGTAATAATAACAATAATATTTCCCTTTCAAGTGGCAATCTTTCACAGAATTTATTGTCAATGAATAATGATATCTCTGATGAATGTGTGTTGGACTGCAATGAAGAAAATGTAGGCACATTAGCACGGAAAATTCCTCTAGATTCAGTAAAGAAAAGGTACATATATAAAAAGTTTAAAACCCTGTTTTTCGATCTGTTTGAAATCTACCCAGTATCAAAATGCACCATTTAGCATATCACTAGAATATCAGATTGGCTAGGTCTTATATCCTAACATTTTTTTGTCCTAACATTACTGATGCAAGTTTTGGCCAAGGTTTAAAAACCGGCGGTTAACCGGCTGACCGGTAAAATATTGCTAACCGGTGACCGGTTAGTTGGGACGGGTAAATGGGTCGATGGGTCGGGTCTAACCCGTACCCGACCCGATTACCCGTCTCGTTTTTAAATGTTTCATTAAAAGGCTTTATTTAATAAAGCCCATTATGTTTCATTTAATAAAGCCTCATTTGAAGGCTTTATTTTAATAAGTTTAAATCTTACTCCTTATAAGTTTAAATCTTACTCCTTATAAGTTTAAATCTTACACTTTGAAACCCTAGCCGTTTCCTCCTTATGTCTTTACTTATGGAATTAATTACTTATTTGCATTACTATTTTGAATTACTATATTGTTTATGATATTTTTATTTATATAAACAGGGATATAAACATGGATATAAACATGGATATAAACATGGAATAGATATATAAGTATATAACATAATTTCTGTTTTTTAAAAAAAAATTACGAAAATACCCCTACCGGTTAACCAGTGGTTAACCGGTCCGGTGGTTAACCGGTCCGGTGGTTAACCGGTCTAACCGGAAAACCGGTAAGCCAGAACCGGTTACCGGTTAACCGGTTTTTAAACCTTGGTTTTGGCTAGTCCTATCGAGCCGATATTGAACTTGTCAAACTCAGTTTTTCTAGATATGCTCGTTTGAAATTAAAGTTTCCAACGAGAATCTAATTTACCAACTCAGGTCTATCGATTATTTTTGCTTTCTTGAGAAACCACCATAGAATTTAATTGAAGATTTCAAGCCAGTCGTATCAGAATCAAGCAACACCGATACTATATGATACACTATGCAAATATTGGGCACAGTTTTTACCATTTTTTTTTAATCTATTCCAATCCGGTAATGTAAGAATCCATCAAGTTTATATCTTCTGTGAGACTTTGATGTGGCCATATTTACTTCTTATGGAACTGAATAACTCTTTCATCTAAGAATAGTCTACTTTTAATCCCATGCCTACACAATTCTTAATCCAAAGTTTCAATGGATGACTGACTGTTAGATATATCATTCACTTAGTAATTCAGTTATGTGTAGTAATTATTTCAGTTAGTCAGTTATAACTTTGGTTTGTTATAGTAACTTAACTATTTTTGTCTTCGATAATATTTTTATTTTTAATGCCTTTCATTGAATGATTATAAAAATATATTTTAAAGATTTCTTCTTCTAATTATTTATTAATTGTCTAAAACACTTGTTTTCCTCTTCAAAAGATACGATCTGCACAGCATACTTTTCAAGGAAAATGGTTTGTTGGATGGATCTGTGTTGACTTACATAAGCAAAAAAGAGGTAGTTATGCCTGTAGATATTATTGTAATTGGTTTTGTTTTTTCTAAAAAATTTGTTATTTAACTTTCTGTTTTATTTATATTCCGGCAGAGAATTTTAGAAGGATATAAAAAAGGAAATTATATAGTATGCAGTTGTTGCAATGGAGAGGTAGTCAACTCATCTAATATTTGTTATTTTAAGTTAACAAAAATTGAAACTTGGAGACCAATCTTTATTTTTATTTTCTCACTTTATCAGGTTAGCCCTTCCATATTTGAATCACATGCTGGATTTGCTAGTAGACGTCAGCCGTGCGTGATTTTTATCGAATTGTTTAAATTTCTTATTGAGTTTAGAATTCATTGTTGAGCGAAATCTGTTTAAATGCAATGCAGTTACAGGAATATATATACTTCTAGTGGATTGACACTCCATGAACTTTCACTTTCTCTGTTAGGGTGTCAAAACAAAAGAAACACATTGAATATGGATACCAAGTGTATGATTTGCGGTGATGGAGGGCTACTTCTATGTTGTACAGGATGCCTAAAGACCTTTCATGGAGGTAGATATTTGAAAAATGCTTAAATTGATGACTTTTTTATGATTACAAATTTAGCAGTAATTATATCAGATGCATATAATGGTCATGGATGCCCTTAGCAGATTGATAGTGAAAGAGGTTAAGGTTTGATACTTACATAGTGAATGTGGTCACCTCCATACCACACCTCATGTATGCAGAGGCGACATCCTCATATTCTCTAAAGGCTAATCCTAAATCATTGAAATTCATCAGAAATATCCTGTGACCTTCTCAACCTTTTCAGACTCTCAAAAGAGTTCAATAATCTTCTGCAATGTCTGTGAGGATTGCCCCATGCTCCAGGAAATCCTATACTTCCTAGTCTCCAAATTACCCATTTTACACCTGATACTGCCTATAACAGGGAAGAAAAATACCTACAGTCAATGTTGAAAACTCATCCAACCAATCAAAAATATGTTCACAAGATACAGTGGCAAATCCTTCTCATATGGTGGGAGAATTCAGTTTGTAAACTGGGTTCTGGCAGGAAAATATACATATTGGGCCCTCCCCTCCATCCACAGAAGATTCAGAAATTGGCTTACCAATTCATATAGGATGGTAGAGAAGGAATACCTTGGTCCTTGATGGTTTTACCTAAAGAGGAAGTACGTCTAGGAGTTAGAAACCTAAGCATTATTGCCAGGCTATACTTATCAAAAAGGCTGCCAAGTTCTGGGGAAAACAGGATATCATGGCTAAATGGATACAAAGAAGGTATGTAAGGGGATGTGGACTACAAGTAAGCTTGTATATCGGTCAGATTTGGATCGGATATGCAGGTATCCGAATCTGAATAATTATCCAGATATCCGAATCCGATCGAATAAAATCTAGATATGAAAATCCGAATCCGGATAACTTTTTATAAAAATCTTAAAATAAAATTATAAAAATATAAAATCACCATTAATAAAGTTAATTAATAGATAATTAATTACCCTAAAATCCGGATATCTGAATATCCGAATCCGGAATTCTTAAACGAATTCGGATTTTAATGGCGGATTTTCCGGATATCCGAATCCGTTCGAATAAAATCCGGATATCAATTTAGGTATCCGAATCTGGATAGTCATATTCGAATTCGAATGCGGATTCGAATACGGATACCGGTATACCATTTACAGGCTTAACTGCAAGATATTATAGTAAAACCAACTATAGACTCTTCCCAGTGGAAATAGATCATAACCAAATGCATTGAATGCAGAGCAGGCAACACTGTCACCTGAAAAGTAGGGAATGGAAAACAAGACCTGAGATCTATCATAGAAGCTTTAAGAACCAAGGCTCTTAAGGATACCTTAGTCACATGCATAGGGTCTCACATGCCAACTAAATTCTCCATCATTATTTGGAAAATTAAGAATAAGCAATTAAAAACCCTCCTGATGTTTAATGCATGGGGAATGCAGATCCAAGTCACCTGTTTACTCTGTGGGCAGGATAATGAAACAATTAGCCACTTATTTTTCAATTATCCCTACACCAGAACTTTGTTTTTAAAAATCTCTGAATTTCTAAATAATGCCCTATGGAAAATAACCAACACAAATACACCAACCTTCAACCACCCAGACATAAGACTTGGAGATGTTATAGAAGCTTTCAAAAAAATGGTACATCACTCCCCACCATGGGACCTGCACTGGAATGTTTTAGTAGGAATCACATGACACATCTGGTCTGAGAGGTACTGAAAGCTGCGGCAGAACACTCAAGGCCACCGGAGGTTTTGTTGTTTTGGATATTATTAGGGACTCCAGTATTTCTTTCAGACCAGAAATCTTTGAAAGACTGTGGTTCTTAAATGGAGAAGATTACAATGCAGGTTTGGGAAACAAACCTCCTGAGGCAGAGTTCCTAGTTAGTAGACCATTAAAAACTAAATTGGAGATAGTTGATGGTGTGGAAAATCTAGGCCTATCAATGGATATCCGAAATTCGTATTCGAATTCGGATACGAATTCGGATACTTAAAATACTATCCGAAGCTAAACGAATTCGGATAATTATCCGAATTCGAATAAGTATATAAATATATAATAATTTTATAATGTAATTTATATTGTGCTGGATTTATATGTTAAAATGTTATGTTTAAAATATTATAAGAGTTTTTATTATAAAAAAAAGTAAAATATTATTTTTTAAATTTTTTGTAAATGGTATTCGAACCGAATTCGGATATCCGTATTCTGATATTTTAATCGAATTCGAATTCGGATACGGAATTTGAAATTTGAATAATAATCGGACGAATTCGGATTACCCGAATACTAAACGAATTCGAATTCGGATAATCCAGACCGAATTCGTCCGATTGACAGGCTAAGGGAAATCACTCTATCTAACTCACCTCTTTATATTATCTTTTCTATGTGTATTTTCATTGTATCAACCTTCATTTTTATTAATGAAAATTTAATGTTTGCAAAAAAATATAGTAGGTGTAGAAAAAGGAATGAAACTGTATGATTGTATTCTTTTACTTTCATTGGTTTTGCAGAGTGTTTGGATTTACAAGAGGTCTTTGTCCCTGTTGAAGGATGGCTTTGTCCATATTGCATTGATCGCACATCTTCCAGCGATGTTAGTTCATCTGACAGTCGTATTAGGAGGATTTTTTTCCAAGTGCCAACTTCAAATATTGATGGTTGTGTCATTTGCAGGTTTCTTTTAACCATTTATTAAATTTGTAGTATCTTTTTGGAAGTTATTTCTTGGATTATAAGATTCTTCTTCTTTCTTTATTGATTGTTATATAGAAAAAGCCATTACAGTGTGGGGGTATTGAATTCTGATACTATGACGATTTGTTGCCAGGTATGGTATGGTGTTTTTTCTTTGTGCTGGCATTATTTTCTTTCATATTTTCACAGTTCAATTTAAAATAAAATAAAAATGTTCATTTTCCAGTGTCAGAAGGAGTATCATGCTGGTTGCCTAAAGGAGAGAGGGATATGTGACTTTGTAATTGTTTTCGTTGAATTTAATCGAACTGATTTTATGATATGATGCAAGAGTAATTTACAACTGTTGTTTCATTTTCATTGCAGGAAGTATCTGAAGACAATTGGTTTTGTTGCAATGATTGTTGCATTATTCATAATCAACTGACTAAAATGATTTGTAAAAAATATTTCCCTTATTTAAATAATCCAACTACGAGACAAGACGTGCATTGGTGTATTCTATCTGGAGAAGATCGATCTTTAGAGAACAGATCATTGCTTTCAAAAGCTGCTGCAATTTTCCGAGTAAGCTCAAAAAACATCATCTTTAATTTATTTTTTAGTATCTATCAAATGTTTCAAATATTTTCATTAATTTTGCAGGAAGCTTTTCATCCCATTCCTGGGTCTTGTGTTGACATAGTTCCTGCTATGTTATTTGGGTAAGTAAACTGATCTATCTGCTATTTATTTACTGTGCTTATCTATTTATTCTGCAGGAAAAGTGACAAAGACCATGATTTTTTTGGAACTTATTGTGCCATAGTGATGATTGGGTAAGGATTTTATGATGATTTTTGCCAGTGTCATATTTGGAATCAATCTGTGGTTGATGATGTGAATATATATATGTATATACAGATCAAAGGTGATTTCTGCAGGGATGTTAAGGGTATTTGGTACAGATATTGCTGAATTGTCACTAGTGGCCACTACGAAACTCAGCCGGAGACAGGTTGTTAAATTAATTTTGTTTTAACCACTAGTAATACACAGTTTTATACCGTGTGTTTTATTTCGCTTCAGGGGTATTTTCGTAGCCTATTTTCTCTTGTTGAGGTGCTACTGACGAAACTTAAAGTGAAGAAGCTTATTCTTCCAGCCAATGAGAATGTGAATTCAATGTGGGTGGAAAAGTTTGGGTTTTCTGTCATGGCGGGAAGCGAGGTAACTAATTAACTGATTTTGTTAGTTGGTACTATGTTTTTGTACTTACCTTGTCGATTGTCATCCATTCCAAATTCCACAGCTGAACAGGTACGTAAGTGAGATTCCCATCACATTGTTCCAGGGCGTGTTGATGCTGGAGAAATCCTTTCAAATATCTTCAAACGCCATAACATACAAATATACAATATCTTCAAGCATCATTACTAATTAATTATTGGATTTCCATTTTTGTAACGAATTTGGAACATAGTTTTTAATATTCAATTATCATGTTTCTTGGAATATTTTGTTGTTGTTGTCGTGTTTTTCGAAACGGCAGCTCTGTGCCTTGATCGTTGCTTCGGTTTTATTACGCAGTTTGACGTTGAAGACGGCGTTTACAGGTCGATGGTCGGAGAACGTCGACTCGGATCTGTTATATGCACTCTGCGAGATGCCATCGCCTGTCCACAGTATTCGATCACACCAGGCCGGAATGCATCTCGATTTTGAAGAGTAACAGTGGGAGTCGAGTTGGTATTTGTAGGTTGGCGGGAAACTTATTTTCCCTTCCTCCCATCCGGTGAATATCCTTCCTGCCTTGTGATTGATTCGAAGCTGATCTTTTTCAAGAAGCGTCTCCCAATTCTCGTCGCTGACTAGACTTTCCACGGTCTCCCGGTGAGTGGAGTTTGTTAGTCTGTAGTTAAGATCACCCAAAAAGACCACCGTATCGTGGTCGAGTATTCTGGTTGGAGTTGGAAATTCGCCGTCGAATTTCGTCTTTTTCAATATCTCCGTGACATCGTCGTTCCTCTTCATCTCATCTCGTTCCTTGTTGCCGGCGGCGAGATGCACGCAGACGAAGCAAAAACTCGTTCCCATCAATGTCATGCTCATCGAAATCGATCCCTTGTTGCCGACGTAGCCCATGATTCCTCGAGCAATCGAAGACACCTCCAAACCAGACACGTGTGGAATAAATTCCGCACGTAACCAAACGCACAAGAAAATCCCCACCATTCGTTTACTTCCGGCCAACTGATATAAACTACCTCCTCTACTGCTTGATGCCTCTTCGTTGAGAGCATTATGTATCAGAGACAGCCACGACCCCGTCGAGTCCGGCTTCTTCTCCTTGTTGACCAGAATGTTCCCCGCATTCAGTGCTACTATTTCTTGAAACCCGAGAACGTAGATATCGGCAGGGGTGGTAGTGGTTGTGCAGAGCCAATCCTTCAGATTGAGACCGTCGTGGGTTGCTCGGCCGGACACGTTCCATGTTCCGACGAACATTCTGCTGAGACATTCGATCAGAGAAAAAAAAAACCATATATCAGATTAACAAACAGTTTGCACGAACCTTGTCGACGCCGTAGACAAATCCCAGTTAGAATTCTCTCTTTTTTTACCTGATTGATTCCGAGGAACTAATTATGAAATACTAAGAACATGAGTGGTGCCTGCAAGTTAGATAGTTAGTAAGTAAGTTACCCAGAAAGTCAATGGTATCGTCTTTGTCGGAGCAGCTTTTTCTTCTCCCAACACAGTCCCGGTGTACGGCTTGTTCTTCAGTTGACTTTGTGTTTTCTTTGGCACTTGCCGATAGATTTAGCAATCTTTTGAAAATTCTGTTGGGCCATGAATTCTGCTGCGACAATAGAGGAACAAAACATTGGATGGAGATCTAGGAATGAATAAATACTTGGATATGTTTTTTTTTTTGCCTACGTTTGACTTTGGAGCTTTGGAACTTGACATCCGATCGATCCTGTTCTTCAATGTTCAAACTGCAATTAGATTCATGGAATGTTTTTTTTCCAAGTCTTGAGATTCTGGGAGATAATATAATACTTTTTTTTTGTCTAAAACTTGTGTAGTTGCGTGCATGACTCATTATTTTATTTATTTTGAACAGGGATGTTTGAAAAAACAAAAACCTATGATATCATGTTTTTAAGAAAGAAAGATTTATCTATAAGGCTATATTAGTTATGTTTAAAAAATCAGAAAGTGTTCGTATCGTATTCGTGTCATGTCGTTTTTATTAAAAAATTGTCGTAGATGAACATAAAGCACGAGTTCGATAAATACCTAGGCTCATTAAGGCTCGATTCATTTAGATCCAAGCTTGTTTATTAAACGAATCGAATACATAGGTGATGGGTTCAGTTCGTTGTACATCTGTGAATTTGGCTCGTTGGCTCGTTCAGATCACCCCTGAATTTGGTATTATACACTACAAGAAAACAAACTTTCAAGGACATGATGATAATCTTGGTTCATCAGACCACCAGACCCAACAGGTTCACTTGACCAGTGAAAGAAGGCATGGTCCAGTACAAAAGTGTATAAATACCCTTAGGGGTTGAATGTAGAAGTGAGAGAACATTTGTAATACACTTGTAGTAGATTATCTGGTATGTACTCTGTATCAAACCATCAAGTCATTAAAGACAAATTCTGATCGTTTATAAAAATCGTTTTTCTTGTAGTGATATATTCCAAATATCCTGGGTTTTAAAAATAATTAATATGTTTGGCTAAAACTTTAGAGTATGAAAACTGAAAAATGAGAACAATAATTGGACATTATTTTTTGTCGACAAGTTAAATTTTTCATAATTAAGATAAGTTCAAACATTCAAACAACTTGAATATTTTATAGTTTGAGAAGTTATATTTTATTGATTTTCTTTCATTGCTTGTCATTTTCCCCCTTTCATATTTACCTAATTATAATTAGAAGCTTCATAGTAAAGTAAAGTTTCATTGGCTAATTACCTCATTTGTTGCAGTAAAAAAAATTAAATAATATTCACCATTCACTTCCAAATTTTAACATACAATAAAAATACCGAATTAAAAACCAAGATTTTTCTAAACTTAACATGGTTGGGGAAGCCCAAGTGTGAAACTAAGCAAGCCGACTTCAGAATCATTCTCCATGGCCACAGGTGGTGCCATGTTCAGGTCCAAACTCATCGTCCTGTTATGGTGATAACCACCACCGCCGCCTCCTCCTCCTCCATGATTCTTCTTCTCCATATGTTCGTGATGATCTTTTTTGCTAACTCCCCGATGGCGTCTCATGTGGCCGCCGAGCGCTTGTCCTAGGGAGAACATGTGGCCGCATACATAGCATGTGTGCGTCTTTGCAGGCTTTCTGTTTGGATTGAGTATGGAAACATGGTAGTCATTTAGAAGCTTTGGCTTGCCGTGGCTGGCTCTGTGGCCACCAAGGGCTTGGAAAGATGAGAATTGACGACTGCAAGTTTTGCACTCGAATACATGAGCGGTGGTAATCGGTGACTTTCCAACGAGAGTTTCCATGATTGTCGGTTGTAATTTGAGTTAATTGAAGCAGCAGCTTTCTTGGTTCATTGGATAAGTGGTCTAATTTATAGATAAAATTAAAGTCAGTTAACTAGCTGAGTGATTCACTGCTTACGACAGTTTGCATGTAGCTTGACTTTTTTGCTTTGAAACAAAAAAAAGGTTTATCTTCATATTTGATTATATCGTAGTAAAAATTAAATGAAAATTGTGTACACAACGAAACTAGTTAATGCGATCAGTTAAATATATACAGCCAGCTTCACCGTTTGCAGGTGAAGCTAGCTGCGAGTGTTCCTCTCATCCATCGGATTTTAGGTTTTTCTTAATTTTCTTTCAGAACTCCCGCAGTTCCGCGAGCGGAGTTCCTGATTTTGCGAAGATGGAGTTCGGACTTTCGCGATTCGAAGAGCGCGGTTTCTGAACTCCATCTTCGCGGAAGAAGACGACAAACCTTCAGGAACTCCATCTTCGCAGTTTCACACGACGACTACCCGCAGCAAGCTTTCACTGCGGACGTTCGCAGTGGAAACACGGCCTAAATATATATATCATCAGTTAAATCGTAGTGAAAATATATACAACGAGATTTGAATCCTAAAACTAAGAAACATTAAAAATTAGATAAAATCGTAACTAGTTAAGTAGTTTTGTTGTATGAAAAGGGAGTGCCGGAGTGTGACACAACGACAGATGACAAATTGATGTTTTCTTCGTTAAAAAGTTTTAAATAATTACTGTCGGCAAATTCAATGTGTCAATTTTGACTTTATTTTGACCGTTTGATTTTATTTTTGGACTGGACCACTGTAGTTAGCGTTCGCACCCACCAGTCACCCACCACGGCAAACATTTAAGATTAGGGATTTCAGGATTTCGTCGTTTTTTTATACCAAAACATCAAATTGGGGTTAAACCAAAAAAGAGACCTAGAAGATGGTTACGCAGTGGATCACGGAGTATTCGCATGGGGGTATGATGGACAATCGACCCAGGAAGAAACCAAGGATTGTTTGGGATGATCCTCAGACTATTCCACATCCAAAGGTTTGATTTTTCTTTCTTTTCTTCTTCTTTCCCTCTTGTCTTTAATTTGATTATGTACAAGGGATTTTTTCCCCCTTCTTACCTCATTCCTTCACCCGCACTGACTGTTGATGCTTGATTAATTGATTTGAACCATTAGACTCTAGAATATTGCATGTAGGCTTTAACCATGTGTTTGGGGTTGGTTTGATTTAAGTCGATTTGACCTGGAATGCCTTAACAATGAGGTTTGTTCTATCATCTACGTGCAACAAAATGATCATTGTTGTTGGGGGGAAATCTCATTGACATGCATACTTGATGGATTATTTTTGGAGATTATATTATATTACAACTTTTTGGTCTACCGTATTATATTATATCTATTATTGTTATCTAATTTTAAACAGCATTCTAAAATGTGTCCTTCATTCATGCAGGTACCTACACCTCTGCACTGTGTACAACAAGTCTTTAATGGTGCTTCCATGGACCACACATTTTCTTCTATGCATTATAATCCAAGGATTTATCGTAACCCATCCCCTCCTTGGAGAGAGGACAGCAAGGATGGTCACTATGTATTTTCAATTGGCGAAAACCTAACATTCCGATGTAATTTCTCATTATTTCAGTGATCTCCAGTCCTCCATATATCTAAATATCTACTGGCCATACTCTCATTCTTAGCTATCAATAATATTTAGAAAATTCATCGAAACACCCTCCAATGCACGTTTTGCTAGTGGTTAATGGGTATATTTTCTGTATTACACATTTAACAAGTATATTTTGAACCATGAATACCCAGTTATTTCATGTGAAAAGTTTATACATTTCTCATTCCATGAATTGCTCTTTATTTTATTAAATGAACTTTTGACTGCTGAATCACTCTCCATGAATCCATCAGACAATCATATTTGTTTGCTACAAAGTTGCCATTCCATATTGATTCTTTTTGTTTTCGTTATTTCAGATAGGATTCTCAGCAAGATTGGTGAAGGTTAGTTTTCACATCAAAGTTGGAAAAGTTTAAAGTCAAGTTGGATAACATTTTTGTCTCTTTTTTAGATGTAGTTCAAGATCAATGAGAACTATTTTGTTTTTAATTTTTCTTCTTCTCATGGTTTCATTATTAAAATGTATCAGTGTACTCAAATTCCATGCAGGGACATTTGGGCAAGTTTTGGAATGCTATGATTTGGAAAAGAAGGAACTTGTTGCAATTAAAATTATCCGTTCAATTAAGAAATACCGAGAAGCAGCCTTGATTGAAATTGAGGTTCTCCAAAAGCTTGCCAAGCATGATATTGGGGGCACTCAGTGAGCTTTTAGCATATATTTCTAAATTACAAATGTATGTTATTTTCATTTTGTTAAAAATAATAGCCATATGTGACTTCATTGAGTGCAGTTGTGTGCAAATACGGCATTGGTTTGACTATCGTAATCACATTTGTATTGTGAGTACCTAAGTATGTTCGCCTTGGTTAATTTATGGTGGTAGTGGTTCCTCACTGTCCATTAAATGCGAGGGTGATGATTTTAACTTTTAACAGGTCTTTGAGAAGCTTGGACCAAGCTTGTATGATTTTCTACGGAAAAACAACTATTGTTCCTTTCCTATTGACTTAGTCTGGGAGCTTGGCAGACAACTTTTGGAGTCTGTAGCATGTGTGTTGGCATTATCTGCTCCATTCTTCCTTTTCTTTTCTATGACAATATTTATTTTTTATGTACCAGCAATGGATCTAAATAATTTTATTGCATTTTCATCACATTGTTGATATAATAAATAGTTGTCAATATCTCATTGATCGTTGGTTTTTTGTAGTTATGCATGAACTGTGCCTTATCCACACTGACTTGAAGCCAGAAAACATACTGTTTGTTTCACCAGATTATTTCAAGGTTCCTGTTTACAAGGTACACACCCTTGAATATTGGCATAAAACATATTGCATTGTTTATAATAATTAAACATACAAAACTGACTATTTTTCTTCTTCTTTTCTCTAATCTTCACTATTCACTAAATAAAGTTTCTTCCACGATTTTCAAAGGATTTCTCAAATTTCAAGAGTATCCCTATGTTTAGCACAATCAAACTAATTGACTTCGGTAGTACAACATTTGAGCATCATGATCATAGTTATGTAGTATCAACACGACATTATCGTGCTCCTGAGGTTATTCTAGGTAATCAGTGTTTTGTGTTTTTGAATTTCTATTATGTAGGAAATATATTGTACTACATACATATGGAAGATTAGTTTAATTTTCACTTTTTTGTAGGACATGGTTGGGATTATGCTTGTGACATATGGAGTATTGGCTGCATACTTGTTGAGCTCTGCTCTGTGAGTTCCATTGAACCTCCTTTGCTAACTTTCAATATCCCCACTATTATTTTTTATCATATTTTTCTCAAAAACTTAGTGTTTTCACTTGTGTAATAATAATTGAGAGATGTGGGAAGGTTCATATTATAATCTTTAATATTTTTTTTTCTGTTTATTTTTTTGCCATTTTAAAATAAGGGAGAAGCTCTATTTCAAACTCACGAAAACTTGGAGCATCTAGCCATGATGGAGAGGGTGCTTGGACCTTTGCCTCATAATATGGTTAATAGATCTGAGTAAGTGCAGAGGAATTATCTTTTTTTTTTACCTTATGAGTAAGTGTTTACATCATATTATAATTTATATCCATCATCTCTATCGTTTGTTGCAGTTGGCGAGCAGAGAAGTACTTTAGACACATGCGACTGGATTGGCCTCAAGGCGCATCCTCGATGGAAAGCATTAGGGCGGTTTGGAAATTACCTCGTCTTCAGGTATATATATTATTTTAGGTGGGCAGTTTTTCTTGTCATCATTATCTCTTGGCAGTATTTGACAATTGATCATACACATTGCAGAATCTTATAATGCAAC
Organism: Zostera marina; assembly: GCA_001185155.1. Classification (NCBI taxonomy): domain Eukaryota; kingdom Viridiplantae; phylum Streptophyta; class Magnoliopsida; order Alismatales; family Zosteraceae; genus Zostera; species Zostera marina. Next base: position 498,366 of record LFYR01002156.1, read on the forward strand.
ATGTAGATCATTCGGGTGGAGACCTAATTGATCTCTTGCAAGGACTTCTCCGCTATGATCCCGCACAGCGTCTGAAGGCTAGACAAGCTCTTCAACATCCATTCTTTACTAGAAATCCCAATAGGTGTGGATACTCTCCACATTTGTTGTAATTTATAGCCTTTGCTCTTTTAAGAAGAAAAAATCCGGCAATGGGAAGCAAGGTACACAGTGCATTTGTACAGAGATGAATCTGTAACATATTAACAAGAACAATCTCTTTAATTTTGTATATTATATATATATATGTGTTTATGTTGTAATCATATATATAGTGAATGGATATTTTAAAGTGGTTAGTGAGGAATTTAAAAGTGACTAATCACAAGTGATGATATGAAACAAGTTGGTTGCTTTTTTTGCATAGATTTGTGGGGGAATTTGATTCCACCACTATCCCCCACCCACCCAAGTGGGCATCTGGTTCTTTGGTTCTTTTTTGCTTCAAGTTCAGATCATCAGAATTTCAGATGTTTGTTGAGATTTGAGTAAAGAATGGCGGCAACCAGACTCTGGCTGGAAGATGCAGGTATTGATTTGTTTACAACCTTTAGAGAATGGTGTTTATTTTGGTTGATTGATTTAGGTTGTGGATTAATGTAGAAATGGCTGAAGAAACGAGTGAGTTTGGTACTGAAACGGCATATGATGATCATGGTGGTTCTGTAAAGGCATGTGATTCTATTTCCCTAAATTTTTCTTGACTAAAAATAATTTGGATTTGGAATGATGGTGGTCTGTGTTATCAATTACTTCAGGAAGAGCTTGATGAATCACTTGCAATTAGAATATCAAATATCGCAAACCTAATTTTATTTGTTGCAAAAGTGTATGCTTCTGTAAAGAGTGATTCTTTGGTGATTATAGCATCCACTCTGGATTCTCTACTTGATATTCTATCAGGTCTGATTTTATGGTTCACTGTTTTCTCCATGCAAACACCAAATCCTTATCTGTACCCAATCGGAAAGCGACGGATGCAGCCACTGGGAATCCTAGTTTTCGCATCGGCTATGGCCACACTTGGTCTTCAGATAATCTTAGACTCTATACGTTCACTGGTATCATCATCTCATGAAGCCAACTTGAGATTATCAAAGGATGAAGGAAAATGGGTGGTTAACATCATGGCATCAGTAACAATAATTAAGCTTGGACTTACCATATACTGCCATTCTTTCACAAACCATCCGATCATCAAAGCATATGCAAAAGATCACCTTTTTGATGTAATTACCAACACAATTGGTCTTGTAGCTGCAATTTTAACAAACTTTCTCTACGACTGGATTGATGCTGTTGGCGCTATCATTGTAAGTAAGGACTAACGATGCTAGTATAGTAGTTACCATATACTGACGGATCTTTATGTTATTTTTCTTACTGTAGCTTGCTGCATACACCATATTGACTTGGTCTATGACTGTGATTGAGAATGTGAATTCATTAGTTGGACGAACCGCTGCACCAGAGTTTCTGCAGAAGTTAACATACCTATGTTCCAATCACCACAAAGCTGTAAAACACATAGATACTGTTCGAGCTTACACATTTGGTTCTCATTATTTTGTAGAAGTGGATATCGTATTGCCATCAGAAATGGCATTGGGTGACGCACACGACATAGGTGAGTCCCTGCAAGAAAAACTTGAAAGATTGCCTCAGATCGAGAGAGCTTTTGTTCATCTAGATTATGAGTTCACTCACAAACCAGAGCATGGCCAAGCATATGAATGAATAATATGTTTAAAAATGACCAAAAAAAACTGACATTTTTTCCATACAATCTAATGAATCTATCTGCCTATGTTTTTTTCCTGCTTTTCTTCTATGGTAGATTGGTAGGTAGTGATTGTTGCTGTTTTCTATATCATCTTGGGAATCTTGGCAATCTTTAGTTTTTTTCCAAATTATATCAACCATATTTCTTCTTGGGCATACCTCGGTCTCTGACATTACTGTCATCTGATGATCAATTATCATCTTCTCTGTTATCTCTTGAAGAATCTGGTTTATCATCCTGTTCCATCCACTCAGGGCACTCATCCATCTCTTTAGTAGGGGAAACGTTGCTTTTCGTGGTTGCAGTAGCAATTGAAGCAGCACCTACTTTCGATATTCTGCAAGAACATTCTGGCAATGGGTATGAAAGGAATGATGTTTGTTTGGACATCAAAGACTGTTTTACCAGACCTTCAAGACCTAAACTCTTATTGAGATGTTGTTTCACCAGAGACGTCCAATTGCTTCTTGGATAATACATATCATCCAGAATCGTATCAAACAGCTCAACGATTGTTGTTCTGATAAAGAAGAGAAACATAATTAGCCACAAAGAATAAAAGAAGCAATTAAAATAATGGCAAAATTAGTTGTATTGAACTCTGTGCTGTTATGCAACAATGTATGGTAAAAAAAGATATAGTTCAACCATAAATATCTTTCTGCATTTTTTAAATCATAAAATGAAATCTCAATTTTGAAAGCAATTTAAAAATTCAAGCTAATTCAGATATTTAAGTTGACTGCAATTTAAAATACAAATGAAAAATAACTATATAGGTATTTGTATTTACCGATCTGGACGATATGTTACGCTAGCTGCTGTTTGGTATAATCGATGTCCCATAACCAAGCTTGAGAAATCAGGCCATTTACTACCATCATTATTGAAACCAGAAAAGAATGCATTGGCTTTAACTGAAACATAATAATCAAGTGCATCCCACAGCAATCTATGAGCTTGCATTCTTAAATCCAACGGTGAAGGTGGTGGTTCTTTATCACTTCCAGCAACCCATCCATACCATCCCTCTTGCTCATGTTCGTGAAAAGACCTAGATGGAGGAGGAGGAAGGGGTCTGGGTCTGGGCATTGATTTTTTCCATTCTTCAATAAGTTCATTTTCACTTTTGATTGAAGAAATTCTAGGAGGACTTGGAGGAAGAAATTTTTCCTGCCCAGTCAAAAGAGAAAGCTCCTTCTCACTGCACAAAGAACTTCGGTCTAAGAGGTTAGTGTATAAAGCACGCAAAGGTAAGAGAACCCTTTGTCCACCAAATGTCTCAGAACCAGCCAAATATAAAATTGTGTTTGGTGGATACCCCATTGCTCGAAGGAGAAGACCAACCTGCAAATGTGGAATACTGTTACAAGGTAATCTATGTGATACTAACAGGAAAAGAAGTCTCAACAAAATTGTCGAAGATGAATGTTAAATAATGAAAATACCAAAGGTTGGGAATGATCAACCCTTACTGTATAAAGCTAAAACATTGTATTTAAATTTTTTTACACCACATCAACGTCATGGTTTTCATTCTCTCAGCTGTGGATCTCAAAATTTGAAGAAATGCACTCTTTTTTAACCAATAACCAACAGGTTATTGTTGCTTGTGTCATTGTGATTAACCACGTAAGTTTATGGTTTTATCTCTCATCTAATTGATGGAAACTTTATCCATAATTTTGTTCTCAATGGATTAATCATTTAATCCCAATTTTGGTAAAGAGAATTTTGTACTTAACAAAGAAAAACCAGTAAAGAAAAAGAAAAAATAAGATTGGCACGATATACAAGATTTTATACTTTTCTCTGAATAAACGGTGATAATCGTGTAATCTCACCTCTTCAGGCATCAGAGGGCATGAACCATTTCTTCTTCTAACCATAGAATCAACATCTAACTCTTCATGAATGATTCCATGTTTAATCAATTGGGATCTTTGATACTGTATAAGTTCTGTATGAACATCCTATACATGAATGGTTGGCAAAAAAATTAGCATTCATGAATCATAATTAAAATCAGGTTTACAATGCTACAATGAATTAAATTGAACAAACTAATAAACTTCTATCTACCTGGAAGAGTTCAGCACAACCATGAAAAGCCAGTTTGTCTCTTTCAAGTCCAGGGTGATATGCTAAGTAAGGTCTGCCTGAAGCCCGTAGCCTGCATTTAAATTAAATATTATACCAGTGTCTATCGAATGAGCATTTATTGATAGAAATGGAGAAAAGACAGATAACCAAAAAAAGTCTTTCCTTGAAAATACTTTTTGTTGTTCAGCCATTTTATTAATTTTAGAGTAACTAGAGATACATATACAAAACTAATAAGAAGATAAATATTACAAAAGCAATAGAGCAATAGCCATACCTCTTCACAATTATTTTACCAAGAGCATGAATTTCTGTGCGGAAATGCAGAGCATTGAAGGCAACTCTGCATCTGAGTCTCTGATACTCATCCATGCCCGGTGGAAGGATAGGCTGCAGAAACACAAGAGTAGGTTACAGAGGGGAATCTAAGCTTAATAAACTGCATATTATTATTATTATATAAGATGCATATAGACATATATACTATACGATTGTTAAGATAGAACATGATTTGTGATAACAGAAACAAATACAACTCTTGTAATTATCAAATACAAATAGATGTGTATACACGAAAAATCTGATTTGAATTTAAATGAATTACTTTCAAATTTCTAAGAAAAAAACAAGGTAATTTTTAGTCATCGAGTTACCCTAGCCTAAAGAGAGGAGATGATGGTCTAAGGTACCGGTTTCAGTATTAATTACAAACTTCTATACGTCAGATAGAATATTTTTATCCAAGAGAACTAGAGGAATCAAGGGTGTCATTATCTGAAGAGAACTAGAGAATATTTGTATCGTGAGTACTTTAAAAAGAATATAAAATATAGCATAAACTGAATAAGTACTATTTCAGTAGATGTTCAAGGTAATAACAACACACCTGCAGGCATCCGCCATCGGTAATAATCAGGTCAATGACCTCTGCCTTTTCCAATTTTGGCAGTACTTTACTAATGTAAAATCTTGGAGAAGCAGAAATTTGAGGCTGGATCGTTTCAATTTTTCCTTTCCCCCTATCTTCTTTAAGTTTAGTGGGCAGACTTTTCACGACAATCACATCATTTTTTAGTGCTTCTATGAAATGATCAACATTGTAGAGATAAGAAAAGCTATTAAATCTTGAACTGCAAGTAAGAATGAGATATTTTAGTCAATCTGTCACATAATTAAAAATTTCCAAAAATCGATTTGAAGAAAATAGATAACAAAAACCTAATGCCTTTTGATCGAGTAGATTGTTGAATCTCTGGAATGACAAGAGTAGCATTTAAGAGCCTGGAAATAGCGACAAGATCACAGATCTACCGAATAGAGAGAGAGAGAGCTTGTTACAAAATTTCTGATTAGATTAAAACAATATATCCAATGTAATAAAGACCTACCGATGATTGGATATTGTGAAATCCACCATAAACTTTTGCATATATATAACGATTATTGGTTTCACTTGGAACTACAACACACAAGAACAATAAAAAATTACAAAGAGACGAAATCGAAGAAAGGAATCAAACTCGAAGAAAATTCCTACAAAAGTGATTCCACTTATATCATTTTTTAAAAGTATTAGAGAGATGGCATTGTAAATATTCTTATGATTTAAACCAAACCACCAAAACAAACAAACAAACAAAAAAGGTATTGAAAATCCAAAGCCACGTATATTAATTACCAGGGTAATCCTTTCTTGGATCTGCATATGGCCGTAGATTTGATAAAGATAGTATAGGACCCCATAAAATTTTCAAATAATGCTTCTGCAAAAAATATTAAGAGAAATAAAAGAATAACAATGAGGTTAGAAACTCAGAACCACGTCAAGAAACAGTTATTTGGAATGTTAATATTTTTTTATTCTTAATCAATGTTTAGCACAGTAGTTCTGTTGCTGACTGTTCTTATGATCTATCACATACCTGTCCAATTTGTAGAAAATCATCCATCGAAATTTTCTGATATAACAAATCTCCACTTGAAGAAGTTGCGAGGTAAAGATGAACCAGCAGTGACAAGACCGAGAGTGAGAATACCAAAATTACAGCTAACTTGATCTTGGATTTAAGAAACATGTTTCTGTAAAAGTGTATGTATAATAAGATATCCCAAAAATAATATTTCACGAATGCAGTGAGAATATGTTGTTCTATTTCTAACTAATGGGAGAGACGAAGAAGAAGTATAGCAGTAGGATTTCGAAATCGATCTGTCCTAGTCGAAGTGACAAGAGTATAACAGAAATCAAAATTACAAGATGAAAGAGCCGTGCCGAATGCCGAATGGGAGATCGGAATCTTCGATAGACGGTGGAAAGATCTGGATCGGAAAGCAGAAACAGAGTCTGCGGCGAGCCGCAGATAACACCGCCGCCGCCGTATAGTGAGAGGCAACTGGCTTCCTGTCCTTGATCTTCTTATTAGAAGCTGGAAGGAAATAAATCAATCAAAATAACAGTGTGGATCTTCAAACCTCCCTCCCCACCGTCGTTTTAGAGATTACTCTTATATTTTTTTTATTTTAATTATTCAAGTGTTTTCTATTTTGGGGAGAAATTAGTCAATAAGTCCTCCTAAATCTAAAATTCTCCCAACAAGGCTTTGAATAAGAGAGTAAAGAAAGCTCATGGGCCGGTCCATGAATCCATGAGTAGACTCTGAAAATCAATAAATCATGCATGGCTTAAATATTTTGTCAGACTGTTTTAGAATACATTATTATTTATAATTCATTATACCAATTACCAAGATCTTCTAATTAATATTTTTATTATTTTGTTAGATTTTTTGGGATTTGATTTCGTTTTTAAATAGCCAATTATCCGGGAAAGAAATCATCCCCTTTTTTCCTGATCTCTTCTTCTGCTGTTGTTTCAATTCAGAATGGAGATGGAATCGGAATTAGAATTAGAAAAGACCAACAGCTTCCTCAAGAAACCTCGTCGTCCGATAACCATCAAGGTATTATAATCTTGGTCTGATAATGGCGGATTTTATAATGGTCTGATCATGTTCTGTACTTGTATGCAGTTTGAAGATGTGATGTACAAGATTAAAGCACGGAAAGGAGGAAACGGGAACCGCCAAAACATCCTGAAGAAGGTGTCTGGTATCGTTAAACCAGGGGAAATGCTTGCACTTTTAGGTCCGTCGGGTAGTGGAAAGACCACGCTCATCACCGCTCTGGGTTCTAGAGAACTCTCCGGCCGACTGTCTGGCTCCATCACGTACAATAATAAACCTTTCAACTCGTCCGTCAAACGTAACATCGGTTTTGTCACCCAGCATGACGTTCACTATCCGAATCTCACTGTATCCGAAACTCTTCGTTACACGGCGCTCCTTCGACTACCGGACACCCTCTCTCGAAAAGAAAAGATGGCGATGGTGGATGAGGTGATCGAGAGCCTTGGATTGGTGATATGCCGTGATAGTGTGGTCGGCGGTGTACATGTGCGGGGTGTTTCGGGTGGTGAGAGGAAGAGGGTGAGTATCGGACAGGAACTGTTGGTGAATCCCAGTCTGCTTTTTCTTGACGAGCCTACTTCCGGGTTGGACTCGACGACGGCTCAGAGGATCGTATCTATGCTGCGTGATATGGCTAGGAATGGAAGGACGGTGTTGATGACCATTCACCAACCGTCGACCGGAATATTCTACATGTTCGATAAGGTGATGCTTCTGGCAGATGGGAAACAGATTTACTTCGGCAAGGGATCCGATGCGATGACCTACTTCAAGAGCATCGGATATGCACCGACCATGGCTATGAACCCATCTGATTTTATGTTGGACTTAGCGAATGGCGTATCAAGCGACGAATCGCAGAGTACAGCTTCACCGGATACGATCAAGAATTCTTTATTCTCCGCCTTTAAAACCACCAACAGACCCGTGCTTCTGATGGAGATGGAAGAGGTCGGTGGTGGCATCAGCGATGCAATGAGCATCGACGGTAGCAAAACGTATGCCCAATGCGATGAAGGTTATGGTTGGTGCACATCCTGGTGGCAGCAGTTCGTTACCCTCCTCCATCGTGATCAGAAGCAGAGAAAACACGAGATATTTTCATTCCTGGATATATTACAAAAGAGTTTCGTGACGCTTCTGGCCGGAATTCTCTGGATGGGTTCCAAAAACAACATAGCAGATCAGAGCGGTCTGATTATCTTCATAGTTTCATTCTGGGCATTCACCCAAATTGGCCTAGCCGTATTGACTTTCCCGCTGGAACGCGATATGCTGGAGAAAGAAAGATCATCCAGCATGTACCGACTGTCGTCCTACTTCGTGGCAAAAACCCTAGGTGATATTTATCTGGATCTCCTCCTGCCCACTGTGTGCTTCACCGTGGTTTACTGGATGGCAGGTTTGCGTCCCACAGCCGCAAGCTACTTCGAGACACTCTCTGTGATTCTGCTGACCGCTCTGGTAGCACAGGGATTTGGGCTGGCCATCGGAAGTTTTGTGTCGGATATGAAACAGGCGACGGTTACCGGAAATATGCTGATGCTGTTCAAGCTTCTTTTGAGCGGATATTATTTGAAGAGTGTTCCGACGTTGATGCAGTGGTTGAAATATCTTTCATTCTTATACCATGGCTACAAGTTGACTATGATAGCGCAGTTCTCGATGAGGACGCATCTCAACCCCTATGAAGAGTCATTGTTGGAGATAACCAGAGGAGGTCCGATTATCTCCGTCGCCGTGTTGTTAATTATGCTGGTTGGGTCTCGGTTGCTGGCTTATTTGGGTCTGATGAAGATCGGAGTTCCAAAAAAATGAAAATTCTATTTAATTAATAAATTTTGTACTTTGATTAAGAAATTAATCAGTTTTAAATTTTAAATTTAGTTTAATCAATACATGATTCAGCTTAGAATAAGCCCATTACTCCAGTCTCAAATCATTAGCCCATATCTTAAATTCATATTTTTATAATTTTATTCTAACTTTTCTGCCCAGTTCCCCAAGTCTTCTCTTATTTGTAATCTCCATCTCTTGGATAAATTGATTGTGTTATGTGTTAGTATATTAAATCGACTTTGTATATGTGTTAGTATTTTATACAATATATTATTTTAGTCATTTGATTAAATATTAATAGACAAGATTTGATGACAACTTATTTAAGATACACACTTAAATATAATAACTAAGTTCTTATTAGCCAAGTTAATTGAATGATCTTCCATAAAGACTTAGAAGAATACCAGATACTTGGTGATTTTTTTCACGATCTTAGATTCCAAGTGGTGATTTTTTGGATTTTTTTAGATTGGATCTGATCATATTGTTCATATAGATCTAGCTCGAATCAACACAAATTTGTCATCTTCAACTCGATCAGAATTGTGTTCTGAATTTCTGATCTTTCCTGGCCTTTTCTCGTCGGAGATGGAATACTCCGGAGATGTCAGCAAGTTCAACGACAAACCGAAACGCCCCATAACGATCATGGTAAACGTAAACTAGTGAAGTAAGTGGTATATGAATATCCGGTGGTATTAATCTGAATATATAATGGTATTCTTCCAGTTTGAAGACGTGGTGTTCAAGATCAAAAACAAGGAGACATGGAAGAGGAAGAAGAAGAACCAGTCTGAAACCAAACGCACGATCCTTAACAAAGTATCTGGCATCGTCAAACCAGGGGAGATGCTGGCGGTGTTGGGTCCTTCAGGTAGTGGAAAGACGACGCTTATCACCGCTCTGGGTGCTCGACTTCTCTCCGGCAATTTGTCTGGCACCATTACTTACAATAATAAACCTTTCAACTCGTCCATCAAACGGAGCATCGGCTTTGTCACCCAACAAGACGTGCACCATCCGTTTCTAACTGTATCCGAAACTCTTCGCTACACCGCACTTCTCCGGCTACCGGACACTCTTTCTCGAAAAGAAAAGGTGGCTTTTGCGGATGAGTTTATCGTGAGTCTTGGACTGGAGAAATGCCGTGAAAGTGTGGTCGGTGGAGGAAGAATACGGGGAGTGTCGGGCGGTGAGAGAAAGAGGTTGAGCATCGGACAGGAGCTTTTGGTTAAACCCAGCTTGCTTTTTCTTGACGAACCCACTTCCGGATTGGACTCGACCACGGCTCAGAAGATCATGTGTATGTTGTGTGACTTGACTCGGAACGGAAGGACCGTGTTGATGACCATTCACCAGCCTTCGACAAGAATATTCTACATGTTCGATAAGATGATGCTTCTGGCAGATGGGAATCCGATGTACTTCGGTAAGGGTTCCGACGCGATGACCTACTTCCATAGCATTGGATATACGCCGACAATGGACATCAATCCTTCCGATTATCTGTTGGACCTTGCAAATGGAGTATCAAGTGAATATTCAAATGGCAGCAGTAGTACTGTCGTTAGTTCAGATTCAACCGCCTTGAAGAGTTGTTTATTCTCCGCCTATCGCACCACCAACGAACCCTCGCTGATGACGGAGATAAAAGACCATAAACTTAGCCTCACCGACATTAGAGTCGACCGGACAGTAGACGATGATGGTTGGAGCACCTCCTGGTGGGAGCAGTTTGTTGCGCTGTTTTGGCGAGGTCTGAAGGAGAAAAGATGCGAGACATTATCAACCACGAAGATAATTCGGATCACTGTTATGACAATCCTCATCGGACTTATCTGGTTCCGTTCTCATAACAGTGTACAAGATCAGAGCGGATTACTTTTCTACGTAACCATGTTTTGGGCTTTCAACAAACTCGGCGATACCTTAATGACATTCCCACTCGAACGCCAAATCTTGGAGAAAGAAAGAATATCCAGCATGTACCATCTGTCTAGCTACATGGCGGCTTTCGCCGCCGAGGAGATTGTCGTGGAACTCATATTGCCCATTTTATCTGTGACAGTGGTTTACTGGTTGGGAGGTTTGCGTCCTACAGCTGCAGCCTATTTGGAGACCATCTTCAGCGTTCTACTGTGCACACTTGTATCTCTAGGGTTTGGCCTCGCCATCGGAAGTCAGGTAATGGATATGGAACACGCCGGACTGTTATCCAGTGTACTGTTATCAACAATGATGTTGTTCGGTGGATTTTTTGGAAGGAAAACACCGGCGTTCATGAAGTGGGTTAGATATGTCTCATTCATATACCATAGCTACCGCCTGAATATGATAGCGCAGTTCTCGATGAGGTCGCCGGAAGATCTTGGCCCCAACGTTGAAGCTCAGATGGAGATAACCAAAGGCAGTTGGAGTTGGTCGTTTATAGCGCTGTTAGTTATGGTCTTTGGATTCCGGTTCATCGCTTATCTGGGTTTGAGGAGACTCGGAGTTCCAATAAAATCGAAATAGTTGTTAATTATTATTTTATTGGTACTGGATTGCAATTAAACAAAATATTATTCTTCTCATTAAAGATATTTCATATAATTATAATCTGAAAGTAGGATGTATATGAAATATTCCCAAGCAAGAAACGATTCAGTTCTGGGGAGGAGGGAAGAAAGTGTCGGCTTCCTCCATCTTCTTTGAGCTGAATAGCTTCGCGTCGACAGAAGAAACATCGAACGATGCTTGAAGTATCTGTGGAGATAAATACTTCAGCACCGACGATTTTCCGGCTAGGTTACAGAAAACCGGATTTGGTGTAGTCACGATCGAGAACCATTCCATTCCGTCGACGTCGGCGATCTTCGAAACAGTAAAGAACCTCGGCACGATGAAAAGATTACCTTCGGATATGGAGGTTTCGAGAACTTTCTTACCGCCGATTCCCACCACCTGAACTCTTCCACTTCCCTTGGTTATGTAAGTCACTTGAAAAGCAGAGTCACATGAGAAACCAGGTGAGCACATGGCATTTCCGTCTAACTTCACAAGATCTCCACCGAAGCCACATTCTTTGACCAGAGGAAGATTCTTGCTGGATACGACAACCACCCGACCTCCACTCTCCACATTTACATCGAATGCAGCCTCCTCGCAATTCAAAACGAAACCCGGTGAAGAAGACGTTAACGGTTCGGGCATGTCAATACCATCTTCGACCTTGACGATGATGGAATCAACGTGACTGTTCAGAATCGTGGACACCTCTTCTTGAGGTAAATCCCACGCACGACTAACGAACTCGGTTGTGAAACCGTTGAAGATACCGGTGAGTTGGAAGTCAGTAAATTCTCCAGATTTGTGAGCTTTTGATGTATCACCCAAGAAGAGAACGACGAGGTGAGTGTCATTGGGGTTGAACCACCACGTCACTATTCCAAATGGTAATGCGATGGCGTCGCCCTTTTTTACCGCGACAACCTTCTCCGGCGACCCTGGGAAGATCATTCCGGCAGTACCACTTCCTGTATAGATTACACTCATCACATGCGTGAGCGAATGAACGAATAGTTTCGTTGATTAGAAAAAGAGAAACGTACCTTCGAGAACGTAGGCAATCTTGGAGGAGTCGGAGAAAGTTGGGAGAGCAAGACCTCGCTTCTCCAAGAACAGCTTAGCCGCTCCTTTCTCCGATACTCCGAGCATGGGGAGATCGGCGGCGGACCATAAGTGGTAAGAACCAGCTTCACCATGGTACACTTCCCTCGACGTTTTTGGCGAAATATCCATGAGAAATAGTCGAAATGGAAATGAAAAATTAGGAAGCACACGCACTCAGGACATCGTTTTTATATATACATAATCAAGAATAAGATGTCTCGTGATATAAGTTTTTTTAATGAGTAAAATTATAAATATTTCACGAGAATTCTCATTTTTTTTTTAAAAATAATTTAGATTACAATAAAATGAAGAGATTAGATTGAAGGAAAATAATAAATATTTTCTCATTTAAAAAAAAAAAAAATTTAGATTAAAATAAAATGAAGAGATTAGATTGAAGGAAAATAATAAATATTTCAGTTTCCATCCAATCCAGATATTACATTGGGGGATCTGACAAAGACAGTACAAAAGATTACGCATCACTCTCTCCCTTGGGGACTACTATGGAATGTCATTGGATGTTTGTCGTGACATATATATGAACGGAAAAAAATAAAAGATGTAGACAACACATTAGTAGACCTTCTGAGGTAGTCCTTAAAGAGGTTATTAAAGACATCAGTCTCTTCTTTGATTCAGTGTATTACAAGAAGAATTGCTGTCATCATTTAAAGACATCTATGATGAAAGTATATGAGAACAACCTCTTGAGACAACGTATCTAATTACTTTATAACTAAACTACATAGCTAACGAGAGAGAGAGTCAATAAGTTTTTTGTTCATTTTTTGTTCATTTTTGTTTCTATTTTTATTCTTATATTCTATTTTTTGTAAAGACTGGACATTAGCTTTATCTTTTTCCATCTTCTGATCATGTATCTTACAAATTTAACCTATGCGATTTTTTTATATAGACTGTGGTTATAGATAGTAACCATACGAAATCTCATTTTAATATTACACTGAAACTGATTCTAAATATATAATAAAAATATAATCAGCACAGTTCTAGCTAGGTGACTCCGATGGAATCGATGTTACATCATTAAATGAAATTACTTACAAGTTCAATACTTCAATGTGTATTTATTATTAGTCAAAAAAAGAGTCAGTTACTGTTTTCTATCTAATAATAAATAAACATTTTATTCACAATTTTACAATTCTACCCTCATCTTCAAATTCCAACATACAAAACACTTGTTTATCTCCACTTTGAATTAAACTCTATGGACTATGATAGAGATTAGAGCACATGAATAATTACGATATAAGTATTCCATTTATATGGAGGATAAACTATTAGGGTCCAAAGAGAAAAAAGGCCGCAGGCCCAACAACTTCAACAAAACATACAAGTAAATTATAATTTAGTATATATTTATCTAAAAAATTAAAAACCAAATAAATAGTTGAAAATTAAAATTTATTTTTATTTAAAAAACAGGAATTGATCGATAAATTTAACACCTCTTTAATCTGACTTCAGTGGTGAGTTTGTTTGTACATCACAACTGGTCTTTTGTTCTATCTCCTACGTCTCCAAATTTTCAGTCCTTGTAACAATCAATAAATTTGCAAACAAATATTAATTTCAATCGATAACAATGAGGCGGCCATAATCAACTTAAACTACAAAATTGATCAATAGACATTTTTTTTAATAAAAAAAATAGCGGCAAAATACTTTTAGAAAAAAACAATTCAATAACATGCAATCTATAAGAATACATTGAAATCTAGGGTAAAATAGGAGTTTTACCACAACAATGAATCCAGGACTTAAGTGAAATAAAGATAACTTCAAGGTTATGACAAAACAGAATAAACTGTTTTGTTTTATAACCGAGAAGGGGTTATCTGCAAATGTTTCAATTAATAGTTATTTGGATTCAAGTGAAATTAAAAGAATTGAAAGGTTATTACAAAAGAAGATCGATAACTAAAATAATTATACATATGGATCTAATTGAAATAACCCAGTTAAATAATTAGTCTTTGGTACATAAGAAATATGATAAGAGTTGGAGGACTACTAAATAAATGTCACAAACTAAAGCCAAGGACTTAATTGTTATTACTGATATGTTTGTTCTATCTTGCAGCAATTATTACAAAGATTAATTAGTTATTAGTTTATTGTAATAGTTAGCTAGTAATGTGTATAAATAAACAAGGATTAATCTTTATTAATTATGCAATAATATACAAAGTTTATCTTGTTTTAAAGATAAACAAGATTGCAATTTTCCCCCCTTTTCTCTCCCTCCTCCTCGCGATTCTCAAGTCAGGTATTACAGTTTTCCCCCAATTCATCTGGGCGGAAAACCCTAGTCGGCGATCACCGGCAAACGCCTCCAAAGGACTCTCCGGACTTCGGAAGATTCCACATTGGCTCCGGCGCTTCCCTCCGACCAGAAATTAAGATGGTATCTTCGGTCAACCTTCCTGGCGACCCTCAATCAGCCAATAGGCAACTAGCTTCCGCAATAAATCCGGCGATCCTTCCTGCCGTCTCCGTTGCACATCCCAGCAATCCAATTCCAACACCTGCATTCTCGCGCAAATCATCATCAGGTTCCACTGGAAAATCCAGAGCAAATGACATTGATGAAGGTCTGTACAATTCTATATTTAAAAGGCATAGGACAGAAAGGTATATTTCTCCCCTTCAAGACCCAGAGTCTCCATTTTTTCTGACCTCCGGTGATCACCCGGGGGCTGTCTTAGTGCCTGATAGATTGGTTGGAGAAACCAATTATATCACTTGGGCTAATGGGATGAAAGTCTCATTAGTATCAAGAAGAAAAGACCCTTTCATTAATGGACAGATAAAAATGCCAGATGATATTGAAAGTAGGGAATATAATATTTGGAAAATCGTGAATGGATTAGTTCTTGCTTGGATTCTTAATTCTGTTTCCCCACAAATACAATCCACTTTGATGTATACAAACAATGCTTGTCAAATTTGGATAGACTTAGAAAGTAGATACAAACAGGGTAATGCCCCTAAGGTGAATCAGATTAAGTATGAATTATGCAACTTGCAACAGGGATCAATGACTGCATCTGAATTTTATGACAAATTCAGATCAGTTTGGGATCAATTAACCCAAATTGATGAAATTAGAGAAGAATTTTGCAAAGTATGCAAGAAACTATACCAACAGAAGGAAGAAAGTGATATGATTCACCAATTCTTGTTAGGTCTGAATGAGAGTTTTTTTAATCTAAGAACTCAAATCCTTTCATTAGAAAAACTGTCCAATATGAACAAAGTCCTTGGATTGGTCATTCAAGAGGAAAAACAAAGATTCAAGTTTAGAGAACATAACAATGATAAAACTGAATCAGCATTCTATGCTAAAGAGAGGAATACAACAGAAAAACCTAAAGTCATGTATTCTAAAAATGGAAAAAAGCTAGACACTAGGTTCTATTGCGACAATTGTAAATATTATGGACACACGAGAGAAAAATGCTATCATCTAGTGGGTAGACCCAAAGATAAATTTCAGAAGAAGGTTCAAACTAAAAAACCTCAAGGCACTACAATAGAATCAGATATTGCAAATCAAGTGGCATCCACTAGCAATCAACAACAACTCATGTTAACTCAAGAAGAAATTCAGCTCTTTAAAGAACTAATCTCCTCAACCAAAGCAAATAGCAATTCTGGTAATATTTCTTCTTTTTCATTTAATATAAACTCTTATATTGATAAATGGATAGTAGATACCGGGGCATCACAACATATGACCGGTAGTCTCCATTTATTCACAAAACCTTTAATCCAAGAATATAATCACTTTGTTACTATACCTAGTGGAAAAACCCTAATAGTTCAAGGGATTGGATGTATAAAAATTTCAGATAACTTAATACTTAAAAATGTTCTATATATTCCTGAATTTAAGGTTAATCTAATAGCTATAAGCAAATTAACCTTAGACAATGACATTAAAGTAGTTTTTGATGATCATTGCTTCCAATTTCAGGAAAACAAATCCGGGAAAGTGATTGGCAAGGGTGAATCAAGTGATGGACTCTATTTCTTCACCCCACACTTTTTCCTAGCTAATTCAGCAATAAATTTCAGAACATGGCACCAAAGATTGGGGCATATATCTTCAGAAAAAATGAAGATTTTAGCAACAAAATACAAAATTAGCTATAAAATTCCTAAAAATAATTGTAATAGCTCTGTTTGTAAGAATGATTGCTGTAATAATGATAATAACTCTGTTTTGTTGAATAAAAAAGCTATTTTGAATAAAAATTCAGTAGTGAATAAAAATTCAGTTTTTTTCCAGAAAAATTCAGTTTTAAATGAAATAAATACAGTTCAACATAAGTGTGAAATATGTCCTTTAGCAAAGCAATCTAAACTAAAATTCAATATTAGTTCATCAAAATCAAAAAAGGTTTTTGACCTAATCCATATAGACATATGGGGAAAGTTTTCAATAACATCCCATGATGGCTATAATTATTTTTTAACTATAGTAGAGGATTTCAGTAGGGGAACATGGATATACCTTATCAAAAACAAATCAATGGCAATACAATGTGTTGAATTGTTTTATAAAATGGTTAAAAACCAATACAACACAAAAATCAAAGTCATTAGAAGTGACAATGGAGGAGAATTCACCTCAAAAGAATTTAAGAGAATGACTGAAAAACATGGAATAATTCAGCAATTCTCTTGCCCTTACACCCCTGAACAAAATGCAAGGGTAGAAAGAAAACATAGGCAACTCTTGAATATTGCAAGAGCCCTACATTTTCAAGGAAATATTCCACTCAAATATTGGGGAGAATGCGTTTTAACTGCAGCCCATCTCATAAATAGAATTCCTTCAAAATCAATTGAAAACAAAACACCATATGAGATAATTCATAACAAAATTCCTGATTTTGAAAGACTAAAGTCATTTGGTTGTTTATGCTATGCATCAACAACACAAACAAAAAACAAATTCTCACCTAAGGCCTATCAAGGAATTTTTATGGGATATCCCAAGGGCATTAAGGGATACCTCATATTGAGGACTTCTGATATGAAATTCCTTGTTTCAAGAAATGTTTCTTTTAGGGAATCAATATTCCCATTCAAAGATAACATAAACATACAAAGTATTGAAGAGTTAGATTATTTTCAAAAATTTTATAACAATGTTTTCTTTTATCATGATGACTCAAACAAAATTTGGTATGATCATAACATGCATAACCAAGATAAAAACAAAATAAAAATCTCTGATAACAAAACAGAGAACAAAAATCAGAATCTGAAAAAAAATTCAGATCATAGATCAAAGAATGATCAATTAAATTCAGGCCATACTGAATCAAATAAAACAGATTGTTTTGTGCATAATCATTTGGAAAATATAACCAATGATAGCATGACTAAAAACAATCAAAATAACCATGATGAGCATGATTACAATCAACAAAATGCTTCAAACACTGAAAATGTTCAGAACACTGAAATTACTGAAATTTTTGAAAATAACTCAAATTCAGAAAATTTTCAGAATATCAATGAAACAAACACAGAAGTATTAAGATATCAATCTAATACTCCTAAAAACACAGAAGAACAAAATTTACAGCAACAAACTGTAAACTGTGAAATTTCAGAAAAACCCCTGGAAATTAGAAAAACCCCTGGAAATTAGAAAAACCCCTGGAAATTAGAAAAACCACAAGGGCTGGGAGAGTAATACACATACCAGAAGCTTACAAGGATTTCTTCCTTGAAAAAGATAATGAGTATGGAAATAATAAAAAAGGGAAATACCCAATATGCAACCAAGTGGCATATCATAGAATTAAGAAAAATCACAAAAATTTATTAAATCAAATTTCAGTGAATGATGAACCTAGATCCTATTTAGAAGCTTCAAAAAACCCAAAATGGGTAGAAGCAATGGGAAAAGAAATGGAAGCACTCCATTTAAACAACACTTGGACCTTGACTTCACTTCCTCATGATAGGAAGGTTGTAGGCTCCAAATGGATCTATAAAATCAAATATAGACCTAATGGTGAGATATAAAGGTACAAGGCCAGACTTGTAGCAAATGGTTTCACCCAGAAAGAAGGTTTTGATTATTATGAAACCTTTGCTCCTGTAGTCAAAATGACTACAATTAGAACAATCATTGCAATATCAGCAATAAAAAGGTGAAACATCTATCAATTAGATGTTAATAATGCTTTTCTTCATGGAGACCTCCATGAAGAAGTATATCTAAAACCACCACAAGGACTACTCCATGAAGGAGATAAAAGGGTTTGCAAACTCAACAAGTCCTTATATGGTTTAAAACAAGCATCAAGAAACTGGTTTGCAAAACTAAAGGGAGTGCTAGTTGAGATGAATTTCTCCCAAACACCTTCTGATTACTCACTATTCGTGAGGAACAAAAATGAAAATATCATATACCTATTGGTATATGTTGATGATATTATCATCACAGGAAACAATGAGACAGAAGTTTTCCTAATTAAAAAAAATATTGAGAAAAACTTTAAAATTAAAGATTTAGGGAGATTGTCCTATTTCTTAGGAATTGAAGTCTCATACCCATCAGAAGGCATATTCTTGTCACAAAGAAAATATGCACTTGGCATTTTAGAAGAAAGTGGACTCATGGATGCAAAACCATCCAAAGTGCCCATGGAAAGGCACATAAATCTAAGAAATGAAAAGACCAAAGTGTTATCCAACCCAACTCTCTACAGGTCTTTAACGGGAAAATTGATATATCTAAATATCACTAGACCTGACCTGAGTTTCCCTGTTCACTGGTTAAGCCAGTTCATGGGAAACCCAAATGAAATTCACCTTCAAGTTCTATTTAAGGTGATAAGGTATCTCAAAAATGCACCAGGACAAGGGATATTATATAAATCTGAAAACCAAATGAACCTTCATGGGTATTGTGACTCAGACTGGGCTTCATGCCAAGTCAGCAGAAAATCACTTTCAGGGTACTGCATGTTCTTAGGAACATCACTAATTTCTTGGAAATCCAAGAAACAAGATACCATTTCTCTATCATCATGTGAAGCTGAGTATAGAGCCATTAGTAAAGCTCAATGTGAGATACTATGGCTTCATCAACTTTTCAAAGATCTGAAATTACAAATAGTCTTGCCAACCTCATTATACTGTGATAATAAATCAGCAATATACCTT